>OX438814.1:13998429-14496937 GCA_949316475.1 Hypomecis punctinalis | reverse complement strand
TTCTTGATGCTAGGTTTGGTCTTGATAATGAAAAAACTTTATCACTACAATATTGTTTCATTTTTGGTTGATTAAAATAAAAAAAGAGATTGTAATTAGGAAATAGGTAAAGAAAATAGGGAGTTTCAATGTGGAATCCTAAATTATTGTAATATTTTTGGAATTTGGTTAAAACAAATTCAACTAAAACTAACTAAAATTAAGGTTTGTTGTAGTAGATAGGTAGGTATAAAATATACTAATCAAAATCAAAAATACTTATTTCAGTCAACATAGATCCATGGTTAGTAAACAAATTACTAATAATCCAGTAACTGTCGTTTGAGAGTATGACTAAATTGTGTGGAAATAAAATAAAAGTTCAAAAAAATTATAAACTTTGAAAGGCTCGGAAATATTGGGTCTACAGAGATTCTAGAATTATAAATAAAAATAGATAGAAGAATTCTAGTATCATTTTGTCGCAAATTTAGTCTACTTTAAAAACGTTCTTTGAAAATTATATCGAAAACTAGTCTTTTAGGGTTATAATCGCCAAAATTTAATAAAATTACGACTTTTCGCGTTTTTTTCGAGTTTTGACAAAAATTGGGAATGGGAAATATTATTACTAAAAATTATAGTAAAATATATTAATGGGGGCTTCCATACGGTGCGGAATCCTTAGTGCGCGAGTCCAACTCGCACTTGACCAATAATTAGGGAAAATGTCTCCTTAGGTTTAACGTCACGCGGAAATTTAACAGGCGGGTTTATTATATAATTTTTTGTTTAATTTACAATAAAAAAAAATCGTTTCTAATTTATTTTGATAATCTAAGTAATGGAGTATTATTTTTCTCATCTAGCCTATTGTACAAATATGTAATGGAAAGATACTCTGGATTACACTTTATCTAAAAAAATTGATTCTTGTAGAACAGGATACAAAATTACTGGGGTATAATTTATAATTATGGGTAATTATATTTCATAATAATAGCCGTAGTGGTCTAGTGGTAATGACTACCGCCCTGCAATCGTCGGTCCCGTACCAATGTATTCCTTTTCGGTGAAGGAAAACATCGTGAGGCAACCTGCATATGTCCAAGGAAGAAATTCTATGGCGTGTGTGAATCCACCAACCCGCACTGGGCAAGTGTGGTGGATATGGCCCAATCACTTTTCGTGGGTAGGCCTACGTCCTGTAGTGGACAATTAATAAGGCTGACACAGTACAGTACAGTATATTCATAAAAATAACAATAAACACTAATTCTTTCTACCTGCCCAGCTACCTGTATGGTACACATAATTGAGGGATCCGATTCAATTCTCAGTAAAATATGATATCAGAATACATGAGTCATCTGATGCAGCCTATACCAGTCCGAGCCTTCATTTTACCGGCAGTTTAGTTTGAGTTCATGTCTTGAAATAATTGATTTCATTTCTTTGGTGTGGTTTATTCTTTTTTGGTGTGGGGGAGACAAGTCCTGCACTGACTTTCCACAGGGGGTGGTTTGTGTAGTTTATGTGATTGCATTGATTTATTATACCCAACCAAATTATTTTTAGTTATTGGTGAGTAGTAGTTGTACTGTATCAGCCTTATAATAGTCCACTGCAGGACGTAGGCCTACCCGCGAAGGGTGATTGGGCCATATCCACCACGCTAGCCCAGTGCGGGTTGATGGATTCACATACGCCATTGAAATTCTTCTCCGGACATATGCAGGTTGCCTCACGATGTTTTCTTTTACCGAAAAGCCAGTGGTGTGAAATTCTGTACATAAATTCCAAAGAACTCATTGGTACGGGACCGGGATTTGAACCCACGACCTCACGATTGTAAGGCGGGTGTCATTACCTCTAGACCACCACGGCTTGTAGTAGTTGTTGTTGTACCAAAGTGTAATAAAATAATTGTATTTTATAATTGGAATATAGTTGTTATTTGAACAGGTGCTTACCTGTTCAACTTAATGTTTTTAATTGTGCATAGTTTTTTCATCAAACTCGTAGGTTTACTGTAAGACTTCATTTGAAATAAGGATTTATTCCATTTGACTAGATTCAAATGGTCATGGAAAATATCGTAAGGTAATCAACCTGCATCTTATTCTTTGTTTTGTCGAAGATAAATGAAGTCAGCCAAACTTGGCCAGTATGGTGGATTCTGGCCTAAACATTCTCTAGAAAAAGAGGCCCATACTCATTTAGACACAGTTTGATGGGATGATTACGATCATGTACACTACAAGTAGTACTTAGTCTTTATAAAGCACAAGTCAGATCAAGCATGGAATACTTTTCTCACCTTTGGGATGGCTCTGCCAAATATCAACTGGAGGCTCTGGGGTCGATTGAGAGGCGAGCCAGGAGGCTGATTGACAACGACACCTTGACTAAGACGCAGCTGCAAAGTCTTGAGCATCGTCGCAAGGTGGCGTGTTTGTCGGTCTTTTACCGGATACACTTCGGAGAGTGCGCCCAGGAGTTGCACAATCTGGTCCCCCCTGCCCCTTTCTTCTATCGTACGGCTAGACGGACGCGACCAAAGCGCCACCCTTTTATGGTGGACATTCCGCGCGTTAGAACCAAGCGTTTCGAATCCTCATTCCTCATACGAACAGCCGGAATGTGGAATGCTTTGCCTGGGTCTGTCTTCCCATTAAAGTACAACGTGAGTGTCTTCAAATCCCGAGTAAATAGGTATCTTCTAGGTAAGCGTGCTACACCCTAGACCGCACATCTGCTTAACATCAGGCAGTGTGTAGTCAAACGCAAACCTATTCGAATTAAAAAAAAAAAAAAAAAAGTAGAATAAGTCTTATAGTCTGTTGTAGATCTTGAAACCTTCTGATGTCTGACCGGGGGAAGCCCCATAACTTGGCTGCTTATAGGCTGAATCACATTTCTTGGCAGCTGTGAAGTTTGCTACAAGCTGCGAAAACCCCATCTTAACTGAAGCTCCTAATAACATGACAGCTGTGCGAGGATTGGGTTTTGCGCCTTGCTTCGACAGCCGCCAAGCAGTGTTATTCGGTCTATAACAACTGACTGCAAGTACGACCGTGCTCAATAAGCTATGTTCGTACCGAAATTTCCGGACATACTAAAGCATAAGCCGTGGTGGCCTAGAGGTAGTGACACCCGCCTTGCAATCGTGAGGTCGTGGGTTCAAACCCGGTCCCGTACCAATGAGTTCTTTGGAATTTATGTACGGAATTTCACACCACTGGCTTTTCGGTGAAGGAAAACATCGTGAGGCATACTTCCTTAGAAGAAATTCGATGGCGTATGCGAATCCACCAACCCGCACTGGGCCAGCGTGGTGGATATGGCCCAATCACCCTTTGTGGGTAGGCCTACGTCCTGCAGTGGACTATTAAAAGGCTGATACAGGTACTAAAGCATCAAATATCATCGATATCTCTGAGTGACCACCGCAGGCTTGCGTCGCGCTGTTGTGGACTTTTTCCGTATGAAATTCTTGACAATTTTGGGCTGTTTGCGCAAGCGTGATGAACATGAGCCGAGCGCCTTGCTAACTACTATACAACATCAATATTTAATTGTGGCATTCATTTGTAGGCTACAAAGACATGTTCGAATGGCGGTACGCCTACAGAACTTGCTAAAAGTAATCTTAGTGCATTGTTAACCGTGGTGTGTGCCAAATTTTCAGGTCAGAGACCGAATTTAATCGAGGGTTGCCCGGAGCCAATCGAGCGACTGATGACACAATGTTGGCACAAAGACCCTGCGGAGAGACCCAGCATGACTAAGGTATGATTTTCATTATGACTACTAAGATGCAAAGAATAAACTATTTTTATTTATAGTGTTTCCCACACTAGGTTTATCTCATAGAGTTCATTTTGTGATAAACAATAGGCTATTTTACTATGAACGAGAAAAAATGTGTAAATGTATTTTTGAGATAGCTTAGGCAAAGAGCAATCGGAAAATGTGCCTTATTGTGATCATAAAACAACACAATACATTTTAAAAATCAATACAAAATATTCCGTCTTTTGAATCTGTGCATAAAATAGTCGCCGCTATGTTATGACGTCATCCGGCTATCTAAACATTGAATAGTTTGTCCGGTGTATGTACACTAGTATTCCAGGAACAGCACACGAACGGTAACTCATTAATAACCATTTATAATAACTCATTTTCAACATAAATCTCAAACTTACAAACAAACACACCATGGTGAAAAATATTTATGTGCATTGTTTACATAGCATATTGACGTCATTCATGACCACAGAGTAAAATAATGACATCCATCGTTTTACGTAAATTACGCGCGAAATTTTGAAATAGTAAAAATAAAATGCACTTTTAAAACACTTAACGATTGAATAATTATTTTTTGTATATTTTTTGTGGTTTATTAGACCAACAGGATCTAACTGAGATGCTTCTCAAAAATGACTGTAATACCCTATTCTAAAATTTGCTACGACCCCAAGATTTGAAACCGCATCAATTGATTACCAGGTTTCCAGCTTTACGAATTAAACTAGAGAGCATTCTCGCAAATTTTCGAATTGTTTATCACAAAAAGAACTCTTTTAGATACAAAGATAATGAAAATTATGCTTACTTAAGACTTGTGCCTGCTTAAGTAATTGAACCAATTCTTTCTGAATTTCTTAATCCTTACAAAACCCTGCCTACCTGCCAAAATAATATACAATGCTTTCCCTATTCATAAATTTTTCTTACTTTGTCCATCCTACTAATATTATAAACGCGAAAGTTTGTGAGGATGGATGGATGGATGGATGTTTGTCACTCTTTCACGCAAAAACTTCTGAACGGATTGAGATGAAACTTTGCAATGATATAGCTTATATATCAGAATAACACATAGGCTATAAATTATAATGATATATTGCGTATGCGCGCGAAGCCGCGGGTAAAAACTAGTCATAAATAATTATTGGTGTAGGCCGAATCATGTAAGTCGGCGGGTGTGAAGTTAGTTACAAGCTGCGCTTAATATTATTATCTTGACTGAAGTTCACATAAAGCTGCGCAGGTATTGGGTCATTCGCAGCTTGTAGCTAACTTCACATCCGCCGACTGGTATGATTCGACCTATAATTTAGTTTTAAAAAAGTGCATGCAGCGAAAGTAGAGTTCCTGATCATTAATATATCTGTTACTTCCAATTAGTTGCGCTACTTCAATGTGAAATTCCATTATTGTATATTCCAGGTGGTGGATATAATGTCGGCGCTGTGCTCGCTATTCCCCGGCGCGGAGACGCCGATCAATTACGACGACTGCGAGGTGGACCTCTCCGACTGCTCCGACGACGAGTACACGACCTACTCGCACGACAGCTTGCCCGACACTGACAGCCTGCTGCCACAAGTACCCCCCCACTACCCCGCCGCCGAGACCCTCCCCCGCCCGCGCCCCGGCTACGTCGACACTCAAGTGAGTAGACTGCAGAACCGAATGGCCGCCGAGGCGCTCCCTAAAGCCACCAGAGACGACACGGACACCCCTAAAATAGGACACGTCAAGATCCCCAAGCAATTCGCCGATTTGGACGCGGCTCGGCCGACCGTCGCCGTAGAGAGAGCGTCCAGCTCGCCCGTTCCTTCCACTTACCAAAGCGAGGGCAGTACTTCGACTCTGCAGGACTCGCTCCAAGTCGCCAGCCCCCACGTGTTCAGCGAGAGCTCCTCCCCGCAAAGATTGTCCCCGATACATAACTACAACATCGGAAATATAAACCCGAGGCATACGCACATAGAATCGCCGAGGAGCCCTTCAGTCACCAGTACGGTAAACTCCAGAAAGGAGGACTACAATCAAAACTATTGCGACAGATTGAGCGCAGGAAACAGTCCCACTTCCTCCGGGGAATTAAACGGAAATATGCCCCGAAGGCCTCCGGATACCAATTACCAGACGCCTCTAGAAATCGAGGTGGACCCCGTAAGTTAAACAGATTAACCATTAATCCCTTGACTCCGGTATGGGTGACCTGACATCGCACATTATCTACATTTACTTATGTTTATTTGTATTTTATGTCATTGTTTGTTCGTATTTATTTATGTATGTTATTCTCTTCCCGTATTTAGCATGTATGTTTATTTTCACTATTTCGTATGATCTATTAAGCTTGAATGGGTTTTATTGCTGAATGTATCTCGCATTACATCCCCACATTTTGCACTTTTAATAAATTTTGTTAAGTTTTTCTCGGTAAGGATGATTTTGAATGCTCGTGTTTACGGTTTCCAGAATGCGTGGGAGTTTCTCGACATACCTGTGGATGAGTATGGAGGAGTCAGGAACTTTGCCGGATTCGACAAATATTACTATGCAGTTACTGGTAAGTCTTGCATGCTCTTTTAAAAAGCTTCAAACGAACTGATACTAATTCTTACATTTTTAGCTATAGAACGTCAACTTTTGGATATAGACCTCCCTTATAGATCGCTAACATTCCTCCAAGTCATATTTTTTTTTGTTTTTAATTTTATTAGATTTAGGGTCCTTTTGTTAAGCCTTTCCAAGCAATATTGTTCAAATCTTTTTTTTTTCTTAATGTATATCCTAAAAAGCACAGACCATGGAGTCTGTGGAGTGTAACAATTAAATAAAAAAAAAAAAATAAAAAAAAAAACATTCCTCCAAACTAAAAATAAGGAATAAGCACGTATAGGCTGAATCATACAAGTCGGCGTATATGAAGTTAGGTACAAACTGCGCAATAACCAATCCTAACTGTAGCTCACGTTGAAGCTTAGCATTAATTGGGTTTCCCACAGCTTGTGGCTAACTTCACGTCCGCTGACTTGTATGCCTCTGCCTATATTGATGATTGGGAAAAAATGTTGGCCCTAGTATGCTACCCTGTGCTACGCCATACGTAACAGGCTTTTTTATATTAATAATAATAATATATACTTTATTGTACACCAAAGAAAAACAATTACAAACAATCTTAGAATTAATTATGTATCACACAAGAGTACAAGGGCGACCTTATCGCTCATAGCGATTTATTCCAGGTAACCCGTGGAGGAAAACATTATGGATCAGCAGAATATATTTCGTATAGGTTTGATTTTGACTACAAACTTTAATGTTAAGCAGATATACAGTCCAGGATGTAGCACGTTTACCTAGAAGATGCCAATTTACTCGGAACTTGAAGACATCCACATTATACTTTAGCGGGAAGACATACCCAGGCAAAGCGTACGGGAAAGAAAGAAAAAACTGCATGTCATCTTGTTGCTAAGAGAGAATACGACAGCCACTCAAATCCCAATGCAAGACACCGGCCAAACAAAAACCCGTGACACTTCTAGGAAACCGTACAGTTTTTCAGTGAATCGATCTTTATTTTCGGTTGTTAAATTATTATCGTGCAAATTGTAGTTGACGCGGGAGTAAAAGATGCGCTGTTGCACTCATTATTCAACACTGGAATTGCGATGTATTTATGAGCTTTTTTTGCACTGTTCTCCCGAGAAAATAAATTTATTTATTGCCGTTTCAAATACCTATGTGATTACGAAAAAAGCAGGCGAATTCGAAATCTTTTAGCAAATAATAAATTATTTAAGGTCCGCAATGTATAATAATGTATGTATATTTATTATTCTTATAATAGGCATGATGACTGGGAAAAAAATCTTTATTATAATTAGATAACAGATAAACAGAGTTAGTCCGAGAGTTATTTTATCAAAACATATTGGACACGTATTTTTTCTTTCGTCAATCAAACATCAAATGACAAAGATAAATCTTGTCAAAGTTTGGGAGTGGGGGTCGTGACGTCACCTCTCTTACAGAAGTCCATACATTTGTATGGCACTTGTGACGTCACGCGGAACTATTGACGGGCTAGATACAAAACAAAAAATACATGTATAATATTATTATTTTATTAATATTTTTTGATAGTCTGACGGACTAATTATATTTATTTAGTCATCATGCCTATTGACGTATACACGTTTGTACAAATAAACGAGTATGAGTATAAGCAAAATACTTGACAAATACAATACTTGAAAATATTAGACCAAGAAATATTTTTTCTGGGATCAATTTGTAAGCTTTCTCATCTTTATTATTGTTTTACTAAAAATGATAATCGACTTCATACAATCGTGCCCTGCATGAACCCAAACCATTTTAATTTCATATTATCGATACTATACTGAATTCAAGGTTTTTAAAGAGCAATTTGCTAGTATCTTCTACATAGTAAAAACAGTGTAAAAATTATGATATTTTTGTAAATCCATGTTATCATGAATCCATGTTATTGGAATATAGGACAATCTCTATTAATTACACCAGCTTTCGTCCAAAAGAAAACGCATCAAATTTAATTAATTAATTTATTTAATTTGGTAGTTACTATGCCACAGACAGCACACAATAATTATGGTTTACACCCTTCACTTTGGGTTGGGATACAAAAAAAAGCTTGTAAATCAGCTCCTAATCGGCAGTGTTGCATAACACATATTATTATGTTTTATGTCTATCTAGAGGCCTATACTTGCAGCAGTGGGTTTAACAGTCTGAATAGATAGATAGATGTCTAGAGTCTAGGGCTTAGCCTAGACCATAGAAAAGTAATAGAGAGTAGAAGAAGTGCTCTAAGAGTGAAAATTTGAAGGATATGACCTCAGCAAGATGGTTTCATAAAAGCATAGAAACTACTATGTAATCAACCTTGACACGAGAGACACTTGAACTACTGATCAAATGTCACATTAACGACCCAGCAATATGGAGGACAAACTTAAAATAACGGGACATATTTTTGTTTGACTAATTATAGAACAGCGGATCTGTTATCTGTTAAAATCTTTGCCCTAGACCAAGGCAATCATCAAAACATACCATATCTGTCCATGTTTAACAACCATAAATAAGTTAAGACAACATTTTAGAATGATGCGTCACTTACTCGCGATATTTATAAGCACCACAAAGAAGGTCTATCGGAACTACTTCTACCGATCCGATGCATCATTGCAGGGATGAGTAACGCGGCGCAAATAGCAGTCCTGTTTCAGGACATGCCCACTTCGCTGAATCACTAAAACGTATATCTTGTTTTGTACAGGAGATATTATTTATTGCTAGCTTTAGTTCATGCTAAACCGCTAGTTCCTATTTTTCCTCCAATGATATGAAAGCCCTCTGAATAGAGCGAATTCTAGGAATGGCAAAATTTTCGATGTAATGGGGAGCTGAGGGTAATTGTTAGACCAATTCATTGTGGATATTTTCTATTTGTTCACTGGTAAAAGATGTCGTAAATTTTGTCAAGAGTCGTGAGGATTTTTGTATAGAATAAATGTTTTTTTTTTCGCGATTTCGGGGTTGCTCCTATAGCATTGGGTAAGAGGCGAGAACTTAAGGTTTTAGATCACTTTTTCCCTTTCACATATCAATTAAATTTTACGCTGTCTTTAGAGGCTAGATATCGAAGTCCTCTAGTTATCTTAAATTCGGTAATCCTCCAAACTAAAACACTTCTAAATAGCCTAAACCAGCTTGTTATTTTTAATTAGAGATGGACTAGAGCCGTCAGTAAAACAACTCGTGTAATAATTTTGCGTATTGCGTTAATAATGTTATTTTCCATCTAAGTAAATAACTTTTCTCTCTGTTGTCCTTACAAAACTTTGTACTGTAGTTAAAGGGACAGAAACTAGATCTCTAATATAGGATTTTTATCTAGTTCAGATGGTAGGGTCAATCCTAACACAATACAAGGCCGATACAAAAATGTTCTTTGAATATGTACGAATTTAAAAAAAAAACAAAGGGTTGCACTCCGGGAGTGCAGGCAGAAGTGGAAAATTGAACATATTAAGTACTATCAGTTATGTGGTCAATATCACATATGCATTTTACAATGGAAATTAACGTGGTTTTCACACATTTTATACTATATATAACGGGACTAAACTCACGTGTAGGGATAGTCGTAACGACTATAGTTTCGGTCGCATTCGGCGACCTTTCTCAAGTTGGCGAATGTTGGCTAGCTCGCAATGCAATCAGTGCATTGCGAGACGGCTCCGCGTGTTAGCACTCGCCAACTTGAGAAAGGTCGCCGAATGCGACCGAAACTATAGTCGTTACGACTATCCCTACACGTGAGTTCAGTCCCGTTATATATAGTGTAAAATCATATATGCACACTCGCGTAAGCGCCCTGCACCGTTTAAACGAAACAGCAAGAGCAGGTATACATTTTCGCAGTGCGGTGGAAAGAGAGGGGGATATTACTTCCTCTCTACGCCGCACCGGCGATCTAAATAATATTTATTCGACATAAAATACACAAAGATTAAACATTATAAAACCAAAATTGTAAAACAATAAAGGAGTAAAATGACAGTATAAACAAAATACTAATAATAAATAATCGTCGTAAAGTATATGGACAAAGAGTACAAAAATTACAGAAAAATACCATATCAAGAAATCAAACAAAACAACCAGTTCAAATTGAAACTAATAGACATACTTACATAATAAAATACAAAATCGAATTTACATAAAGGTGATACAATATATTATATAACTATCCTTAGCAAAAAAACGCGTAAAAATATATTTAAGGGCGATATAATAAAATAAATACATAAAAATATCCACATCATAAAATAAAAACTTTGTTAAAGAAAAAACAATACCTAACAGCAAGTAAGTAAGGAACAGAAGATCGCCAAAAATAAAGAGAAAGCTTGGGGTCAAATAAAGGATTGATCGTACATTAACAATCCATGCTGCAGTTGTTTAGATAAAAGATAGTGTTTCAGCTTTAAACGAAAGGAGTAGAGATTAAAGCTACTGGCATAGCCTAGTTCTCTTTGCTATAACACATATACCAATTCTCACTGACTCATCCCCATTTATTTCCTCCTGTTTACAGAATCACGTTTATGTCTCTGTTTATTGGAACGCATTAACTGCTAATCCGATCCTAATGCAATGATTGTAGTAATAAAACGGCAATAGTAATAAAACTAATTGTAGAGCGTGAGTAACGCATCACAAATGTCAAGAGTCCTGGACCATCCTGACTCACTCGCTTGCAGTTTATTTGTAGATCAGGACAAAAGGTATTCTTTGTTCAATCTACTTGGGCATGCACCAGAGAAAAATGTTCATGAGGAGCAGAAAAATATTGAAACGTTAAAAAGCTATAACTTTTTACATAGTAGTCCGATTTCTATTATTATTTTTTATTGGAAAGAGCTTACTTCAAAGTTGGTCCCTTTTAAGTTTTATTGGAATCGGCTGAGCCATTTTTGATAAATCAACAATAATGTGAAAAATGCTACATCGATCCATTATTTCGATCGAAATATTCGCGAATTCTGTACACGGTTGAAGTCGGTCATGCCCTTTTTTGCAAAAAATAATGATAGCCACATGTTTATTTTATCCATTTAAAGCAATTACATAGATTTTGCTCAATGACAATTTAATCCTCGCTTCTGGGGCCTTAATTTTTAACTTCGTACGCCTAGGAACGTATACTGAACTTTGAAAGATTGTATGGAAAAAAAGTTCCGTGTACGACCAAGTTGAAAATTCATGCCCCTGGTTTTGGTCCCCAAAATAGTTTTATTCAATCGTATTGTATTGGCAAACGTTTTATAGAGGTCTTAGCAGAACCAGTCTGGGGAACTACCACACTTTGATTTAAAAGTTATGAAGCCGCTAAGTACTAGTGTGAAATCCAAAATACAGTATTTTGCAGCAAAGGGTAATATTTTGGCGAAATTTTGAGGCAACATACAACATCTCATAATGGCAAGCGGAATGCTTTACCTTTTGGAGTTTTAAATTTTGAACGGGTATAATTTCGAACTACTATAAGTATTAAGGGATGAGCGACGCTTAACCTCAAGCGAGCATCTTGTTCTGGTCACTCGATGAAAGGTAAATAAAAAGTAGAGAACTTTTTAAAAATTGAAATGATAATAAACAATTGCATGAGAGACGCGTAATATCAAGCGACCAGCTTGCTCGTCTAGTCACTAAATTTGTAAATTATATAAAATGTAAATTGTTAATGTGTTTAAAAATTAGAGAGTTTAAAAAAAATTGAAACCTAGATCTACAAATGCCCTCTACCGCCAAGAGCAGTGTGCAAGCAAACCATCACGTTCCCATTTGAACCGCGATCATATATCTCTATTATCTAATCCATTACGTCTATTTAGAAGCCCGAACATTAATTAAATTATAGTGCACTCTCACAACGTCAACAGTTCTGCGAAGCACAGCTTCGTCCGCGTCGCCATTTAACGGCGAATACCGCTTCAAATATCAACCGCTTAGTCATCACACACTCTTCGTTTTATCGGTGGGATAGTGTTTGCCCACGGGTTTGATTGAATCTAGATGTTATGAAGAAAGACTAACATAAAATAAGCTGTTGATGATTATGAAACTTCCAAACCCGCAAGCAAACGTAAAACTAAGTATGAACTTAGCTTTACATGTATTTGCTTCTGAAAGTCTTTTGCAAAAAGAAAGTAGTGTGGTTTTAAAGTACAATAATAACCAGCTTCATGCGCGAAGGAATCGAATATTTTCTGTACCGATAATGTTTTAAAACAACTAGCTTAACGTTTTTTGTGAATTTACTAGTAACAGGGTCTGATTGGAAATCATTAGGGGAGGCCTATGTCCAGCAGTGGACGTCCTATAGCTGAAATGATGATGATGAGGGTCTGATTCTGTATGGTCCTATTCTGTATGCAAAAGCAATAGGTTTCATTGACTATTTCACATTACATTACCCTCAACTTTGCTGGGAACGTGACTTGAAGATGGCCAGTGCATTATTTAGATTATATCCAAAGTCGCAAATATTAAGTGCTTCTTTTCTTGTTTCACTGTTGTTTTCCTTCCATCTGTCTTATTTTTCCGTTTAAAAATCTCTTTAGAACAATAACGATTGGATGACTTGGCATGTGTTTTCGCTATCTGGTATCCGAGCGCGGTAACACTTTCAATATTGCGTCGTGTAGGTGTTTTGGAATTGCTAATTATATGTTACACCCCCACGTTTAAGTGCAGCAAATACATTCCAATAATTAACGTGTTGTGGAATTCCTTGGATGCGTTTTATTTTGCAGAATGCACAACAATGATTCATCACACCACTCCGCTGCTTTAAAACTTCAATTACACATCCAACGTTTTACGATTTACAACTCAGTGGCATCCCAATATCTATAAATCTCAATTGTTTGCGTGCGTATTGTCTATTTTTTCAGCTGTATTTTGAGACTAGCTGATTCATATAGAAAATCTGTAAAAAAAAAACTCACGTCATGTAATCGCGCTAAAGATTAGCTGTAGCTAAAAGAGAAATAATAATATAAATTTAGTTTTAAAAAAGAAAAACCGGACTAGTGCGAGTCAGGTTCGCACACCGAGTGTTCCGTACAAATAGAGAAAATTTCACAAAATTGAGAAGTTTTTAAAATCTCTATAATATTAACCATCGACAAAAAAGTTTTTTTTTTACTTTTCTCGACATACATCGAAAATTACACATTGTTAAAATAATTAAAAACCTGTTTTAAAACAGTTTTTGTGTTGTCTAAAACAGGTTGTGCGAACCTGACTCGCACTAGTCCGGTTTTTCTTTTTTAAAACTAAATTTATATTATTATTTCTTAATGAAGTTCTTTTATATGATACCTTACATGATACGATTTACTCACTTTGAATTTTGAACCCATATTTTGGAAATTTTGAAGCCCTATTTTTTGTGATTTAAATAAAAATGTACAGTTTTCAGATTTATTCCTATATGTGTACTCTAAGACAATGCTTCTCGCCAAATTTCATAGTTCTATGTCAACGGGAAGTACCCTGTAGGTTTAGATTTTTGTGAGTGTCGAAATATGCGGCTTTTTACGACATAAACGGCACTAACTTTTTTAAACGAAAACAGAAGTTTTTTTTACACAACTGCAAGAGACCATAATATATAGATATACGTATACAGTTTAAATTTCAACTCGATATCTTTACGCGTTCCCGAGATAAAGAGTCTTGACATACACACAAACGGATAGACGGACAACAAAGTGATCCTATAAGGGTTCCGTTTTTTGCGTTTGAGGTACGGAACCCTAAAAACTAAAAAAACACGCTTAGGAGTTTTTTTTTCTTATATATGAATGCGTTGTCATCGGTTTTTGATAGGTGTGCAAAGTTTAAAGAAAATCTGATCGCTTAAAGTAGGTCAAAATCGTGCTCAAAGGGGTTGGTTACAAGCAAGCATACAAGCAAGCAAACATACAGGGAAACTAATAAAAGCGTGCTAAAAAGCGATTCCAAAGTTCAGTTTGAGGAAAAATATGTTGTCTTCCTTAATATTGAGATGTTGTCTAAAGACTCAATGATTCTTAGAAATCGTCCAGTTTTCCTCCACAACAGACAAGCAGACACATATTTTATGAAAGCCGGTTCTTTGGCCAGTTCCCGAAACAAACATTATGAGTGTGATGATTGAACTAACCAGAATCCGAAGAATTCTAACTTCGGAACTAATATTTGAATCAAATGTATCGTTTCAGGGAATGTGCTCGGTACATTCACGCAGAATCGTGTAGTTAACGTAAATTATGTTTGGATTGATATGTAATTGTTTATTATTTGGTTGTATCGTGGTTCAAATAAATGGTTAAATATAGTTACTTTATTTTAATTTTGTAAACTGACTTGCCTTGTATGACATGAAATGACATGCCATGTTATAAATGACCAATAAATGATCTGAATCTCTTTGTGTCACTTGTAGGTTGATTTCCTTTTTAGACGCGAAAACTTATTAGACAGTGAATTTTTGTCTCGGTTTAGCAGTAGAGTCTAAGCAATAATTTAGTGCCAATTGAAAAATGATTTGTTTTCCTTCTTGCCTGGTTCTAATGACATTTTGTATTGTATTCCTCTGGTAAATGACTCGGTAGAGTCATTATACAACAAACATTGTTTCGTAATCATTTAACTCTTGAATTATGTGCATTGTTGTATGATTGCTGCATTGTTCATAAGAAAGTTTCCCAGACTAATAAGTGATGTGTCTGACAACATCACATTAACAAGTACTTCAATGCACAAGCCACATGGAAAATTGCTTTCACTAAGTTTCTCCAAAATCTTGTTCTTTGAGATCTGTGGGGTTGTATTACAAGTCTTTCAATAAAGAAAGTAGTAGTAACCTTGCTATGTTTCTTGAAAACCACCCGTCACTCGCTCTGCACACAACCCATGACGTAACTCCAATCTCGTTCCTTGATCTAATTTTTAAATGCACCATAGTATTACAGCTATGTATAGTGCGGTCCAGATGCGGCGGTCCCGAGTGAGTCACCCTTCTCGGAAGAGGCCGGTGTACTATTTTAGACTGTGTCCGCTTACTTTCTAGGAACCGGGTGTAGCGGGACCAACGACCGATCGCGCCCAGATGTATTGTTAGATCGCTAACGGGGTTGCTTATCCACCACCGCATCGGTTCCTAGGTTTATTCTCGTTAATCCGAATCGGTCGACTCTGGGAAGCTGTTATGATTAAGCATTCGTGATTGTGGGTGTGTGGTGTTCTTTTTGGAGTCGCCTATTGAGTGTCGTTTGTTTTGTTTCTCTGCTCTGTTTTTTGTATGTTTCTGTTTGTTTATTTTGATTATTTCTTTGTAACATTCATCATGTTAAGGACGTCGGTACTAGACATGAGCCTCTCCAATACATTTTCAATAGGATTGTTCACCTTTAATTTGAACATCCTACACAACCTTATCAGTTCTATGTGCCTTGCCCACTGTCACTTCAAACTAAGTATTCTAGCAATGTCCTAAATGGAAAGAAAGATTCTATACAAATAACAGTAAAAATATCACCAAAAAGGAAAGGAAGGGAAAAATAAAACTTATTAGATCTTAGGTGTACTAGGTAGTAGCAAATACGTTTTTCCAAGTTTACACATACAAATATCAACAAAATAGAAAACGCATGGAAAGGAAAAGTTATTAGATCTTAGGTGGATTTGGTAGTATCAAATATGTTTTTGATAGTCCAAGTATAGATTTTCTTAATAAATGGTTGCATCAATGGTCCTTCGAACAAAGTCGCGCGTCATAAACTGATGGAAGTTTTGTTAGCGTCAATAATATCGCATGCGTGCGTGTGCGCATGTGTCGAGACAAATCCTTGTTTACCCGACGCTTCCGTGTATATTGATCTACTTATTGCTCTTTATTTATAACTAGCTGCGCCAATAGGCCTTGCCCGTTATTTTTCAATAGCTTTCGTAATTTTCTTTGATGAAAAGTCGCTTTATTTCAACATAATGCCCTTCTATTGAATAAATGTATTATTTTTCGCAAAAAATGGCACAATCGACTTCAACCGTGCATAAAATTCAAAGAGTTCGCACGAATCGATGTGTATAGTTTTTGCTTTATTGTTGATATTTCAAAAACGGCTAAGCTGATTTCGATAAAATTTAAATGGGACTTCCTCGGTAGTTTTTCTGCCACCTGCCACACTTTCGAACTAAAAAAGATTTTTTTTTAATTGGCGATAATATCGATGAACATTCACAGAAATATAAATACAGCCGAACATAGAACCTCCTTATTTTTGGAAGTCTGCTATTTAGTTTCAACCAACCAAACTTTTCATACAAAATCATGTAGTTTTTACATGTATAGTCGTTGCCGTGTTGTGTATTGAGTCGTTTTACAGCAATCAGAACACAAACAGCAAAATAAATCTATAGTTTTTTCTTAAAATAAAAAATGTCAAGAACATGATTCATTATTCCAGATAGTAAGAAAGAAACAAGAAGAAGTTATACCATTTTATTTCAAACCATATAAAAATAGTTTTGGGCTAAAAATTTCTATAAAACTTTAATTATACTCTAGATGAAAGAGTAGTAACCACTTGTCTTCTTTGAAGGCTTTGCAGTCTCATCTGCACATATCGGTCATATCGCATCTTACAGCACTTCCATATCAAACATATAACGACTATCATTGCCATCGCCGCACAAAAATACAGGAAAATATGAAAACGGAAATATCCAAAACAGTGCACACATAAGTTCTTCATTTCGATGAGCTCTTCCTACCATTTAGATTTTGACTTTGACCTGCATACGTCTGTAGAAAAAATCGATGGCGTATGTGAATGCGTAACTCGCACTGGTATAGCTCAACGCCTTTCGTGGGTAGTCCTAAGTTCAGCAGTAGGCTATTAAAAGTGTGAATGCACAACCCGCACTAGCCCAGCGTGGTGAATATAGCTCAACGCCTTTCGTGGGTAGTCCTATGTTCAGCAGTGGGCTATTAAAAGGCCGGTACAGTACAGACTTCGCCTCAGTCTCGCACTCTCTTAGTGAGTCAGCGGCGAGTTATCGCCGCGAGAGATACTCCGAACTTACAAAGTTTTTAATTTTATTGAAGCTGCGCAATTTCTTCATTGTGCCAGAAGCTTTTACCTGAAACGAAGGTACATAGTTGTAGCCGTTTGTTACATTGTGATGTAAATTCTAAAGATATCGGCAACGTGTTTCCCATTGCTCAATAATTGTTGCTAATTTTATTATTCGTATAACATGTTGTTTAAATCTGTGCCTTAATGTGGGACGTTCGTGATGCAAGACACCTTTTCTTGTTTAAAGTTTTTGAGGTCCTAATATCAATGTTAGTCACATACTTACAAATAGGTATTACTTGCATAGGTTTTCGGTGAAAGAAAACATAGTAAGGCTGCCTGCATACGAGTACGTATGTAGAAGAAATTAAATTCGATGGCGTATGTGAATCCACCAGCACGCACCAGTTTAACCTGGTGGATGTGGCCCAATCCCCCGCCGTGTTGCCGTAGGTTCAGCAGTGGACTGTTAAAAATACTGGCACAGTACTTGCATAGGGGAATACTATAAGTTTCAAGAGTACAGCGGCAAAGCGAAGTCGTATTATTTTCATGGGTGCCGCAGCGGCGAGGCATCTCGATCGTTATACGTAGCTCAAATAAACAAACGTGTTGATTTTTATACAGTAACGCCTTCCTTTGAGCCGGCTCAGTAACAACATCGCCGATTCATCCTCTATCGATTATCGATTTATGAAAACATCTGCCTGTCGATATTCCCACCTAGAATACCAGGTATTTGGCGGCTCGTTACATTTTTTGTAGCGCTTACCGCACTTCGACCTTTCGCCTCGGCGCTATCGATCACTTCATACGGGTTTAGGCATCCCCGTGATATCACGCAGGTTTTTCTCGCAAATATGATTTTGATTTTTTTCGCGATTTATAGTCGAATTATTTTTTCGCCAGCATCGTAAAACTTTTTTCCGTCTCATGACGTTAACGCGAGCGTTAGCACGACATCGCGGTGCACGCGGAAAAAATTCATTCACCTTTCATAATCATCATCGCTATATCGAGCGGGCGCATTTGTCCGGTGTCAACAAAAAGAAACGTCGCGGCCGCGGGGCGGTGAATCAGCGATACAATTAATCTAATTTAAGGTTATCGGGGAGGTGGTGGCAGTCGTCGTACAGTCTGCGGCGCTCCCGCCGCCGCGGCGCATCGCTCGCCTGCACTCGCCCGCTGCAGCCGACTCCGACGCGCATACTTGTCCCGACCTAGCTTCAGCTCGCGCGTACTTCTCACGACCTAACGTCAATTTCCCGAGCTAACACGATCGCGTACATTATCTAAGCTCGACCGAGTCCGCGAGTTTCGTGACTTTTCTTTGTGGCCAGTTTCCGTGTAAAGACACAAATGACATTGTGACACCCGGTGAAATGCCTCAGACGGACTGTTCCGTTCAAGTATCGATAACAGTGCAACCCGACTACAAAAAGTTACAAGTGTTCGTTGACGTTTTCATGAGTGAGTAGTGGATTTTTTTTTATTTGATAATGCAGTAAGTTTAGTCTAAGTTTGCTAAAGAATCTGATCAGAATATCTGATCTTACTTCTTACTTAGAATAATCAAAGTAAGTTGGAATCTAATAGACTGTACCTAGTCTACTGTAGAAGTTAATCGTTTTTGAAAAGCAAATATATCTGAATATATTTTTCTGGTGTGGCTGCTTGACAAATTTGTAATATAATTGCAACTAACACTTCTGTGATGTTCCCTATGATTTCATCTGATTTTCTTTAAGATATATTCTTGCTTAATGTTTTTATCTGAGTTCTTCTTATCGTAGTTTGTGTTTCTGACATAGGTCATCCTAGTGGGGAGTTCCCTACTAATAAAGATCAGTGTGAAAGTTGTTAGTTTAATGAACTATACTTCACATATTAAACGAACAAAGGGTTCCTTTTAAAAATATCTGAATTTAGTGAAATCATTCTTGTTTATTTTTCTTTGAAGAAAGTGGCCAACCCAAATGACATGAAATAGAAAATCAACAACGTGTGTTCACCTGTCATGATCACACAATACAAAACACTTGAAATGGCTTGCCCACGTCCCATATGTAGATCAGTAGACCTGTGTTTCCCAACAAGCACCTATTGAAAAACCCTGGCGTGTTTGTTTTTCTCATACGCAATAACTAATGGACTTCCGGTGGAAGCCGGCGAAATATTATTGTTTTAACAAATCACCTTCGGTGTCGTAGAGTATTGCTCGGGGCGACTCCTGCGCGTCCATCACTCATTGCAAAAATATAAATTGACTGGCACCGGGATCACGCGGTAAATTTAACGCTAACGATCGTCGACAGTGAAATAATCGCCTGTCAAAGGGTAATGCCAAAAGCTCTCGAGTAACCGCAATGATAGCGTAGAGTGACGCTTTCGACGCGCTTCTGAATCACCGCTAATTATTTTATGAAGCACGAGCCGCCACCAAGCGTGTATAATTGTAAACAATTACCTACACCGCAGCCACTTCACCTACCGGCCATTTCGTAACAGAGGTACTCCCTGCGAGCTCGGCGGCTGTCCAAAATCACCACTAAATTTATTCCCGATGTTATCTCTTTTGTTGTAAAGGAGATCTTGAAGCGACGCTAATAAACAATCTTTGAAGATACGAGAATAAATTTGTTTACAACTGGCCGGTATCGCGATGAGTTCACAAGTGGAACCCTTTGATGGGGAGAGCCTGTGATGGCGTTCTGTTAGCGTCTCCATCGGCACCGTTTCACTGCGGACATAAAATCACGTCTGTATCTCTTACCGCCTTCGTGAGCTTTGATCTCCGAAACAATGAACCGATCAATGACTGTTAATTACCGATCGGTAGCCGGCGCTCAGCAACCGACCTACGAAACTAGAACATTGCTAAGCTCTGCAGAACTCGTACGTCTTCTTCGAAAATCTCGTAAAGCAAGAACCAAATAGACCAGTCCGGTGTCAAGCATAAAAACGTCGAAGCGGATAGACGGTGTCGTTGGACATTGAGCAGAAATCGGCTGGAATGCTGCGTTTTCGATCGCAATAACAATTACGGTGTACGACGTAAATTAGGCAGCGGTGAGACATTTTGCAGACGGCGCCTGCCGCTGCCGCGATCGTGATTCAGTCTGGACTACGATTGCCTTTATAGCTGTGGTAGGACGCCGCCGCCGGGCCGTTGGCATCGCCAGCGCGACATGACTAACCGCTCCCGCTCTAGATACAATCAAAATATGTGACAAGTTTATTTCTATTCGGAACAACACATTCTGCCCGCTCGATATATCCCGCCTCAAAGTTAAACATCTGCCGATTTTTTTCCGACGACATAAGTAGGTCGGGGCCCGAGCCTGCGTCACGCGCGCGCGTGCGCTTACGTTTACGCAAAGGCGTTACGCTCCAGACCTCGACGGCGAGCCGTTCTTCTCTACACCAGGGTTGAATTTGAACGTGTATTACTATAATTTCGCCACTTTTATGACGTATATCCAAGGTCAAAAATCGCTTGAAAAATACCTACGATCATTTTGCCAAAACCAGTAGTTGACCCTTGAACTATGGTTCATTTGCTTCTAAATTGCTGATTGCCCCGTGAACTCTTTGGGACCGCGTCGAGATGATCATCCATCCCGAGATGGGTGATCACTAATTATTTCTTACTAACCTTGTTGTTTAAGCATCACTGGTCACGAGCCGAAAACGCGGACACCAGCCACAAACCTATAATATAAGCCAATGACATTTGTGCGAAAACGTCGGTGGCGGCGTTTTAGGACTGTGGCGTGGCGCTCGTATTCGTATAAGAACAGCCCTACGCATTAGGTAAATACTTTCAGTAATTCTACTTTATTCACAGCGACAAAAAATAAAGAAACGTGGAGGTCGATAGGTTTTCAGAGTCATATTTTTCGTTTGGCTATCGTAAGGTGGTCCTTATAGCAACTAGCACAAATCCGTACTCATCAGTAGGACACTTCAATGCAGGGCATGATCACAAACAAGACAGAAAATATTATCGGTTCAAGGCTTTTTTTTTACAATTATGTTGTAACAGCCTAAATCCAACTCTGGACACAAGAAAGCTAGCTCTAGTAGGTCGTTGATATAATTTCGACGTAGCAACCGGCTAACAAGTGCTAAAGGCGCATAACCAAGCAATTGTTTCGTAGTCAATCATTCCGTTTTCACGGCCCATCTAAATGAATAATATCTACGCTCGTAATAGCATATTGTAACAATTGAGATTGTGGCCTTTGGAAAATCCCATACTATCAAAATATAGTTACCAAAATCTTCTATCATCGCGTGATTTTGTTATTTTGCGCATGCAGAACTTTATGTCCTTGTGTAAAGAGCAAAGCTATGTTCTTAAATACAGTATCTGTTTTTACAAACGTGTATACTAGTTTGTAAAAATGATACACAATAGTCTCTTGAATAACGTTACTAGTACTTCAACATTATAGAACCGAGCAATCAGAATTGTATAGACAATGCATAATAAATACGGGAACTCATATCGTTCTGAGAAAAATAAATAAGCGGTAATTTATTGTATTTTTATATAGCTTTCATAAAGTATGAATAAACAACTTTAACTGGAGTAGAGTCAAATATATTGCTTTACGACAATAAATATACAGCAAATGAAATAGCATGTTTGCTTTTTCTATGTTTTTCTTCTAACAAATTGGCTTCTTGCCGTTCGTATGTTTAGCAGATATTATGTTGGCATAAATATTCTTACTTATCACTGTTTTTAAATATGACACTATTTTAATAATTTCAATGAATCTCGCAACATAATTATTTAGAGTTATTGTACTCAATATAAAACTAGTTTTAGTACTATTGACTTTCGAACAATGTTTACAAACTTCTTAAATGTACTTAATTGTTAGTATTATTACATCGTAAATATATACGGAGAAACTGGCGCTTTTAGTTACTTGCTGTTTCTAGATTTGAGCTTATGCTGATTTCAAAAACCATTATAATTCATCATAGCTAAATTGTTACATAATGTAGTCCCACATGTGAAGGCTCTTCCACTTTTCTGCAGCACTCCATAGATCCCAAGTAAAGAACTTAAACCATTTTATCCCCTTTTAATGTAGTTGTCAAAGTCAATCCATAATTTATTACCTCTTCAACGGTTAAATTTATGGAGTGTTAATTTGTCTATTTGCCATGATAGAAATCTAAGACGCTTCAAAGAACATGTGAGTAGAATAGAATCCTTACCCTAAAGAGTAACAACGCACTGGTAGCATTTCTAGTGTGGTCTAGTTGTTCAAAGGCTACCCAGTGACTTTTACTATCACGAAGTTCTTCAGCCCGTATGCTTCTTCTTTCCGTTCTTTCTCTACCATTTAGTACTCTTCAGATGAATTTAATAACTCTGGACACGAGGGCTAGCCACCCGCCCTAAACGAACTTTTCTTCTTTTTCTTAAGAGTGTAAGGGCGATAGGTCCTGGTTGTCACATTTTTTCTTAAAAATGTCTCAATTTCCTTTCGTCCCGGTACTACCAAAAGGCACTAGTTTACAACACTTTGTAAGAAGCACGATTGATACAAATATAGTATCTATAGATACACAAACGAGATGTAGCGTGTATGTTGTGGACTCGCGGTCGGCCGCTCAAAATACGCGCGTGAGTCAGCGCGCCGTTTCACAACGATACCTTTGCCAATAGCTTCAGTATTACTTCCTAATGCTGTGGTACTTTTATCCCAACTCTTTAAAAGAGTTTTATGATGCGCCAAGTTTAGATTGTGATTTGTTGGTGTGTTAACGAGGCTTGTTCTATTTTCAAGCGGAATCGTAGATAAGTATTATAAGCTTTCGTAATGTTTTGGAGTGTTTTTGTTCGATATTTGAGGTTTGATTTTGATTTGAAACGCTTCTGTGATAACATAGCTGTTATTTTGTAAACTGTATTTGTATTTTGAAAGTAAAAATACCTTAACTTATATTAATCTAATTAATAAAAAAATCGTCATAATATTTTTCATTTAAGTAATTATTTAAAGAACAAATTGAAGTTCTCTCGGTAGGTTTAATATTAGTTTTTGGTAAGTTCTAATGCCTCCATAGACTTAGAAATTCTTGGGATGCCATGAAACACTGACAAAGACTAGTACCTATAAAAGTAAACATCCAAAGCAAAAAAAAATAGTTCTTAAGCATGATACACATATGATAGGCTGGGTTCGATTTGACAGCTCAAAACTAGGTCTCAGTCCAATCTATAAAAACTTCCATCGAATTCATAGTAATTTGTATAATCTTGGAAATTAGCACACAGCGTCAAAACACCGGCGGAATAACAGCCCAGATTCGTATCCGTCCGGCGTGCCCCGCAAAATATTAATATTTTAGTTTCATTGATAATAATTCCACTATTTATATCTTTACGAACTGCTTCTACTAAACAGCTATGACACATTCTGTGTGCCGTCTTACGTGGATACTTCTGTACTATAAAATATGATGAGAAAGTTTAAAATGACGTGAATGAGGAAAGAAATCTAGCAAGCAAAAAACACGAGCCGAAATCTTATATTTGAATCATAGATATATGAGTAAACCTGAAAATGACTACCAACCACGTGTCGGTAAAATAAAATTAGTAAATATTGGTGATATTAATTTGGCGTTTAAAACACATCCTACCACTTATCACTACAATAAAACACCCTAAAATAAGATAGAAAATCTAACTTCAATTATAAATAATTGTCTGTCAATAATTTCTCCCCTGTTTCATATTCTGTAAATCTAAATATTGTACCTTTAAAAATCAACTCAATTCAAAACACAAAAGGGAAATACAACCCCAACTAGAACTCGTGTTGGTAGGTACACTGGGTTCTGTATGTACTGTACTGTATCAGCCTTTTTTTAATAGTCCACTGCAGGACCTACCCACAAAGGGTGATTGGGCCATATCCACCACGCTGGCCCGGTGCGGGTTGTTGGATTCACATACGCCATCGAATTTCTTCTACGGACATATGCAGGTTGCCTCACGACGTTTTCCTTCACCGAAAAGCCAGTGGTGTAAAAGTCCGTACATAAATTCCAAAGAACTCATTGGTACGGGACCGGGATTTGAACCCACGACCTCACGATTGTAAGGCGGGTGTCACTACCTCTAAGCCACCACGGCTTTATATTTTTCTGTTCACGGGTTCTGTATATTTTTGTATTATTTTTCTGTTTCGTTAAAATTCGTTGCAATATGTGACCTGTACAGGACAGTCCACATCCGGACAGACGAAAGCAAAATTGTCGAGTCAAAACTGAGACTACGCTCAACTCGTTCGGTCGGTCAGCTAAACTGGTCTAGTTAAAGCACACGTGGTAAGTATGAGGCCGTCGTATATTCCGCAAGTAATCCTCTTCCGCGCGCCTCCCACTCGCGTAGTGAACCGAACCACAACAACATTCCGCGCCCATGATACGGCCTTTCACGTGATTCCCCACATATTACTACATTTATTTTGTTAAGTTCAACACTTCAGGAAATCTGGAGCACACCTGTTTTGATCTGGTTCTCTAATGGTGCTCTACTGAGAATTTTCTCTGCTTCTCTTAAAAAAAAACGTTTTCGGAGCTTTTTTAATGTTGCATTCAAAATAGACAAAATCCTTGTATGATGTTAAATGACTATGGCAGTCATAAACTATATTATTTGTGTACTCTCAAATCACTCTCTCTCAATCAATCTCTTGTGTGACTTGATAATACGACACAGAGATGAGTACTTAGCGTAGAGCTCGAACGGAGAGTTATTTGTACACTTATTTTGAACTTTGTTTAAAAACCATTTAATTTCAAAGTCTGGCAACAATTTGCAATAAATACGAAATATAGTACTTAAACAATGTTCGTAAATTGGCACAGGAACTGATAGTGTCATTAATAAAAATAGTGATCATTCTAGAACACAAATATAACATCTATATCCATTAGTTGCGCAATCAAGCCCAATAATAGAAGACGAACCACTGTAAATTGTTACCAAGATAGAAACAATAAAATGCGTGTCTGTCTCGCGAGACAGTCCTGGTTTACGTCCCTCCGCGGGCAATTCTTTGATGTGATCTGGATAAGATCACCTATATAGCGCATTAACTGTGACTGCCCTAGTTCCCGTTCGTTGAAGTTGGCACGGTATTGTAAACTGCCCTCTTTACTATAGCTGCCGAATATCCAAATAACACCCAACTGAGAGAACTAGAAAACTCGACTGCGCCATCTGTCTTCTGCCTCGTGCCTCGCGTGGGAATTAATGTCCACTCCCCGACTTCACTTCTTATTATAAAAGCTATAAGTTTCGCTAAGATTTACTTAACGCAGCTGTGAAAAAAATAAAAATGATAAACATGCCTAATCCACTTATAACCCGCCGTGACTCAGTGAGATTGTCTGCGCGTTACAGTACGCACTCAGATGTATGATCATTGTCCTTTATACGCTTTAAATCCGTACGCAAGGACGCCTAAATCCGCTCCGTGGATATTTCCGGATCGAATGAAAGTGTCTCCGGTGAATCAGACTTTTTATAAACGTTGGATGTACGACGTAATTCCCTGTCACACGCCCGAAGCGATCCCGAGATTACAAGTTTTGGTGATTTTCTGATTTTTTGGCTCACAAAAGGGGATTTTGCATCTCGCTTATATCTTAGGACGTGATTAAATAGAGACATGAAAATCTCTAACTCTGAAACTTTCCACGTCTTCGCGACATATCAACGTCAAAGAGAGTTAGCCGAGTTTGTAGACAGAGATCGGGCTGTCATGTGCGCGGTCATAAATCGGCTCGCTAATAGAATAAGTGTCGCGGAGTGGCCGTCGGTTTCCGCGAGGTGTCACCGCTGACGCAACCGCCGCCGGTCTGCCGCGCGTCCCGCCGCTAAATCGATAACATATTAACGCGCCGATCAAAGAGAGCTTTCCTTCACACGCCGGATTTATGGAATTACCCGAGTGTTTAGCGAGCCGTCCTCGTTACACGCATTAACACTTCCATCTGGTCTAACCCGAGAATTCATTCGATTGACAGAACACCTGACTTGACTTCTGCACTACATTCTCAGTTCGCAACTTTGTTGTCTCTTAGTTGGTTGTTATCTAGACGCCAACGAAACGCTCTATTTGAGTTATTACTCAATCCAAAAGAACGTCGTGGAACCTCGAGCAATGTTTGCGAATACCGTAATTGTCTCCCGTTCGTCCCTGAGTGGAAAGCACGTGATTAACAGAGGTCACGATCTGATAACAGCGCCACCCGTGCCAAGATTCTCCAATTGTCATTTTTCACCGGCGAGATATCTAAATGACTGAAAGCGTGACACCTGAGCTGATCTGTCAAAAGGTGACAGCTAAAGTAGTCGCTGACGCAAATTCTGATTATGTCGCCTACATCTTGGCTTAATTGAATGGTCCGAGTTTAATTTTTCAGTTTCGTATCTGTCCAGTGTCCAGAGCGTGACCTTGATCTCTACCAGTCACACACGTTATTGTCCATCAGTTTATTACATAAATACTATCAGATACGTTTCATTTCAACGTTTTGACATGTTGGCTAGTGAAATAAAACAGTCGACGCAATAATATCTGCCTAGTTTGAAGGCCTCTGCTATCCGTATAATTCCCTAGTAAAAGATTTGGTAGAATCATCTTGAGGTGTATACATTTACCCACATCAATATGTCTAGGACTTAGGAGCATAATCAATCAAGAAGAAGTAATGATTTGTATTTAAATTTCAAGTCCACTCGGGACTGTACTGTCGTCAAACAGTTCATGTAAATCCTCGTTGTAAATCTCCGTCAATTTTCCGTTTTCATGCAGTGAAACGAGACGTAGTTTCCCATTTAGAATTTTACGGGCGATGGTAGTCGTAAACCGCGGTTAGTATGAGTCACGCCCGTCCGGCCATCCGTCAGCGCGCGCGTCTTCGTGCCCGTCCACACCTCGGCCGCGTTCATTATCACTTCGATACCGTAATGAGCCCCATATTCCCTATAATAACCAGAACACGTGTTGCTACCAAGCGTTAAGTGAATCTTACGAAATGTAGTCATTTGATTGGTAGTTTGGGAACTAATGAGGAAATAGCTCTGGATTATTGTCTCCGGGAAATGAATGGCAATTTGAACAAGGAAGTTTTTTATTGCAGAATTAATAGGCCGAAGCTACCTATAAGCATGTAAAGAAAAGAATTACCTGTACGTTCTTTTTTGTTCCATTTATTGTTTCCCGATAACAATAAAAATAGTATGCGTTTCGTGTTGGCCAACCAAAGATGGCAAGACAACGAAGTAAGAATGAAAAAATCTTAAATTGTTGAAAACCGCAACAAACATTTTTAAAAAGCTAATAGAACATTCGACAACGTGTGCACGATGCATTTTTAAGCTAAGAACTGCCTAAATCTAGTAGCAGAGGCTCAAAACAAATACCTCGCTTGCCACTTCCGCCGCGGTAAGATTTATGCGAGAGATTATTCTGGGCTCTCTTTAGGACTAGGAAAGTTATGCTCCGCGAGTAATGAGCTATTAAAACGGTGAAGTTGGCACGCGGCGCCGGCTACATTATTTCTAAGGGCACGTGTTATTCACTTGATGACATCCTGCACGGGAAGCATGGCAAAGGGACAAAAAAACACTCATTCCACCATTATATCCCCTCGAAGAGGAAATAAAGTATGGATTGACAATGACAGCTGACATTAAAAGTGGATATAATGGTTTTCCTTTTCCTTTCCTTTTGCCGTGCTACCCGGGCTGGTTGTATACCGTACTCTGTTTTTTTTTTGTTGCAATGCTTAAGGGTAATGTAGAAACGCAGATTTTGTAAAATTGTGTATTGTTGTACCCGTTATACAAGCCTTTAATATAGGCTCCGCTGCACATACCTTCGAGGGGGAATTGGGCCGTACCCACCAAACTGATCTAGTTGCGAGTTGCTGAATTCATAAATGACGTCGAATTTTTGCCGCCGTTTATTTATGCATATTCAAGTATTTGTGTTTCAATAGAAGCTACTGAATTATGGCTTATCGATCGCCTTGTAGTAAACAATGCTGGCCCTGAGCAATTTTTGAAATTTGCAAACCCTTGCCACACAAAATTCTGACTTCAATAATGATAACCTTATCTCTCAACCGTAATTTTTTTTAGTTCTAATATTGTGGTAATGCGCATGCATTTCCCCGGGTGAGCCCTAGAGATTCTGCTTTGTTTCAGTTTAAGTTTTTCTAAGTTAGTTAGTTTTCTAAGTAAGTTTAATACTATAGACATGATAACGTCTATTGCATTCAGCGTCAGTACACGGTAGGTACATAATAAACATGATGCAGTTGACAACACCTATGACGCCATTTGTTTACAGTCTCCTCTACCAGACGCATGCACTCCTTCGTCACTAAACTTTTACGATTCTTCTAATAACGTGCATTTATGGTTATTCGAAGCTTGTCACATGGTGATGTGACAAGCGCTTGCGTCCGTCGCGCGGTGGATTTGCGCACTGCACTTGGCGAGGCCGCTGAACGCGCAATCGTTCTAGGAAATGAAGCACTATGCTGTAATCGCCCGGGCCCTAAATTACTACACGAACGCAAGCGGCGCCACATTGTTTGCGACTCGTGTTTGTTTCTCATAAATGTCAACATTTGCGAAACATAAACATACGCGTCGCCGTCGGAAGCGCTCGAGAAATCGGTTGTAGCGCGTTCCTGAATGGCAGTATAGGGGGTCTCGTTCGGTTACGGCTGCGTGGTGGTGCGGTGCGGTGCCGGGTGCAAGAGGCGGCGTGGGCGCGGGTCGTCGACCGGTGCAGAGAGCGGTGCGGTGCGCGCCCTGCCAGCGAAAACGGCAGAAAACCTCACGAAGGGCGGCAGCACACGGAGTCCGCATTTAGCTCGGGCTGACGCGGTGAGTCACCGCACCGCGAATAGCGGCGGTTTGTTTGTTGCACCGGTGGCCGCCTGCCGCCTGCCGCCCAGCTCCGCCGATTATTTCGAGCGGGCAGTGCTCGGCGCACTGTCCCCGCGAGCGCACGCCATGCCGCCGCTGCCCGCGCCGCCCGCGCGCCTGCGCCGCCTCGACGCGTGCGACGCCGCCGCCGCTGGTATCGTCACCACCATCAGGGACACGGTCAGCTGTAGTTGGATATTTTACAGTGAGTGTCGCGCGTCCCTCGTCGCTCCGTGGCCCTTCGTTGCCGCAGCGTCTTGCGTCACAATCACTCCATTTACTCCCTTACGTTTACATTTCAAGTTTTTAATTCATTCGCAATTTCCGGGTTTCATGTCTAAGAATGCCGGGATTTTTACCCTCTTGCGACGTACCTATTTCTCCGAATATTGGGTGGATTTAATTTTCCATAACTTCACATAAGAATAAAGTGGTTCAACAGAGTGTACAAACATGGAATAAGGAATCCATTTCCTGGTATGAATCTTCGGCAGCTTTGTCCATCGTACTGTAACATTCGCTCTCCGAAACTAAGCAGTGTATACAAACATTGTAGCTACAATAATCGGTAGTGATTTATGGTTCTGAAATCCATTATATCGATAATGGTAGAATCGATTGGATGGGCGCTCGATGCTGCCATCTGTTCGGTTGAGAAAGAACGCGCTGCAACCAGAAATGTAGGTGAAGCGTCTGACATCATCAAGCGGGAGTAAATTTAACTCCTGACGTGTTTAACCCTGCGCGCGATCCTCGGCCCGAAGCCACGATTGTTTCCGCGCTAGAGACAATCGCCGCCGCGTCACGAGCATGCGCCGTACGCACGCAAACTGCGTATATTTTAATGCGCGAGCGTGTGTGATTGCTATATTTACAATCATGTCCGTTGCGCTTGCTTGATGTAAAATTAACCACGAATTAATTGATGTTTCTGTGAGAACGCACGCAGTATAATTTACTTTGAAATCATCGTGTATGTTTTTGATATATTTAAGTACCTTGCAGTCACGTTGTGTCAAGGCTAATAGCCCCCATTTGTAGCCAGTAGAGTAGGGTGCTCGTTTTGCAGTCACGTTGTGTCAAGGCTAATAGCCCCCATTTGTAGCCAGTAGAGTAGGGTGCTCGTTCGAAAGTATTATTGCAACCGTTACAGGAGTCGCTGGCAGAAATTTAATTGTACGAAAATAGCAAACCATAGATTATAGATTAGATATAAGCTCTCAATAATTTTGCATTTGTATATCGTCTAAACAAAAGAATAATCTATTGATATGTAAACTCCTCAAGAAACTCCTCATATTATGTGCTATAAACCGCTCTAATCAAGCTTAATCTTCTTCTAAATGCTTCACCTAAAACGTATAAAATATTTCGTTCAGGAACGCTCTCGTATTATAATCATTGTTTACAAGCACAGCGTCTGGATTCCATCTCGCACACTCTTTATGAGAATAGTCGTGAGTTCACTAAGAAACAGACAAAGCGGCCCGTGTTGCGAATCATCAAACATGGTTGGCATTAAATAGAGAATTTTTGGCGCTTTTTATACACATGCGTGATTATGAAATATCCATAATTAGTCACTATTGTCTGCAAGTCGAGCTTTGGGGGTGAGTCACGCGGCGTTTTAATCTCCCATATCATTTAGGATGCATGTTTGTGTACTTTTATCTTATCCATATCGAGGTATTACTCATAAATGTATCTAATCGTTTGGTTTCATTATTTTGGTATTTATTAAAGTTAATTCTGTGTTTCTGTTGTGCTGTTGATAGCGGGCAGACGTGTTTCTGTGCCAAACGTACTAGTTGCTTCGTCCCTAGATAATATTATCTCAAGGCAAAAACAAGAAAAGGCATCATGATTACTCTTCGCTCGTCAGTAAGATCATCCTCTTTAAATGATCTTCCCGAGCAGTCCTTGCCTTTGGTGCAACCCAGAGCATCGGGAATATCAGTGCAGGAAAGAAAAATGAATCCATTGCTAGAAGCACTCGAGAATCTAAGGCAGGACATGAGTGGCAAACTCGAATGCTTACAAGAACAGCTCAACACCAAATTCGAAGAGATAAAAATAAAAATTGCTCTCCAAGATGATACTAATAATCTTAACAAGTTGAACGAAACACAAAATAATGAAACGAATGCTTTGGAAGAACAAGAGAAAAGAGAAAGTTACGCCGACTCTCTTACAGGACATGCAGCTACGCAAAGTCTGCAAATAATTAACCACGTCGAAATCAGAGAGATTCCTATAACTGACAAGGAAAACATATCTCAAATAGAGAAAAACAATGTTGTAAAACTTGATGATAACATCGTAAAATATAATGTAAAGAAAAAGAAGTCACGCACTGTGGTTTTTAGACAACATAGTTTTGATCTTGAGGGTAACAAGGTATCACTCGATGTAGGGGTTGCAGGTTAGTAGAATCTTCTGATATAAAAATCGGCATTTTTGCTGTCAAAAATTAAAACTGCTTTTTTACAACATATAATTAATACACACATAACATAATACACATGCAACATATAATTGATACAAAACAATTTATACGTCTCACCAATTATTCTAAGATATTGTATCCCCGAAGTTCCTGTCGTCAATCTCTATTTGCTTGAGTAAAGTTTTTTCATGGGTTTGACAATTTTGTCTAAGTTCTTAGTTTTGCACATGTTATGGTAGCTGTCTATCGATTGAGTCTTCCACCGATTGCTGGATTACTTCGTATCTCCTCCTTTCTCTTAGTCTCCTTTTGATTTTCGGTTCTGTGTGAGCCTCATCCATTGCTCTCTGACATGGCCACGTCATCTTCTTTGGATATAGGTTTGGAAAGATGCAAACATTTTAAATCGGTTCTTTTCATCCATTGTACTAAAATTAGTTATGATAAAAATGCTAAGTTTGAGGTGGAACATAATTATTAAATTAATTTACATTCAAAAATTATAGAATTCTCACAACAATTTGTTAATAAATTATTATCTATCAAGAATTGAAGTAAAATTGGACTATAAGAGTTAAAAAAGGTCTTCTCTCAGTGTTTACTATGCGAACTTCTCTATGGCGTAAGCAGTATTAGCTACTACAGTGTAACTAAAATATATTCTTACTAATAACATAATAGAATAAGAATAGAATGGAATGGACAGAAAAAATTTTGAAGTCGGCTATTTATATGTACAATATAAAAAATCCCTCTTTCCCTAATCTTATTGCGCTCTAAAATATAGGATAAATATATTTTTTTCCCGACCTTTCGACTGTCGCATCAGTCGTGGTCACGGGCAGACTAGACACGCAAAGCCGCTGGTACTGATTGTTCAAATCGCGAAAGCTTAAAAATAGCATTGGGCAAATCCTTTAAGTTGGAAGCCCTCACTCAGCGCGGAAATCCAAATTTTCTAGGGGTTTTGCCATTTACATAAACTACTCATTAAGCCCGATTACAGAGGCGCCAGCGTAAATTAAATAGCAGCCTAAAAGCGTTCTCTCTATCGAATGCCTAAAGTGAAAAAGAAACAGAACTATGCTATTTAGCTAATATAGTTACGCTGGCGCCTCTGTAATCGGGCTTATTATACGTTTACAAAAAGTCATTCAGCGACCACGAATAAGTATAGGTCGAATTAGAATTTTTGGCGCCTGTAAAGTTCGGTAGAAGCTGCGCGAAACTCAACCATCGCGTAGCTATTAAGTGAGCTTTCAGTCAGGATTGGGTATTGCGCAGCTTGTATAGGTCGCATCACATAGTTGGCAGAAATGAAGTTAGCTACAAGCTGCCCAATATCCAATCCTGACTGAAGTTCACTTCAAGCTGCTTACCTACATCATTTCCGCCAACTTGTGTGATGCGGCCTTTAGCTAACATCACAGCCGCCCAAAAGTTTGATTCGTCTTATAAGACGAATACACTATAGTGTTTACGAGGAACATATACCGAAAAACCAAGTAGACAAATATATGATTGTTAACCTTCGAGTAAATATCTACCACCACATCAGAGCCACAGTCCCTTAGTCTTTACTCTCAGTACTAAAAAAATGTCCGAGCGCCGTCATATACAGGGTTATTTTTAATCAATTAGCATCCTTCTAGGGGCTTATTCTGTACATCAAAACTAACAACTTTTGTTCTACGACTTTCGTCAAAACTCAAAAAAAATCAGCTGTTCCATACATTTTGTCGCGGGTGAACTATATTTTTCTATGGAACAACAAAAATTTCTTTTAGTTTTGACGAAAGTCGTAGAACAAAAGTTGTTAGTTTTGATGTACAGAATAAGCCCCTAGAAGGATGCTAATTGATTAGAAATAACCCTGTATACCGACTTAGACATTTACATTAAATAATTCACTATGATTTTCTCGAATATCGACGTTATGTCACCTAATTGGTTCTCGTAACCGAGCACTTTGGCGTCGCGCGGCGTTGAATTCGACTTGCAATCGCCTTACGACTAACTAAAAAGTCTGCCCACTTCGTAGCTTGGGCAGAGTTTTGGTTCGGACACTTTTTTGCACTATTGTGAGTCTAAAGATGTTTGCTCGATGTTGTTAACTTACCTCGGTGTATGTTTGTTGCAGGCAACAGTAGCGGGTCCAGCGCGGGCCGAGCGGGCGCGCCGCCGGCCGACCCGGCGCTCGACTCCATGCACATGATGCTCGACCCGCATCTGCGGCCCATCTCGCCGGACCTCAATGATGACGAGAGCAAGCGGATATTCGAGGAGCACAAGAAACTCGCGCAGGAGTACCTCAAGGTATGTTTATTATAATAGTTATTTTTTCGACAAAACTGGCACAACCGACTTCAACCGTGTACAAGGATTCGAATATTTCGCACGAATCCGTGTTTCATCGATGTATAATTTTTTACATTATTGCTGGTTTTTCAAAAACGACTCGCCCGATTTAGATACAATTTACCTCTAAATTTTAAATCTATCAAACAAAAAAAGAATCATCAAAAGCTGTCATAATTGTCAGAGTAATCGTGTAACATTCATACAAAAAACATACGATAGCATTGAGAAACCTCCTTCTTTAAAATTAAAGTAAAGAAAAGAAGCGTGATCAAGATACATCGTATATAGTTGGTGCTTTTACCACTAACCAAAATCAACCACTTCTCAAGATTTCAGAAACTTCATCTTCGTCAAAAGTGTTCTTACATCCAGTAACAGATCAAAGTAGACAAACTTATGTGAGTTTGTAAGAGACACAAACTCACTTATATGCTTCCACTGTAATTAGAGTTCCGTTCATTCTATGGAGCCCTAATTACAGTGGACAATATACCTAATATATGTAAATGAAAAAATATCTTAGTCTCGTGGAGAGAGAAGTCCTGCAAAAACACATAATTACGTTAAAGCAAATAAGAGGATAATCATAATCATTTATTTCATAAATACTATTTACTCGTCATATCAGGTTAATCAATAATTAAATCAAAATATTACAATATAAAAGTATTTAGATAATTGGATAAATGGAGGCCTTATGTCCAGCTTTGAACATGTATGACTGATGTATGAAAATAAGGGCAAATTAAGTAGGTATATATAATTATCTGCTATAGAACCGCGTCTAAGTGGTAAAAATATATATATATCGGCGCCTCCTTTAGCAACTTATATGTTCATCTACCATTCTATTTATTTATGTGGCTTGCACATCGACACAGCTATAAATTGATATTCTGAAATCCTCTAAACATGGCTTTTTCTGTGTTTGAAGAGATTTTATAAACAGTTGTAATTCTTTACATTCCAGATACAAACGGAGCTGGCGTACCTCAGCAACCACAAGTCTGAATTAGAAGAGAAAATGGACGACGACGAGTTGAGTCAGAAGAGAGAGATCATACAACTAGAGAACGAGAAGGTAACTACTACATTTCTGTCTTTCTACCAGCCCTAGGACGTCCACCGCTGGAAACAAGGCGTCCCAATAGATCTAAAAAAAAAACCGGTTGTTTGACCGGCGCTTGCTTCCAGCGTTAACCTCCGGTCATTTTTTATACTCAATACCTGAAAATTACTTCACTGACAAAATCCTATGTTATTTGCTAGCCATTTTTCCTCTCTGTATACAGGGTTATTTCTAATCAATTAGCATCCTTCTAGAGGCTTATTCCGTACATCAAAACTAACAACTTTTGTTCTACGACTTTCGTTAAAACTAAAAAAAAAATCAGCTGTTCCATACATTTTGTCGCGGGTGACCTAAATTTTTCTATGGAACAACAATTTTTTTTTTAGGTTAAGGCAAATTGCCTTATATTTTATTTGGTATAAAACTTCGAATTATCGTCTCGTCCATTGTGATTAGTCGATCGCTAGATACCTTAGTCTGGACACAAGACAGTGAAAGTGCTGAACTAATTAAATTCATAAATGACGCTCAAAGACGTGGTAATGACACAAACCTGCATGACACAATAATGGGGACGTGAGTTCAAATCCGAGTCCCCTACCAATGAATTTCTTAAAATTCAAATACGGAAATTCACACTACTGGCTTTTCGGTGAAGGTAAACATCGTGAGGTAACCTGCATACGTCCGTGGAAAAAAATCGATAGCGCATGTGAGTCCATCAACCCGCACAGGGCCAGCGTGGTGGATATGGCCCAATCACCCTTTGTGAGTAGGCCCACGTCCTGCAGTGGACTATTAAAAAAGGCTGGTACAGTACAGCAGAATCACGCGTTAGAGAGAGAAATTATTAGTATGTGCGTTTGCCGAGAACGGTGCGTGTTGATGCGCATTGAATTGCTCGTCGCATCGCAAGGGTCGCTCTATTTCTTATTCTGTATTCTGTGATTATATCAGCTGTCGACTGCGAGACATAATCCTCCCTAAGACAATAAGACAGTTCATTATTATGTACTGCGGGACTAATCGCTCACTAAAATTACGAGATTAATAAATACCTCCTCAAACGTCGGGATGAGGTTAATTATCTCGTAATTTTAGTGCGCGATTAGTCCCGTAGTATATAATAATGTGTTCAAATCTCGAAAGTTTAAAAACAACAATAAGACAGGTCGAAAACGGTTTATAACAGTACAATAATGTGTTTTGTTGGTTGATTCCAGGACTCCCTGATCAAGTTGTACTGCAGCCTCAAAAACCAGCTGGCGCGGGTCGAAAACGACGCCTGGATACATCCAGAGGACCTGCCGCACGAGTGACCGCGGACCGACGTGACGTCACGTCCGGACCGCGACCTAATGTCATATCCGGCCGCTGGACTGCGTCTTAATGTCATATCCGGACGCTGGACTGCGCGCTGTCATATTCGGACGCTGGACTGCATCCAAATGTCATATCCGACCGCTGGAGTGCGTTGTAATGTCACATCTTGCAGCATGTTAGCGCCATATACGGACGCTGGACTGCATCCTAATGTCATATCCGGCCGCAGGATTGCGTCTCTTAATGTATTATCCGGCCGCTGGACTACATTGTAATGTCACATCTCGCCGCCGGACAGTATGGTGACGTCATATCCGGAAGCCGGACTGCATCCTAATGTCATATATGGCCGCTGGGTTGCGTCGTAATGTCATATATGGCCGCTGGGTTGCGTCGTAATGTCATATAATGCCATTATGGTAACTTCGTATCCGGACACTGGACTGCATCCTAATATCACGAATAGCAGTTACTTACAGTTACAGCAGACTACGGTGTAAAGTCGTCAAAATGCTGCATAACAGTTGTTGGACAGTAACGTCATTTGTGGCCATCGGACTAAAAACTGGCCTGTAACATGAACCAGGCAGCTGCAATGCTTAGGAATTGTCGGATTATAAAGAGTCATTATTAATGATTTTATCAGTTGGATAAGCGATCTAATGATGTTATAACCACCCACTGGACCCTGTTAGGACGGCGGACGTTACCAAGCAACCCTTTGGGTCGTGTCATGTCCAGGGATCGAAATGTCGTGACGTAACATCAGATGTTCTACGCGTGACGTCACTTGCTTCAATATGTTACTACTGAGGAAGAAGTCAGTGACAAGTTCCATAGTTGCAATCTGTTATGATGCTGCTTCAGGCTTCAGGACGTGGCTCGGATGAGACGTTAAATTGTAGGTCCCGGTTGTTTTAACCGCTTAGTATTATCAGAGGCCTTCAGACGGCTTAGAAACTGACACCAGGGCTAGCCACCCGGCTTATACGACCTAACTAGGCTTAAGGATAGTGTCGTGACGTCACACCCGCGGTTTGATGACGTACTCGTGTAGTGCAAAGAACGGCCAAGTACCGACCGTACTTGTACCATTGATCTCAACACACCAAACGAGCCTTCAACTATGTATACAGGTTTTATTTAGTCGTGCGTACCTTTCTCCTTACCTATGTTCTGATTATGTAATGTTTTTTACCTTTGTAGTGTTCATATTATCGATTTTATAATTGACTCTACCACAGATGAAGTTTATTTAGTGTATTTTATTCTTTTGACCGTCAAAGTCAGAAATACTTGACCAGCCTTTGTAGGCGCTAACAATGTCTATAATGATCAAAATACCTGGCCCAATAATAATCAAATTATCAAATATTAGGCCGTGGCTGTCAAAGGGTTACTTTATCTCGGAAAATTTATCTTTCGTTTTTTTGTATCTGTGGTAGTCTTTATTGTACTTAACCCTCAAATTTTTGTTACGTTTACTAATCTCACAATGGACAAATGTGAATTTATGAATTTGTATATTATATAGTACGAAAGCACGTTTTAGTGCTTGGTTTTATATTGAGTGAAGTCAATTTATAGTTATTTAGTCAAGTTCTTGTTCACTTTCAAACGAAGTTGCTGTTTCTTACATTGTTTTTTTAGACTCTTCTTGAAGAAATGTTTTCTTTCTGAACGGTCTCTAAGACGGAAACCAGTCTTTTCGCCATTTTTGGTAGCTAATTCAATGTTTTACATAGTTCGTAAAATATTAAGAAAAATATTAGCAATATGTACCTACCTACAATGCTTACTGAATGTAAACTTTGATTTGAAAGTGAACAATTTTGTAGTCCTTGTTTATTCTATGTTATAAATATTCAGTTCAGTGTGTGAATGCATTTGTTATTTTGTATAGAAGTAAGATTAGCAGTATTAGATAAGTGTAAATTACAGTTAAGTTAAATAAATATTTTTGAAGTTACAAATAGTTTTTATTTTTTAATAATGTCATGTGCAATTTGTACCCTTTTTTATATGATCCTAGAGGATCCTCTTAGTGATATTGTGTGCTTGGGTTTACGAATGCAAACCGGCTGAGTTCTACCCTAACCTCCAACGTCCTTTTTTTTTTCGAATAGGTTCGCGATTGACTACACACTGCCTGATGTGCAGATGTGCGGTCTAGGGTGTAGCACGCTTATCTAGAAGATACCTATTTACTCGGGATTTGAAGACACCCACGTTGTACTTTAACGGGAAGACAGACCCAGGCAAAGCATTCCACATTCCGGCTGTTCGTATGAGGAATGAGGATTCGAAACGCTTGGTTCTAACGCGCGGAATATCCACCATAAAAGGGTGGCGCTTTGGTCGCGTCTGTCTAGCCGTACCATAGAAGGGGCAGGTGCACTGACCTCCATATATACAAGTACGCTGGACCTATGATAAGCCGGGCCAAAGTGAGACTATTTGATTTTCGCCATTTTGGCGCTGATGGCAAAAGTGGGTGGGAACGGAACTAATAATAGAGATGGGACAATGAGATAAAATATATCGATAAAAGACATTTCCGCCGAGTTGTATATGCTTATATATACTAATATTATAAAGCTGATAAGTTTGTTTGGTTGCACGCGCAAATCTCGGGAACTATTATACCGATTTCATTACACCACCGTAGGATTGGCGGCAAGTTTTAGGATAAGCCGAAGCAGGACTAAAGGGTACTTAGTGTGTGTACGGTACAAAAATAAATAGGGAACGTTTTTTAAAATAGAAATGAGGTTTTTTGGGATGGAGTGGAATAGATGAGGTAGTTATAGAAAATAAAAATATAAGTCAATCCTGTATCTTTTTTTATTAGTTACTTTCATAATTCTTCATAGCTACATGCCATCAACAAAACGTTTTCTTACTTGGCGTTTAACAGAGAAATTATTTCTGTAAATTTGAATTATTTTTCTAAATGTTTAATAAAACAATCATCAGTGAAGTGCTTTGAACACATGTTATCATATTTTTTCGGACACCAACTAGGCTTTTCAATGTTTTTCAGCCATAATTCCAGTCATTTTTCGTCAGTCGGAAACCTGTGAAATATTTTAATATTATATGTATATCATAATAAAAAACAGTCATCAGGGATTTCCGTTCATGAAAGTAAATAGATTTCAATAGAAAAAAAATATCTATAAGTTTTATCGATAGGTAACTTAGACAGCATTATTAAATTTTCAACAGAGCCATTTATATTGTAATTACGTATAATAAGATTAGTGACCGATTTTTTAGTGTCTATAATATCATTTTTTTAAATATTAGCCGAAAATTCACTTACTTGTGGAATGTAACCCCACTTCCCTTCTGGTAACGAGTTTTGCATAACACGCACTCTTTCATAGTTTACCTATGAATGACTGATGAATGACCGCCACTTATTTATGTGTCAATTAAATTAATACGACACAACAAACAAAGTTAATCGCGTTAAAACTCCAAAAACACTTTATAACCACGGGAGACAATCTGAACGAGACAGCCGCCATTTGCAAGATACGTCAGATTTAGTTCTCTTCCCACGCATTGGGGGCGCTTCAAATAGGCACATTAAAGAACTGTCATTTCATAGGGTATCGTAAGTCCAGCGTACTTGTATATATGGAGGTCAGTGGGCAGGTGGGACCAGATTGTGCAACTCCTGGGCGCACTCTCCGAAGTGTATCCGGTAAAAGGCCGACAAACACGCTACCTTGTGACGATGCTCAAGACTGCAGCTGCGACTTAGTCAGTGTCGTTGTCAATCAGCCTCCTGACTCGCCTTAAACATATCTATTTAGCTACAGGTAGCGGCACGTAAGTTTAGCGCTGAGGGTAGCTTGGAGGGGATGGCTGCGCATGCTGGGTTATACTGAACCCATGACGTTTGGTCACACAGCTATCTGTGAGTTTGGTGGACGCGTTTGAATTTTTAAAAAAGTGCCTAGTATCATAATCAACATCAAGAAGTTTTTAATAAGATTACTAGGTATCTATTTTGATCGTAGTTGTCTCAAGAAATAGTTTTTTTTTTTTTTTACATAGTTGTGCCATTAGGAATACGTATTTTGGATGTCCAACTAGTTGTTCGAAAGGAGTTTGTCCACGAGGAACTCTTCTAGCTATCCTCTTCACACTTCGCTCAGCGCTGAACTTAAGTGACGTATTTTGGATGTCCAACTAGTTGTTCGAAAGGAGTTTGTCCACGAGGAACTCTTCTAGCTATCCTCTTCACACTTCGCTCAGCGCTGAACTTAAGTGACGTATTTTGGATGTCCAACTAGTTGTTCGAAAGGAGTTTGTCCACGAGGAACTCTTCTAGCTATCCTCTTCACACTTCGCTCAGCGCTGAACTTAAGTGACGTATTTTGGATGTCCAACTAGTTGTTCGAAAGCAGTTTGTCCACGAGGAACTCTTCTAGCTATCCTCTTCACACTTCTCTCAGCGCTGAACTTAACTGACGTATTTTGGATGTCCAACTAGTTGTTCGAAAGGAGTTTGTCCACGAGGAACTCTTCTAGCTATCCTCTTCACACTTCGCTCAGCGCTGAACTTAAGTGACGTATTTTGGATGTCCAACTAGTTGTTCGAAAGGAGTTTGTCCACGAGGAACTCTTCTAGCTATCCTCTTCACACTTCGCTCAGCGCTGAACTTAAGTGACGTATTTTGGATGTCCAACTAGTTGTTCGAAAGGAGTTTGTCCACGAGGAACTCTTCTAGCTATCCTCTTCGCACTTCGCTCAGCGCTGAACTTAAGTGACGTATTTTGGATGTCCAACTAGTTGTTCGAAAGGAGTTTGTACACGAGGAACTCTTCTAGCTATCCTCTTCGCACTTCGCTCAGCGCTGAACTTAAGTGACGTATTTTGGATGTCCAACTAGTTGTTCGAAAGGAGTTTGTCCACGAGGAACTCTTCTAGCTATCCTCTTCACACTTCGCTCAGCGCTGAACTTAAGTGACGTATTTTGGATGTCCAACTAGTTGTTCGAAAGGAGTTTGTCCACGAGGAACTCTTCTAGCTATCTTCTCCACACTTCGCTCAGCGCTGAACTTACGTGCCGCTACCTGTACATAACTAGGTATAACAGGATAGCGTAAGGTTAAATATGTAATTAACTTAATCATTACAGTCCGAATCAAATGTCTTTGCGGCTAGGGCTGTGATGGATAGGTACCTACAAGTTGCGCAAAACCCAATCCTGAATGAAGCTCACATAACCCAATGCTCGCCAACTTCACAGCCGCCAAGTTTGATTGGAACACATTAGGCTTGATATATGAATATTCGAGCCGGCTTTGGTGGCACTGACGGGCATCTGTTCCCAACGAGTAACACCCTCAACTGTCACACTGTTAGTCGATGGGAAATTTTAAAGAAAAAAATCCCATCCAGCTACACTGTTACTCGGTGGGAACTTTTTTTATTAGTATTTCCCTAACCAGTCACACTGCTACAGGAATTAATGAAAAGAATAATTAAATCAGGTTTTTTTATGGCGGTAAATTCGTCGGAAGAACGTACAAGTGTGTAAAGCACGAATAAATTTGTTGAACAATGTTGGAAGCAAGGCTTGACCCGGTTAATTTTCAAACCGATCAAGGCCATCATAGCTTTATTTTTTGGCTTTGCTCTTATTGAGGTTAATTATAAGGGATCGGTTGAACGGAACAAACCGGTTTAGTAGTTCTTTCCACCCGCGCGCGACTTCTTCACGCCTTCAATAGGTCACGTGACGCGAGGGCAAGGAACACATTAGCGGACGTACCGCGACGCGGGCCTTTCGCATAATAAACCGGTTAATTTTAAAACACTCTTTTTACGGTTACGCTCCGAACGAAAAAATCAGAGATACCGGTTTTTACCGTTTTAATTCTGGTTAATTTTGAACAGGTAGCAAGCCTAACCACTCTTAGCCTAAATATAGAATATTATAGAAAATTAAATAAAAACAGCAAAATTCAGTCCAAATAATTTAATTTTCGATAGTCATATTACTTTTGTCTATTGGAATGGTGTTGGGGATTTACAATAACATAACAAAGTGACGAATTTGGCACTTCTAATCATCAACTATATAAAAATATTCTGAGATTCAGATCTTATACAAATAAATGCTTCTTCGATGAACACAACAATAATTTGTGTCTATCAGTTGGACGAATCTTCACATAACAACTTATTTACAATAATTACAAAATATTCTGTCTACATGACTATTTTAAATCTTGTGGAAAACACCACATTACAAAAAAATATCATACCTAAACGAAAACAAAATAAAATCATAATATGAGTTACATAATTTCAAAATACTATTTATGGAGTATAATTATTATACAACTACTCTGTGACGTATATTTATAGTTTGCCAATTCCTATCATAATTATCGAATAAATTTACTTAGTGATATGATCGAATTTTTTTGATAAAAATTAGTAAATAAATATTTTTGAATAAATAAAATCACTAACCAATTCAATAATAAAACAATAATTCGGCATTGCGAGACCTTCCTGAAACTTTACTAGCTATTAATAATATTGCTTCAAATTACTAAAGTCTAGGTACTTTCGTTGTAATGGGCCCCATTTTATTACACGGCTCGTATAAGGAAATAAAGCAAAAATTAAGTCCAAAAATGTTAACAGTTATAGTATATAATAGGGTCGAAGCTTTTACAATTTACTCATACAACGTAATATGAAAATAAGGCATAGTAGATACATATCCTACTAATAAACTATTGTTACATCTACAAGATTAAAACTTAGCGGTTTATCTAAGTTCTAATGTTGATAAAACCCTTATAAAATCTTTGCAGATTTAACAATAACAATAAAGTTTAAGAAATATCAGCTCTAACTAATCTCACAAAGTGTTTCATATTTACATTTTGACACATCGTTGTGTATATTTGTTTCAAATGTAAAACAGTAAGATGAGATGAGTCCTAAGTACAAAAATCCAAAACTTTCATAGTGATCAAAAGATATATACGTGTATAACAGTAAACCCAAGTTACTGGTGAGTGAAGTCATTGCATTTTCTAAACAATGATACAGCGGGTTCCTCCTGATGGTCTAACCTAACTGATTTCTCCAACAGGAAAAAGAATCCGGGTGGTCAAATTGTCTGTATACTCAGACCAAATAAAAAAATCAGGACAGCACGTCGTGAACAGACAGTTGAGGCCAGTTCGACTGACGAGCAAAGGCGTCTGTACACGGCGAGGCGTAGTTTTGCCGGTCTCAATTGTTTGTTTCTCAACATTCTGTCTCGATTTTTTTATTTGATCTGAGACAGCATAGTAGAAGTCTCGTCAAACTTTGTGGCGACTGTGTGCCCTCACATCCGCGCTGACCCATAAATTTACTACTGTGCAACGACTCGACCCATGTTCTGAGATGTGATAAGTTTGTATATCTCTTATAATATAAGTAAGTTATAATATCAGTAAGTTTAGTTTACTCGTTCGGTCATCTGCAATGGTGTTGGTTTAATATCATTCTCTCTTCCACAGTAAAATTGTAACAAATGTACAATTTTACATACACTTTATCCATCTTAATATAGAATGATATGATTTTCAACAACATTTACACAAGTGATGTGAATCAAAACGTAAACAGCCGCCGCGCGCCGTGCCAGTGCGAAAAATATCACAACAATCGTGAGTACACAGTGAGAGTACAAGATTTCACTCAAACCACCCTTAGCTCCTACACTAGCGGAATACGTACAGATTACTCTGATTATCTCGTAAATGGCAGTTCAAATTAACTCTAGATTAGAATATAGATGTAGTGTGGAATAAATCCAGGATATGAAACGATACGATCCTATTAACGGGATCGCGTGGCAAAAACAAGGCATTTCCACGAACGATTTATTACGACGCATTAGTTTATTGTGCAGTTTGACTTTACCAGCAAAACAATCTCAGTATATATCTGTAGCTTAAAATAAATTCAATTTCAAATTCTTTTATTCTGATTTGAGGATTATACCACAATTCTCTAAATACCACGTCATGGTGTCACATTGGAGTATTGCTACTAGCAACGATTGAACTTAAACGCACTCTTGGAAAATTTCAAAAACACACTTTACCTAAATGCATAATATATACTACTCAATAGTGTAAAAGTGGCAAAAGTTCAATCGCCACAAAACCATACAACTTCATTAAAAACGCTACTTAACAATTTCAATAAACAGCTAACCCTCGATAGTAAATCACACGAAAAACATCAAACCGATAAAAAACATCTCTCCTAATTACAACTATCCGAATACGAAACGTATCAAATAAAAATCACTAAAATTTACGACGCAATACTTATTTGAGCAAAGTTTACGAGGGAATACAAATTATTACATACATTTATGTATTGTCAACGATTCACAGGAGCACATATTCGTGATAAGTTAAAATCTAATAGATATAAAATTTCAGATATAGGAATAAGGAATATTATAATCTGATATCTAACGAGAGGGGAAGACTGGTATGGTCTGTCGTTGTCACTCCTGAAAATAAATAAATCATCATTTAATATGTTGTTTTTAAACTTTCGCGATTTGAACACATTATTATTATATACTACGGGACTAATCGCGCACTAAAATTACGAGATAAATAAAAAATACCTCCTCATCCCGACGTTTCGGCCGAGTTGCATCGACCGTGGTTACGGGAGTCTAACCGTGACCCCGGTCGATGCAACTCGGCCGAAACGTCGGGATGAAGAGATATTTAATTATCTCGTAATTTTAGTGCGCGATTAGTCCCGTAGTATATAATAATAATCATTTAATACATTTAGAATATACATAGGTACTCGTAGTGATCAGTTTTTTTATACATTAGCTGCGACTGCAGTCCACATATTGTGGACATTTCACAGAGAAAATAAGAAAAAAAATACCAAAAACATTTAACTCACGCTTTTGGTAAATATTTATTATTGAAATTGTTAATAAAACAATTTCATTATTATTATATACTACGGGACTAATCGCGCACTAAAATTACGAGATAAATAAATACCTCCTCATCCCGACGTTTCGTGACCCGTGACCACGGTCGATGCAACTCGACCGAAACGTCGGGAGGAGGGGGTATTTATTTATCTTGTAATTTTAGTGCGCGATTAATCGCGTACTATATAATAATAATGTGTTCAAATCGCGAAAGTTTACAAAAAAAACAATTTCAACAATAAATATTTACAGTATTTACTTAAAGTTAATTATATCGATGTTGTACCTAACTATACTGTAAAATGAACAGTGGGCCCCAAACTCGGCTAGGCCGGTCTCTTGGGAGTTCTTACAAATAAAATTAGTCTGATCGATTTCGCGCTTTAATAGTGTTTTATTCAAATAATAAGAATAAAATAAAATTATAGTTTGATTAAAATTCAAATAAAAAGAATTTAGAGCAATTTATAGATCATAATTTTACTTTCGGAACGGTGACCATACAACCCAAAAAAACCTCCTATAATATGGAGAAACTAATGATCATGGGAAACACGGAAGGACAAAAGACCTAGACACAGCCACAGCCACAACAATGGAGTCACAGGCCCAATGGGGCTCTATTTCTGGTCTGATTGGAGCTGCACAAATCACAGAACAATTTGGTATAAAGCTGTCGTCACAAAAGAAACAAAAAATATCTCGAAACTCAGCAGTGAGCTATAAAGAGTACAGGGGGAGATATTCACTGACGGTGGGTTCAAGTTTCACACCACTGGCTTTTCGGTGAAGGAAAATGTCGTGTAGCAACCTGCATATGTCCGTAGAAGAAATTCAATGGCGTATATGAATCCACCAACCCGCACTGGGCCAGCGTGGTGGATATAGGCAATAGACAGTTCTTTATTAAGACAAAAATAAAATTAAACAAAACCACGCAAACATCACAGCAAAACAAAACAAAATAAACAGCATAAGCAATTAATCTTAAATATTTTACAATGGCCCAATCATTCTTCGTGGGTAGGCCTACGTCCAGCAGTAGATATTAGTAGTAGTCCTATTAAAAGGCAGGACTGGCTGGAAAACTTGTATCAAACAATCCAAGAGTTTTGGTATTGGTCAGTAAATATTTGAATGAGTAGGAAGGCACAACAAGGGGGAACGTGTGACGTTACAGACGGGGTTACAGTATACGTACCGCGCGCGTGACGTCACTAGCTGTCGGTGTCGCGGTGCCGCCGCGTCTGCCACTTGAAGTCCACCTGCATGAGCCACTGCTGCGAGCGCGCGCGCGAGCACGGCCGCAGCAAGGGCTTCCACACGTCGCTTGACTCCGGCTTGTCGAGGCACATGCCCGTGTTCGTGTGCTTTATTGCGCGCGTCTGGAATTACACAACGTTAACATTAAAACACTGTAATCAAACAGCCAGACTTCAAGAAAGGGGCCGATCGCCGAATTCAACTCGGCTGGACAGCGTTCGAAAAATTGGGTAACGTCTTCTCGTCCGACATACCTCAGTGCCTCAAGTCGAAAGTTTTCGACCAGTGTGTTGCCAGTGATGACTTATGGCACAGAAACGTGGTCTCTCACTAAGGGCCTTATTAGTAAGCTCCAAGTAGCCCAACGAGCTATGGAGAGGGCTATTCTCAGTGTCTCTCTGCGAGATCTAATCAAAAAGGAGAAGATCCGCAGACGAACCAAAGTTACCGACATAGCCCAGCGGATTGGCAAGTTGAAATAGCAGTAGACAGGACACACAGTTCGAAGAACGGATACCGATGGGGTCGAGCAGTTCTCGAGTGGAGACCACGTACCGGCAAGCGTAGCATATTACGACCACCCACAAGGTGGACGGATTATATAAGACCGCAGGATCGCGCTGGATACAAGCCGCTACCAAACGGTCTTATTAGAGATCTTTAGGAGAGGCCTATGTCCTATGGCTGAAACGACGAATCAAACAGCAATCATAAGGCTCAGATCCGTTGTCAGACTGGTGAACGTGTTTTCCAGTGGAGCCACGACTTTAGATCAACGTTTTAATGGAGTAGAGTACAGAGTAGAGTAGTCAATATCTTAGTGGATGAATTTGTTTCGCTCGACTGTGAATACTGTTATCAAAATAAATATTAAGAGATGGTCAATGTTGGGCGGTTTCTAATCTGAACACTTCTTTGCCCACCCTAGGTTTATATTGTCAAAGTACTAGTATTTAAGTAAATTACTAAGAACTCATTGTTAAGTCACTCTTTTCATTACATTAGGTAATAATTATGAGATGTGTTATCTAAAAGCGGAAGAGACTAAAACTCACGACACAGGACCACCCTGGTGTGAGATTTAGGGTTCCACTCTGGAAGTTTGTAAATTTAATCTAAGTACCTACCTACTAACACTACTTTAAGCATCATCAAGATTTACTAACTCCAAAACCTGTAACTTTTTGAGCAAATAAACGTTATCTTATCTTATGTTTTTGGAATAGGCAAGAGTAGGCTGCTGCATCTCCTAGAAGAAATCTTCAGCTACGATAATGTACATAACAGGGCATAGTGTGGTGTGGGGTTAGGTGGGCGTGTCCATTCTTAAAACTTCTTTGCTCACCCAAGATTTCTATTTTTCTTGAGTGAGCAAAAGTAGGCCCTAGAGAAAATGTTCAGCTACGCCAATGGGCAGAGTAGTAGTGTCGGCTGTAAGGTTACCTTGGAGTCGTAGGTCCACTCCTGGTTGCCGCGCATGCCGTGGCAGCGGATGAGCTTGATGGGCCCGCGCGGGTTGGCCGCGTCCAGGCAGTTGTCGTCCGACATTACCTGCTGACGCTTCGTGTACGCGAACACCTACACGACAATACACCTTAGTATTAACCACCAAATCCTGTCTAATTTTCAAAAAGTCTATAATGGATGTTTGGAATTTGCCGTGATTTATATTCTTTGACAACTTTGGTTAGTAACAACAGAACCATTTTTTTCGCATTTATTTGATTCAACCACAACATACAGGTTTGGCATCAGACTTTTGTGTCCATTTAGCCTGTCTGATGTATTTTACAAGACCAATGAAATGAAAAATTGTAATGATTGTCAGTCAAAGTCTATACCTGTCAGTACCAGTAAGACTAAATTAATAAAAATGATAAGTATGATGAAGATCTATACAATCTAATTCTCCTTTATTTGGATTAGATGATACAGCTCGAGCCAAACAATGACAATATGACGAGATCTGCGCATCTTCAGTGCAATATCCTTATTAACCTCACTTCTCCTAGAAGTTAAAATGAAATGAAAAAATTGAAAAAAGTTCGCGCAGGCTTTTACTTATGTGGCGCGAGCTGTAGCATAGCTGTAAGTTTTGTTTAGTTTTGATCAAATCTGTATTTTTTATTTGGTATAAATTCACTGCAATACAAATCAAGCCCAAAAGAAAACATACTTGCTGATTGGCCTTTAATTTTGCTACGCGGGTTCGCTGCAAGAAAACTGTTTATAATGTTGTGTTTGAAATATAAATAAATAAAATAATTAATAAAAACCATTGGTTTCAGGCGTTTCAGACCCACATTATATCTATCTGATTTATTCTTTGAGTGAAACGGTTTCCAAAATACTAGGTATTGCTTTTATAATCCCGATTCACATAGACAAGTGCGGAATAATTATCCGTAGAACGAAACTCGGATTGATCTCTTAAATTGTCAATTTCGAAAATGTTTTGTTGGTTTTCTGATTTGTTTGTTACTTCTTTCACGCAGCAAGGGAGCTTGATTTTAACACGGATAAATTTTAAAGGTAGGAGGTTGTTATCCCGGAAAAAATATGTGTTCCCGTGGGAAGCACCTTGTAAAGCTAGTAGTGAACAATTCACAGTTTTTAAGGTGATGAATAATATATGTTCTTACCTGATTGCCACCCATTCCGTGGCAGTATCCCATGCCGAGCGGCTGGCCCGCCTTACCGCCCAGTGTGTCTAGGCAATTGGACGTCTCGGCATTGCGAATCTGAAATTCACATGGAAAATTGTTGATAATAATCTAAGGAAATATTCAAAAAAGAGCATTACTAAAAACACGCTGGATGCAAGGCACTAGGCTTCTAATCTAGGCAAGACAATGACTAACGTCTCATGAGCATCTGTGACGCTCAGCAAGTTTTGCAAATATGTACCTATTTTGATTATCCCAAGCGTGCTATGTGCCATGGAACCACCACTTCAATACTCTAATTTTGCGTCTAAATATTAAATGTTTTGCGCCAAAAGTTAATATAGTTTATCTACGGATCTTAAATCAGAACCTAGAACCAGAGTAATTTAAAAAGCAGACGTCGACCATCAACGTAAATGTAGTATTAAGTTTTTTTACTGTCTAAAGGTAAACCGACGACTAATCAAAAAGACAAAAAAGCTAGTATGCTCACTACCAGGCCTTTTGGTAAAACGTTTTGGTTGTAACGATGATGGCATCGTAGTAAGTCCTTTAATCTATCTTTTTATGTTATAGTGCTTTTCCACATTAGATTTATCTCAAAGAGTTAGAAGAGCATCGGGACGGTGACCCGGAGATGTAGGTTCGCGTCCACAATTGCGACAAATTTTTGCTATCACAAAAATAATTCCTAGTTAGTTCTTACCTCTCCAAGGTAGTAGTAGTCGAGCGGCATCTGGCTCTCGGGGTAGATATTCTCGAGGTACCATCGGAAGCTCTTACACTTCAGCTGCTCACGAAGCGCCTTCCTTTCGCTCACGTCACCAACAGGAACGTTTAGCGCTCCTACATCGCGTATCAGACATTTTGAAAAGACACGAAATTGATAGAAACATACGATAAATACATATTTATTATACAACAAAGCAACAATAGGCATAACTAAAAAAAAATAACTAGTCCGTCCGGATTATTAAAAATTATTACACACGTATTTTTCTTTTGTCAATTAAACAAAAAATGCTATAAATATAGCCCTTAGATTAAATAAATAAATATTTTTGGGACATCTTACACACGGCCTCTGACCCCAAACTAAGCAAAGCTTGTGATATGGCTGCCAGAGACTGATATACTACATAATTATAGGTACTTTTTTTTAAATACATACTTATATAGATAGTAACTAAATAACACCCAGACACAGAAGAAACACTTATGTTCATCACATAAATATTTGCCCTGGGTGGGGATCGAACCCACGCCTCTTTGATCCAGAAGTTAGGGTCACTAACCACTGAACCACCGAGGCAGTCAGATTCTATGATAATTATATCCCGTTTAAGGTCCGCGTGACGTCACAAGTCACATACAAATGTATAGACTTATGTGAGTGAAGTGACGTCGCGACCCCCACTACCAAACTTTGACAAGGTTTATCTGTCATTTGTTGTTTGATTGACAAAAGAAAAAATACGTGTCTAATATATTTTTTATTATAATCTAACTCACGGACTAATTGTTATAATGACTTATTCACCCAGCCATTAATGGCTATTGGATCATAAATGCAGATCTGCTCTTCTGTTGGCTAGTTATTTTGTAACTTTTGTTTGTTATCAACCTTAATATATGTCCTTAATACAGAACAAAGGCCTCTAAAAGAGATGTTAATCAATTGGTCTCTTCTTGCCATTAATCACCTTTTTTTTTTTAGGAGCGTCTTATTGACCTACGTATTTGGAGCGTAGCTCACTGGCTGAGAAAGTACTTTTAGCTAAATTTTCTTGTACTTAATACTTTTATTTGGATGGTACACGTCATACATTCAAATAAAGTAGGTGAAATACTTACTTACTTAAAGGCTAGAATAAAGTAGCCGCTACCACGATTAGTCACAAAGCAAGGTAATTTAAAAATCCCATCAAAAACAACGATAAATGAATGTATTAAAAACCAATATCCCAACACGAACGGAATGCCAAATGAATGATAAAGAACCAATGAACGAGTAAAGTACAGCGATATTAAATAATATAATTAATAGTAATTGGTTATTTATTAATAAAGCCAATAGTTAGCACAATTAGTAAACGCCATTAAACAAATAACAATTGTTACGTGCAATTCATGACAACACTTCTAACATTGATAATGAATCAATTGTTTTCATGTTTTAATAGCTACTTACCTACTCTTTTGCAACCAGTTTTTATTTTTTCAGATAATTTTACAACTTCGTACAAGAAAAAAATCTAATAAGTAAATCTGCAATAATCTAAAAAAATATCGAGCTCTCAATAATTTCAATTGCACATTTCAGTTCTTTTTCTCAGTAGACTGAATTTATGGTAAAGTGCTTATCTGTGAAATGCGCAAAAGAAATGGCTGAGAATGGTTTAATATAAAAACTTGAATACGCACAGTTTAAAAAAATATGTAGTTAGTCGAAATGGAATTTCATAAGCAGCTTCATAAGTTGTTCTGATTTATATTTATTAAATCACGGGTGATGGATCAAATACTGGAATTTGACTAGATATTATTATTAAATAGTACTTTGTGAATTTTTATTATTGTCTTGGGTGGACACGCTTCCGCGTGTCTAGATCATTTTAGAAGGCTATTTTCTTCTTGCAATCTACTACCATAACATAATAACTAACCCATGACATTGTAATCAACTAACATCATATTGACTAAGCTTAACATTGTAATCAATTTAAATATAATTTTAGAATTTTAATTTTGTAATAATAATTTGATTTGACTTATGTAATAATAATAAATAAAGCTGCCAGTAACGTTGCACGCCTTGCATAGGCAAGTTTGTATTGAGTCATGATTATATTACATCTAAACCTCCTTTGTAACATGCAAACTGCAATAAAAATGTCGACTTTGACTTTGTACTCGATGTACCATAAAGCTCGAAACATACTATCGGACGCGGCTTACGGACGCGACTTACAGCCGCGACCTAGACTATGAAAGTACACTGAGCCGTGCACACTATCGGACATAAGTCGCGGACGTCACCTTCGGACGTCCGAGAGCGTTCGGACGTCCGAGAGCGATCTAGCACACCGGATGTTTTAAGACTGTGCACATTGCTAAGTCACAGCTGACAGTCGCGTCCGTAAGCCGCGTCCGATAGTATGTTTCCGGCTTAACACCGTATATCATCACGTTAAATTGTAGGTCTCGGTTGTTTTAACCGTTTAGCTATGTCAGAGGCCTTCAGGCGGTTAAAAAATTCATACACTAGCCCGGCTTGAAAGAACTTGCTTTATCGTATCATTTTCCAATTCGAGTCATAGCTCCTAAGCATATTGTTACTTGAAAAGGTAATGTATTTAAAACGTTCTAATTTCTCACGCAAATTCTTAAAAAGTACCTATAGCCGTGGTGGTCAAGAGGTAGTGACACCCGCCTTACAATCGTGAGGTCGTGGGTTCAAATCCCAGGTCATCAATGAGTTTTTTTGGAATTTATGTACGGAATTACACACCACTGGCTTTTCGGTGAAGGAAAACATCGTGTGGCAACCTGCATACGTCCGTAGAAGAAAATCGATGGCGTATATGAATCCATTAACCCGCACTGGGCCAGCGTGGTGGATATGGCCCAATCACCCTTCGTGGGTAGGCCTACGTCCTGCAGTGGACTATTAAAAAGGCTGGTACAGTACAGTACCTATAGGAAACAAAGTATTTCAAACCTGCTAGGACTGTTAAATCTACTCTTGTTCCATCATTGTACAAAATTTTAAGCGATTTACTTTAAGGTCTCGTATATACCGAAACAAACAACTTGGCGGATTTGATGTTGGCTACAAGTTGCGGATAGCTCAATCCTGACTAAAGCTTACTTAACAGAAGCGCGAGGTTTGGGTTATTCACAGCTTGTAGCTAATATCCCAGCCGCCTTGTATGATTAGTCTAAAGGCAAATTCCATTTCGACTTTCCGGTTGCGCCCCTGCGAACCTGGGTTAATATTGTAGTAGAAATGCTTCCAGTCATCCAGCCAGACCTCGGCCAGGCGCGCGTTGTTGTGGTTGACGACGCGGCCCGTGCCCCCGGGGAACGAGTACGGCGTGGTCTTGCGGAACACGTGGCCCACGTGCGCGCACGGGGCGATCTCCAGCCGCCCGCCGCACATCCACACCTGGGTGTGCGCCGTACGTGCTCATCATTTGCAAATACGAAGCACGGAAAGGAAATAAAACAACGTAATGGGGATAGAGGACTTGCATTGCAGTCCCCATACTGAATAAAAATGGGAATCGAGGGATCGATTGGATCAAACCTGGACACGAATAGTACAGGACAGACCCGAATGGTACTGGGCAGACCCTAATGGCCCTAATAATCAACGTAGTAAAATTCTGCGGATGATGACAGCGCATACCGGACGTCATTGCAGGACCTAACGCCCCCACACCGAATACGAATGGGATACCAAGGGATCGAGTACATAGAACCTGGACACGGGTAGTAAAGGATAGACCTAAACGGCGGAACAGCAAAAGAATAAAAATCTGAGGATTAAGGTCTAGATTTAGTGCTCCACTATTGGTCATAGCGTCACTTGCTATTGGAAACATTCGCAATCCATATTTGGGTCTGTTCTTTAAGGAAGCACAATCCCCTATCTAAACAGCCGAACTGCTATCAAAGTCATCAACATAAGAAAAGACCTGCAATTTTTGCGACCCGCTAAAAAAGTTGCTTACTATGAACTTATTTTCAAGGACAGTCATTAAATTAAAATTGTTTCGAAGTAAAGTTGGTGAATACATCTAACTGAACTGAGAAAAGTTCAAAACTAATGAAGTAAATAAAAAGGCTAGCGACATTTACAGAGCGGCATATAACAATAATGTTGAATGATGGGGACCATCTTACCAGCATACTTACCAGGGAGACCAGCTTACATAGCCAGATCACAGAAGTAAGCGAATAGCGACCAGCGATGGAATAAACAGGACAACGGGTTTGAAGTTGCATAAAACACCTTATTACAATTAGTAATGCAGATGGACATCACATTTTGGATGATTCAATATTTTACATCACATATCTAAAGTCTTATCAATATCTCTGGAGACAAACTAAAAGTTTCAAAGGAACGTGACAATCGCACAGGAGAATCCGACATAAAGACAGATTAAGTTCCCAAGTAACGTAAATGCAAATGATCAGCAACGTGCCTAGGCAAACAACGCTCACGGCTTGTTAGTAGTTAGTAACTTAGTAGTAATACAAAACAACCGCTTAGTGTGTAGTTTAACTTGGCCCGTGAGCATTGTTGTTGGTCAAGCAGCCGCTATAAATACAGTTAGGTTAGAAAGCATACGTAACACACGTTAGTAAACAGTACAGGGGCTAGGCTAGATGACTAAAAATATAATTAGTCCATCAGATGGATTATCAAAAAATATTATACTCGTATTTTTACTTTTGCCAATTAAACAACTAGCGTGAGGATTCATTATTAAACTTTATATGAACACCGGATACAACTCACGATTATTTGAACGGTCGAGCCACTATGCGTCCGACCAGTTTCAGAGTAGTTAGTACTTCTTCTTCAGGGAATACGCGCGCCCCCGACAACAGTGCGCGGGCGTCCGTTATCGGGGGCGCGCGTATTCCCTGAAGAAGGAGTACTAACTACTCTGAAACTGGTCGGACGCATAGCGGCTCGACCGTTCAAATAATCGTGAGTTGTATCCGGTGTTCATATAAAGTTTAAACAAAAGTTGATCGAGATATGGACCGTTAAAGTTCCGCGTAACGTCACGACTAGAAAAGTTAGACTTCTGACAGAGAAGTGACGTCACGAGCTTCACACTCCCGAACTTTGACAAGGTTTATCTTTGTATTGTTTGATTGACCATCATCATGCCTATTGAATCATTAGAACAGCTGGACGTATGCGTAAATGGTCACGAAACCGAGTAAGAGCAGGACCGAGCATTGACAATCTATGCTTGTGCGAACGGGAGAGCATAGCATACGATCATCTGCGAACGATGATTCTAATGCTTCAATTTAAAAAATTGGGCTCCAGGTATGTAACAAAACTTTTAGTGACTGTTGAACGGTTCAACCGAAATCGTGCCATATTTGTTGACAGCATGTTCGCACGAACTCCAACAGTAGACGAGTTAGTCATAAATGTTTTTGTCCGTCCACCAAAAGAAACATTTATGGTCAAGACAGTACTCAGTTGGTAAACTCCGGAGGAACCGGGCCTCTATAATGGATTCGATTCATTGAAATCGGTTCACTTGTTTTGTAAAAAAAATAATTGTGATGATGACTAGCAGAAAAAAATATTAGTTTTGTTACATGGTGTACTGAAAGTTTCAATAAAATTCATAAAGATGTTAAATAAATTCATGATAATAAATAATTAAATCACAGTTCTAAGCCCCTAAGCACCTCATACCTTTCCTGAGCTTTATTAGTTTTATACCGCCCACTAAACATACACGAGTCTTCTTCTACAGAGCATTCCTCTAGCTAAACAACGGGCACATTCTATTAAGATACCATTGTATAACGCGGTCACATTAACTCGACGCATTGCATTAATTTTTAACCAATTTTTACTCGTGTTGTTTTTAAACTTTCGCGATTTGAACACATTATTATTATATACTACGGGACTGATCGCGCACTAAAATTACGAGATAAATAAATACCTCATCATCCCGACGTTTCGGCCGAGTTGTATCGACCGTGGTCACGGGTAGACTGACCCGTGATATAATAATATTTTTTTACTCGATCTTAATAAACAGGTAGAAACTTATCTTTTACAGAAGATGGTTTGGAACCTTTCGTGCGGGATTCCGACTCGCAGTTGGCCAGTTTTTTTGCACACCGTGCTTGAGCGCCAAAATAACGTCACATGGTCAAGCGTCTAGTTAATGTGACCGCGTTGTATAGATCGAATTAAATTTCTTAGTGGCTGTAACGTTGTATTAGCCACAAACTGCGCAAACCCCAATCCTGACTGCAACTGCGAGAGGATTGGGTTTTGCTAGCTTCATAGTCGCCAAGAACTTGTATTTGGCCAATACTCATCATTATAACCAACTTTTTCTATGGGATTAACCCTGAAAAAAATCAGTAGTCCCATACAAAAAGGTCACCAACTCGCAAAAAAGGACATGTCCACAAAATGTATGGAGGCTGGTATAATAATAATCAAAAAATCTAACACAACAACACTCGTTACATTTCGAGAAAGTTCATATTTTTCTGAGTCTACGAGTATCATACTCATATAACATCAGTTAAAAAAGAGCCCTGCAATTTTTTTAAAAATTAATTTTAATTTTATAAGGTTAAATAAATATATTTGGCACAATAGGTAGTTTATCTCTAGGAGCTCTGATTAAGTAACCCCCAAATTGTTAAATAAAAGCATTTTTTACCAATTAGACACATATTTAAGTGTTTTTTTTGTCACATTGTACCTATTAACTGGTCACACTGGTAGGTTATAATTTTTAATTTTAGCAAATTAAGAGGTGAATTTGGAAGAATCAGCTTTGAATGCAAGTAAAATAACGCCAGAAGCACTTTATTATTGTTAAACTAGAAAAAATAAAAAGCTGTATTATTATTTCTCAAACGATTTATTTTTCATAATTAAAAAAAATGCAGGGATGAAAAAAACTAAATTAAATATTTTTCAGAAGCCCATAAAACAAGCTTCCAAATGATGTATATATCATCTTGGTTAGATTTTTCTCTGAATAATATACCACTTGTGGACATCACCTTTATAGCACAGCTGATTTTTATTTAGCGATTTCGGGTTTTGTACCATAGTAATAGTCAATCAAAATGATTAGTACAATAGCATCTAAGAATATGACAGTCGTCCAGAGAAACACTCTGTATACAGCTAATCAGGGCAATAATTTTAGGCCTATGTCATAAAGTTAAGTGTCTGTTATCTGTTTCGAATAATCTTTCCATTAAAACGCTGATACGAGTTATTTCTAAGAAATACATACCAAGAGGATTATAACATTTGTAATTATAGGACAGGATATGGTTGCGATGTTAGAGATGATATCGAGTTAGATAGCAACTTAGGTAGTCAGTTTATCAATATACGATACGAATGATTAGTCTCGGTTAGAATAAAATTATTCTAATGCGATAGAACAAGAATTATTCTATTAAGCCATGAATAGACGAAGAGCCGACTTGAAAACTGCTTTTCGTCAGCAATAGCAATTAAAATTTTGGTTTTTCATACAGGGTTAGTTCGATAGAGCGCACTAAGCCTAAAGAGCATAATTCAGATCAACATTACGTTTCGCTTTTACTATAAGGCTGAACAAGATTGTCGCGTCATACCAAATTGAAACTCGGAATGAACAAAATGTATGAAACAGTTGAGGTTTTTTTTCTCGAATTTCGGGCAGAAAAATTTGTTTATAATGATGGTCTGAACTACCCCCCTTCGGTATGGTACTCTCTTCCTGAATAACCCTGTATTTAAGTCTAATGCTCTTCGTCTAAAAAGGATTGCTGTGGTTAATCTCATATTACTCAATTCAATATTAATTTTATATTATATCCTCATTGCTTCTGCACAAGAAGAAGCGAAATAAGGAAAAGTAAAAATTAAAAAAGATGAAATCGAAAATACAAAAGATTTAGTGATCAAAAAAAGGGATTATGAAAACTGACAAAATATCTGTCTGTACTCTGTGTAACTTTGAACGTGTGAGCAAGATGTAAAATCAAAGACTTTCAGTTTTCACAGCCCCGTTAGAAAATACAATAAGTAAAAAAAACACTATTACAAGAGAAAAAAAACACAATACATAACAAACACAACACAGAGACAAGAATAAAAAAGCACGAAAAATAATGAAATGGTCATGCAAAACGAATGAATGCAGCTGCAATGGTTAATAATGTTATTTTTAAAACTACGTTAGATGTTCAATTAAATTCGTATTAGTTAAATACCCAAGCCACAACAAAACTTTACGGTCGTGCCTTCACTGCTAACATTTTGCACTTTTTAATAGAAAATTTCTTCAAGGAGTTACACACTTTGTTACGCACATAACCAAGTGTTTTCAAAATGTTGTAAACATTTTAAATGATTACAATTGTGAAATACACCTCAAAGAAAAGCAAATTTTTACCAAAGCTAACTTATTTAAAAAAATAATTGTGAAACCTTGGAATAGTGCGGATTTTAGTTTTGGATTTATAACTTCCAGTTCACTCTGGTTCATTTAACGATTGAGTTAAATGGACCAATGCATATGGACACTTAAACCCGAGTACATATATGAAATCAACGTTTGGTGCAGCTGTGTTAAGGTATTTTTTTCACCTTTCGATGCGTCTTGTCAGTACGCATCTTTTGACAACACACACTGTAATCTGTGAATCTTTTCCCAATTCTCAATCGACACGATAATCGACTCTCTTTCAGTCTGTTTAAAAATTCTTCAATGGAGACCACAATTGATTCGGTTTCAGTTTGCCTAAAGAGTAAAATCGGTGTCAAGATGTTAGCAGGTCCAGCTGTAGGAATCGTCCGAACCTGGGTTCATGGCGTAATAGAACTGGCCCCACTCGTCCATCCAGACCTCGGCGACGCGCGCCGCGTTGTGGAGCACCACGTTCTGTACTCCGCCGGGGAACGAGTAGGGGGACTTGTCGCGGAATACATGCCCCACGTGCGAGCACGGGATTATCTCGAGGATGCCGCCGCACTGCCATACCTTTCCACCCACCCAATAGATCAGACGTTAGTTAGCTGTCTTTAACGCTTTCTCAAAGAGTCCTAAAAGGGAAACTAGACCTTCAAGATTTCAGTGGGCTAACCACCCACCCGTGAGAAGTAGATTAACTGTCTATGAAGAGACTTAACAGGGAAACCTAGCCTGCGAACCTCTCTTAAATTCTTAAGAAGGAGCCTAGTATAAAAAAATTCTAGAAGAGCCCTAAGAGGTGACCCTCTTAGGGCTCTTCTAGAAATCAACATATGGCGAATGATGCTTTCTAAGAGTCTTAGGAGGAGTAAGAGGGAACCTAACCTGTGCAAACATATAGGATTGGAGGGATAAATTAATGTCATATAAAATTTGAGGTATGGGAACGAGGGCGGGGACTTGACGCGGAATACCCACACAGACTTTCCCTACCGAAGCTATCCCCATATCATATAATTACATTTCCCTGAACCTCACTTAGATTTTTTTTGTGAAGCCATAATTATGGTACTTCAACAATCTTTGTGGGATATTTGTATGGATATTTTTATTATTATTTGTATTTGCCCTTTTTTGCCCGTCACTTCTACCAATTTCCCTCAACTGTTCCTATCCCATCTCCTTATCAGATCATACGTTACCCTGAAGCTCATCTCGAGGTTCTCGCCTCCCCAGATGTCCATGCCCTGGTCGTAGGAGCCGATCTTGTAGAAGTAGTCCTTGTCGATGGCAAACAGTCCGCCGGCCATTGTGGGGGTACGCAAAGGTGCGGTGCGGTCGCCGCCGCGACGGGACATCTCTCGTTCTGGTACGCGATACCTGAAATTATAAAAGGCACTTGTGAGGGTCCGTACAGATGAAGGTGGCGTGACGATCTACCTGCGACAAAGATTGGACTACCAAGGCTGGTCTGGAAAGACGGAAGGGAGGCTTTTGGTCAGAATTGGATTCAAAGAGCATGATAATAATAATAGCAAAGATTCGGTCAAATATTTTCAACTGCACAGATATGGTTACTTGGACTCCGCGCACCAAACAGGTATCGAAGACTTCCCGAGAAGGCTTTAGTAACATGAAGGTATCTAACCCTAAAACGACAAATAGCGCTTTCTTGATGGTTGATACTTAAATATCACTCTTTCACTCATCCACAAACGGTACAAGTATGCTTACTCATGAGTACATAAGCATGAGTTGTCAGATTTTGTATATTTAGCTTCATAGAGATGGTATAATATAAAAGTAGTCGTAGACTCAAACAAAAAAATGACTGAAATATTTTGGGTCGTTTTTTAGAGCAGACTACACTATGACACTTTCTAAATTATTATTTTGAATAATTTAAAATATGCACGAAAATATGTATAAATAATCCCAACTCTCTAAAAATTACACTTTAACCTTGAAAAGTTTTGGAAAAAACTTTCGTCCCTGACAACAAAATCCCCCTGTCAAAATATAAGTACTTAGTGTTACTTTAACTTCTTGATCGATCGGTCAACATAATGGCGATAATATCTTAACCCTTTATCATAACAAAACAACATAATCCCATTAAAAACTGTACTTTATTTTTAATTTATTTATCGATTTTCTCAGAAACCTATCTTTTGGAGCTGACCTTATCTGCTGAGTGCACAGCTTTGTAAAGTACAAAGGTATAAAAAATCATTATCTATGTAAATTGAAAAGATATTAAGAGTACGGAAGCACAGAAGACAATTTAAAAAAAAATTGAAATTACAATTTTTCAAACAGTTCGTACTTTGGGTAGCACTGAGACTGACCAGCATTTTGGTTTATACCTGTATGTACCGCTTCTTCTTGAGGTGGCAGCTTCTACTGGAGGTCGGCTATCATTAGGGCTATGCGGACTTTGGAAACAGTTGAGCGAAATAGTGATCTTGTGCTCAGATTGAACTACGTACGAAGATTTTTGAGCAATGAAGTTCTCCTTTTTCCGGGAGGTCGGTTCCCTTGGATCTTCCCTTGCATGATTAACTGGAGCAGGTCATATTTGCCATTCGCATTATGTGCCCAAAGTACGGTAGCTTGCGCTTTGTGTTCAAAATTTCCCCCTTCTGTTGACTATCTGCAAAACTCTCTCATTCGACACTCTGTCTGTCCATGATATTTATGTACCTCTAACACTACCTATTGATGCTGATTGCTGAATGATTTTTAACACTACCTATTGATGCTGAATGCTGATTGCTGAATGATTTTTAACACTACCTATTGATGCTGAATGCTGATTGCTGAATGATTTTTAACACTACCTATTGATGCTGAATGCTGATTGCTGGATGATTTTTAACACTACCTATTGATGCTGAATGCTGATTGCTGAATGATTTTTTGTAAACAAATCCAAGGTTAGTATTACGGCAACGATTTTCAAAAACGCCAAAAAAAAATTGCGACTGACTCTACCGTTGCTCCTTAGTAAAATTCCAATTAGGTACATTAAATTAAAACCTGTATCAACCACAATGGGAGTAATAAACTCAATGAACATTGTCGATGATAATGCAGCTTGTAGTCTGTAGGTGAAACAGAACAATGGAACGCGGCCTTTGCTAGTTATTAATTTTTGGCGTACGCTATTTCCCACAATCAGTTATCGAAGATACGGTCTACCCTTACTTTTGTAGGCTTTTCTATCTTTTATTTAATTTTCATTATATGTTAATTTATTTCGTATATTCGACCTTTGGTAACCTCGGTAATGGGGCAGCACCAAACAGGTACGATACAATTAATTTATTTAGCTCGTATTACCCCAGCAGTGGAATAATACGAGTAGGTGGAGGAGTACCGTTACCGAGGCGAGGACTATGTGCTACATTATATGTACTATGGGACCAATCTCGAAATGTCGAAAAAAAAAATCTGCGCCATACAAAAAGTACACACTGTCGACGAAATGTACCTAAGAAACAGCTTATTTTGTCGCGATTTCAGAGTTGCCTCAATAAAAGTTGTTTATAATGATGTAACTGATGCGTGGGTTTAGTTCTTAGGTACTAGGTTTTTAATGTACACATTGTATAAGCTAGTCTATACTAGCTAGTCTCTCGGTTTCCGTTGATAGGCCACTGCAAGATAATAAAAAGCGATACATCAATATTAATTAATTACCATACATTTATAAAAACGGGACCCTATTACTAAGACTCCGCTGTCCGTCTGTCTGTCTGTATGTCTGTTACCAGGCTGTATCTCATGAACCGTAATAGCTAGAGAGTTGAAATTTTCACAGATAATGTATTTTGATTGCCGCTATAACAACTAATAGAATAATAAAAAAACTAAAAATAGAATAATATAAATACTCGTATTTAAAGGGTGCTGCCATACAACGTGATTTTTTTTTGCCGAGGGGCCTCGTCTACGTCCACTGCGTATTTTTTTACTTGCAACCCCAACTTTGTACGGCTTGAAAAAATAGATATTTGAAAATTCCAGGCCTTTTTCTAAAATATGTAAATTTTATAAATGTAAAACCGTTCTCTTGAATCAGTTCGACTATTGATAAAAACTACATGAAAATCCGTTGCATATTTCAATAGATCTAAACATAGAAACGACTTTAGTTTATAGTATGTTTGTACAATACTAGAGATAAGTAAACTGTCCAAGCAAAAAGTACTTGTAATACCCGTGTTTGTATCCATTTGTCACACACCATGTTACGCTCATAACATAATTTACGGTGAAAATATGAAACGTGCAAATTCTCCTCGGTCGTCAATCTGATAGGTCGTAAAGGTATTAGATTTTATGCTTTATGTCTAAGTTTACTTGAGAGAAAATGAGGGCAAGTTACACGTTACTCGTATGTTCAGAACTACATTCTACGAGTACGTCAAAGAATAAAGAGCGAGCGAATATTTACGCATTCTGGCGTATTTGTCGTATAATTTTTGAGTGTCGATGTTAAGAGTATAGAGATTTTAACAACTTACTTCGCAATTTTGTGAAATTTTCTGGATTTGTACGGAACCCTCGGTGTGCGAGCCTGACTCGCTCTTGTCCGGTTTTTTTTTGGTATAAATTTACCGATAAACTGCTATTTGTAAGTTAAAAAAAAGTCATTTAGCGGCCATGAATAGATAGTGTTAACGAGGTAAATACACCTAGAAACCAAAACACTGGACAGTTTATCCACAAGAGTCCACTAACTAAAAATTAGGTGAAAATCAGTTTCGTTCATAAACTGACCACTAATTTGGTTTTTAGGTGTGTTTAGCTCGTAAACACTACCTACTTATTAATGGCCGCTAAAAGAGTTTTAGTAAACTTAAAATGTGTATAAGGCAAAAACACGAGACGAGTCGTTGTTGTCCAGTAGCAAATTCATATGGCAGCGAGTGGGAGGAGTGGGGTTTTGCGCAGCTTGTAAGTAATTTCACAGAAGCCATTAAGTTGGATTAGGCCTTTGCTAAGCCCGATTACAGAATCGCCAGCGTAAATTTAATAGCAACGTAAAAAGCGTTCCCTCTATCGCATGCCTAAAGTGAAAAAGAAACAGAACTATGCCATTTAGCTAATATAATTACGATGGCGCCTCTGTAATCGGGCTTACAGAGGCGCCAGCGTAAATTTAATAGCAACATAAAAATCGTTCTCTCTATCGCATGCCTAAAGTGAAAAAGAAACAGAACTATGCTATTTAGCTAATATAATTACGATGGCGCCTCTGTAATCGGGCTTACAGAGGCGCCAGCGTAAATTTAATAGCAACATAAAAATCGTTCTCTCTATCGCATGCCTAAAGTGAAAAAGAAACAGAACTATGCTATTTAGCTAATATAATTACGATGGCGCCTCTGTAATCGGGCTTACAGGCCCTTTTAATAGGGTCCACTTACAAAGGGTCTTTGAACCATCAGGCTGGCCCAGTGCAGGTAGGTGGATCCACAAAAAGCTGATCACGATCAGTTTCTCTCTTTCAAAAGGTGTTGGAGATAGCAATTTTGGACATATTATCACATTTCACTTAAATGCATCTGTTCATTTGGTTTCTTCCATGTTCGATGAGGTTCAAGGAGATCTGAAGTTTGGAAGTTTGCAAGAAACTACAGAATCAGCTATCGCAAATAAGATGTCCATTGCGTTGTTGCTTAGAAAAAATATATGCGAAGTTGCATGTGAATTCTTTCAATAGAAACATTTTATTGATAGTTTCATTTGGAATTTGAATTGCAAACGAGAATCTCGGTTAGACAGGAAATATTATCTCGTATTACATCACTCATTTAGATGCAGCATTACTGTCTACCGAACAAAAATAATATTTGTACAATGTAAATTTCCAAATAATATGATTATAAAAATCTAACTTTTTATAAATACAACCTTTTGAGATCCTGGATATCATGTAGCAGTAGAGTGCTAGCCAAGACAAGTAAATCGAACCCAAACACGACGGGTCTACCTTGTTTAGTACAGGAGTTCCTATAGCCACCGACTCTATCACCAGATCATCTTCATGGCTCCAACGTCATGATCAGCATCATATTATTGCCACGTCATTGTCACGCGATATACACATGCGTGCAGAATTTCAGCACAATCGGAAAACGAGAAGTTGGTTAAATTTAACTTGCAAGATTCCACCCGAACTTACATACATACATAGGTACATCCATTGCAAGCTAAGTAAAAGCTTGTAAAAATGAGAATGTTCTTAATTTGCCTGTATGTTTTGATCTCAGCCGATTATGAAATGATTTGGGTTCTCATCACAATAGTTAATTAAAAATAATAAAGAGGTTTTTTCACAAAGTAGCCCATAAAAACATAATCAATTTCGGTTCAGTAGTTTAATAAAACCAGCTCAAATAGTAGGGTTTTTTTGTTCGGGATATCATACTAGAGAACGTTTAAGTCAGTTGTCACGTTTGTGTAATTAATTATTATATAACCATACTCCCTATCATGATTTTTGACAAAAATTCTTCTGGGCACCTGTTCAAACGGCACTCAATATAGTTCATACGAAACTTCAAATAATAGTATTGCACATCACGGTGAACGCTTGATATTTCGTGCTGTTTGTTCAGCTTCTTGTATTGAAAAATCGCGTCACACGATTATTTCAATGATAATGTAGTAAGTAAATTAAATTACCAAGAATCGGGAACCACACGAGGTGAGTAAGAGAGATTTTCGTCCGCGTGCGGATTTGGTCTACATTTGAAGTCCATTTCAATACAAATGCGCGAGCGCACATAATATAAAATTAAATCATTACAACTGCTCAACGTATGCGTAAATCGTAACGAGAGTAGGTCTGCATGCAAGCAGAAATCCGCCTTAATTTCTAGTACAACGGACAGCCATTAGGGACTCCATTTCTAATATGGGTTTACTTTAGTAAAGAACCTTAATTAATTAAATTTAAACATACCTCTCTTTCTTTTTGACTGCCTCGGTGGCTCAGTGGTTAGTGACCCTAGCCTAGCCTAGGTTTGTGGTCAAAGAGGCGTGGGTTCGATCCCCACCAGGGCAAGTATTTATGTGATGAACGTAGGTGTTTGCTCTGTGTCTGGGCGTTATTTAGTTACTATCTATATAAGTATGTATTTATAAATATAATATAAAATATATGTATAAGTAGTTTATCAGTCTCTGGCAGCTATATCACAAGCTTTGCTTAGTTTGGGGTCAGAGGCCGTGTGTGAAATGTCCCCAAATATTTATTTATAACTATTTTACGAATAAATTAGAATAGCCCGCCCCTATTGTCCCTGGTGAAAAGGTCCTCATCACTGGTCGCATTACTATGATGAATTAAGTCAACAGTGCCGGGGGTCACCTTTTCCTTCCCTGATCCCGTCACCCAATTTTGCGAATCAGGTTTCCCCCAAGAACCTAAAGTCAAGAGCCTTATTACTTACCACCTAAAATTGAGTTTCCAGTTGAAGCCGCCCCAGGTCATGTCAGATGCCTGGATGTACTCAAAGGTGGTGTCGGAGATGACATCGATGATCGGACAAACCACCGTCGTCCGGTCTTCTACTATTCTCGCCAGCAGCGGTTCCAGCCATCCTTCTACAAAACGAAATTAACATGTATTAGAAAAACATGCATTTTTTTGTTTTACGAAATTGGGGGAAAATGGTCAGAATTAATTGGACATGAGTCAAAGGTTATACAAAGGTAAAATGTAAGTAACAACTTACGAGTACAACTGTATTGACATAGTTATATACATTATTATAATAACCAACTTTTACTTTGGAAAATTGGAACCAACGCCGAAATCGCGAAAAAAATATTTCTAGTTTATTTATTTATTTAAATAGATACACCAACAGTGAACATATTGAATACAATCTTAAACTATTACATTGGTAGGTATACAAAGATCTGATATGATCACCTTTAATAGGTGTATACAGTATTTAAAAAAAAAACTACTTAGTGGTTAGATATATAAATTTAGTTGTTACAAACTATTATTTATTATTAGTTCGAACCACTATTCCATACTTTTAGTCGATCTTTATCTATCGAACAGCTGATTTATTTTCGCGATTTCGGCGTTGGTTCTACAGTCCAACTGCCTCGGTAGTTCAGTGGTTCGTGACCCTGACAGGATCAAAGAGGCGTAAGTTCGATTCTCCCCTAGAGCAACTATTTATGTGATGAACATACTCGTAGGTGTTTGCTCTGTGTCTGGTTGCTATTGGTAATTATCTATCTAAGTATGTATTTAATAATATTTAGGTATATGTAGTATATCAGTCTCTACCAGCCATAATGAGCCATATGACAAGCTTTGCTTAGTTTATTAGTACATATTACGGGACTAATCGCGCACTCAAATTACGAGATAAATAAATACCTCTTCATCCCGACGTTTCGGCCGAGTTGCATCGACCGTGGTCACGGGTGTTTACCCGTGACCAATGCGACTCGGCCGAAACGTCTGGATGCAACTCGGACGAAACGTCGGGATGAAGAGGTATTTATTTATCTCGTAATTTTAGTGCGCGATTAGTCCCGTAATATATAACAATAATGTGTTCAAATCGCAAAAGTTTAAAAACAACATTTGCTTAGTTTGGGGTCAGAGACCGTGTGTAAGATGACCCTTTATATTTATTTATTCATATTTTAGAATATTAGAATATCTCCGTCGCGTCATCTAGATTTATGCCCCGTATTCCCTAAGTGTCTTCGCAGCAACATCAGCTACAAGTCCTGCCTATCCCAACAATAAAATCTTAGCCAATGACAGTTTGTAAATATTTTTCGTTTTCTACCTAAAATAATTAAGAAAGCAGACAACTTGTTTCTCACGCATACTTCACATACGTAAGATCAATACGTAAAACAAATATTCCAACACAATAATAAATGGCGTGGAAAAAAACATAAATATGAATAATGTACACTGCACACAATGGCTGAAACACGTGTGGTCAAACAATAATACGCACGCGCAGTTACGTACTTTCTGTTTTCGATTTGCACATATTCATTCACGACAATAAAATCTACACTTGAAACTATTTTAATTGTAGTGCTTTCCTAACTAATAGGCATGTTTTCTGAGTATAATAATTATTTTTCGCAAATAATAGCAAGACTGACTTCAACCGTGTACAGAATTCGCGAAAAAATCGCACGGATCGATGCAGTATTTTTCACACTATCTAAAATGGCTCAGCCGATTTCGATATAACAAAATAAAGTTGATTTATTAAAAATGGCTCTGCCGGACCAAATGGGACCAATTTCGAAGTATATTCTTTCCAATAAAAAAAGCATTATTAACATCGGACCACCAAAAGTTATCCGTGGTTATATAATAAAAATATATTATACGCGTCGAATTGAGTAGGTACCTCCTCCCTTTCGTCGTTCAAAAACATTATAATTAGTCCGTTAGAGGTTATTAAAAATATAGGACACGTATTTTTTGACAATCTACCTATTTGATGGACTAATTATATTGATTAGTAAACAAACCAATTTTACTTTAAAAACTATGTGGGTAAAAGATAAAAACTTCAACTAATTTGATGTGAGCGTTAGAGTAGGTACAGCAGTATGCTGAGTGTCAGTTTTGTCGTAAATATGACGCGCTCTTCGGCGAGCGCGTAAGCATGTAATTAGTATGAACTTGTTGTGTTTCAAAAACGCGCCGCTAGTGGCGCTGTGTATTTCTTCATACAAATTACATGCTCACGCGCTCGCCGAAGGTCGCGTCATGTTTACGACAAAACTCACACTCCGCTTACTGAACTTAATTAAAAAGGCATCGAATCGGAAACACAAGTGTCAGATATGCAGGTTCAAATACTGCGGTCATGTTAAATTTTTGAACTGCTTATTATAAAAACAACTCTGAAATATATACTACAACAATAATTTTCTCATCTTCAAATTTTACATCCACAAAACGTTCTAAACACAAAATATCCCATTCACCAATACGTCTCATTCTGAAAAAATCTCACGTCCAAAACGTCGCATTTCATAACGTCCTACACATACTCGTACTACGCGTGATCTAGACACTGTTGGTACAACTAGGATAAAATTTGACTTATTCAGAGAAATTTGCGTCTAGTTTATCCGTGTTGTCAGTTCGTTTCGGTGGTGTATCCACAGAAAGCCTAAAACACAGAAACTAAGTAGAAGAAGTTTCTATTCTCAGTTGTAAAAAGCGGAATCACCGTGACGCTTGACAGTGAGCTAATACCCAAAGAATGAAAGATAATATACACAAGTATAGTTAGTACTATTACTATACAATATAAAACCAGCCGCACTGAGAAAAGTAGAATCATAAACATCTGACGTCTTTACCGTACTGTACCTGAGAAAAGTAGAATACCATTACTTAAAAAGTTAAAAAAATATTTTAATGTGAAATGTTGCCAAAATTTTTTGACTCTACACGCCTCAGCTCAGCAAAACCTTACTTCATAAATATTAAAAAAAAAATGTTTAGCCATTGACACGAGATAGATAAATGGATTTTTCGCAAAAAAATATCAAAACCGACTTCCCTCGTGTACTAAATTCGAATAGTTCTCTCGAATCGATGAATACAATATCTACATTATTGTTAATTTTTTCGAAAAACGGCTCAGCCAATTTCGATAAAATTTAAATGGGACCACCTCGGGAGTATATCCTATCGAGCTAATATTTGTTTAAATCGATAATATCGATGAACATACACAAAAAAAACATACAGGCGAACATAGAACCTCCTTCTTTTTGGAAGTCGGTTAACAAACTACACCATAACCAAAATATGTGGTTTTAGCATTTTTAATAGTCCACTATTTGACATAGGCAGGCAGGCCTACCCTCGATAGGCGATACCACACGGGTCACGTCCATACGGCGCGATCAAAATACCTTTAGTATTTTATTAGAAAAAACATTAGATAGACATTGCTTGTGCTTTACAAATCAACGCAACGCTGTCTGCATAGCGGTACTATCGCAGCTGCGCGTCTTATCGGTCTAATAAACCATAAGTTATTCAATCTTCGGGCGCCGCGCGAATAATCTGATATTGGTTTAATTTATTGGCCCATTTATCGACGAATGAAATACTAATTCTGCCCTGTGTCAGCTGCCCCGGAAATGTACTGACGGTATTTTCTAATTTAAAAAACCGAGAGGCGTAAAGCTAGGAGATTCAATAAGGGGCCTCACCAATCGTATAATACTCAAATTATCATCATCATCCTACTAGAATATCTAAGTCGTTTTAATTTACGTATACTTTTACGTTACACCTACATTACATGTATAAAATGCGAATACTGCATGCTAGTGTTTGTGCATGTTCGTAGTGTAAATACAAGGTTTTTTTAACCAATTAGCATCCTTCTAGGGGCTTATTTTGTACATCAAAACTAACAACTTTTGCTCTACGACTTTCGTCAAAACTCAAAAAAAAAACAGCTGTTCCATACATTTTGTCGCGGGTGAACTAATTTTTTCTATTATATACAACGTGTAACAGAACGGTTCAACAATACTTAAACCACGCATGCTCAGACATATTTAAAACTTACCCCATAAGGTCTCACAATCCTCAGTATGTTAGATTACGAGATAAACCAAGTTAAAGTTTTGCGTAAAATAACCTGATGTCAACCCTAAACTTATCAGCTGACGGTAATGACAAAGACTAATAAGTGTACAGAAATATTTTATTTTTGCCTACGTAATCGTGGACGGGCTTTTACACACAAACATATAGGTAAGTAGGTACATGGTCATAGGTACAAGTTACAAGGTCCTAGATTGATCTACCTAACTCATCTAAACTGCCTAGACTAGAACATGTTGTAAGTACTACCTGTCGCATAAAATTATTACATCGTCTATGTAACACCCTCTCCGATGTAGTAGGACTGTAAAAAAAAGATTAACAAAGTTATTTTTTTTCTTGTCACGTCTAAGCACTCTGGCTATTCCACCGGCTCCAAGTCATGTCAAAATAAAAAATACATACCTACCTAACTGCATTGAAAGTTAAATTGTATTTAACTTACAAAGCATAGCTTGAAAAAATTTTAAACACGACACGGAAATACCTAGGTATTATTTTAACTGTAAAAAGAGCGAGGCAGAGAAGCCAAGTACCTAGGTAATATTAAAGTAAAAATGTTTAAGAGCTTGTGGTAGTTTCACTCCCCAAATACATTAAATTGCTTGATTTAGTTACCACAAAAATACTACATTAAAATAGAAGTCACGCGTAACAATAGGTATCAATATCAAACCAAAGTTGGAGCATTTCAATTACGCATCTTTATTTTTATTCTTTTTTATCGGCTTGAAGTCCACGTGGACTGTCCACGCCGACAAACGAGCCAACAAACGAGCCGACAAACGAGCCGAAACAAACACTGCACTAATCACGAATGAGCGGGTAATATGGCGGCTCTTTGAGCTCCGCCGCTTTTTTGAGCGAAAAATATGAATAATTAAAAATATGGGTTCCGTACATTTTTTTGTACTAGTATTATTTTATTATGGTAAAATGTCTAAAGCTTTGTTATTTAGTTTTTGCTACATCCATCCATCCATCAGCCATAGGATTTCCACTGCTAGACATAGACTTCCCCAAAAGATCTCTAATAAGCCCGGTTGGTAGCGGCTTGAAACCAGCGCGGTCTCGCGGTCTTGCTGAGGTCGTCCGTCTTCATAGTGGGTGGACGTCCGGCTGCCGTGGGCTGCGCTTGCCGGTATGTGGTCTCCACTCGAGAACTTTTCGACCCCATCGGTCACCAGTCCTCCGTGATATGTGCCTTATTTGTGTATTCTTCTATGGATTCCCTCATTCCTGATTCGATCTCGCAGAGAGAGACTCAAGCATAGCCTTATCCATAGCTCGTTTATTAATAAAGTACCACGTCACGCCACTTTCACGTGAAACTTTTACAATACAATACAAGAACAACTTTATTGACACCATAAGTAAAACATAACAGAAGAAGAAATAACGACAGAAGAATGGTACAAAAGGCGGTCTTATCGCTAAAAGCGATTTCTTCCAGACAACATCTCTCTTTTACGTCGTACTCGTACTTTGCGGGCGCTCGTTAACGAGAATGTTTCTACCCAGGAGGTTACGCCGGAGCTACGCACGGTTTTGAGCCGTAGTGTGCGTGCGTGAGTTCAGTCGTCAGTACAATTGTACAAAAAAAAATGAATTTCGCTTGCTGACCTAGTGACCTGATCTACTTTAAGTTCTCGTTCCGTTGAAATCAGTTTAAAGAATAATAATCCATCCATCCATCCAACAGCCGTAAGACTCCACTGCGGGACATAGGCTTCTCCTATAGATTTCCAATAAGGCCAGTTGGAAGCGGCCTGTATCCAGCGCGTTCCTGCGATCTTTATTATATCGTTAGTCCACCTAGTCGGTGGGCATCCTACGCTGCGCTTGCTGGTCCGTGGTCTCCATTTGAGAACTGTATGGTCCCGTCGGCCTTCCGTTTTTCGAAGTTTGTGCGCATAAAAAAAACTTTCACTAAAAACGAAATCCGAAATACTACTGAACCCTAAAATTTTGATTCCAATTTTAATAGAAATAATCGGAATATTTTAGTCAGTCGCTCTCTGACCTTGCGGAAGTGAAGACGTTGTCTATCAACTCTTTCGACGATCGCGATGCCTAGACAGGCAGTCTAGGATACCTAACATTCTCAAATGTTTTTTTATGATATTGGTGATATGAATGGCAACAACGGTGCCGCGGGCACCACGCGCGCCGGTGGCGGCGGTGGCGGACGCGGACTTCTTAGATGGATGTGTCTAGTGTTTACGTCTGCACAGTACCTACTGGGAACTTTCACGAAAACAGAAACGACCCGGTGCTCGAGTTGGTTCAAATCGCGAGACGCGCATTCTGCAGTATTTTGAAGATAGCCCAAGGACCAGCACGCGTCGGGCAGGAGCGGCGAGGTCCGAAGGACGTTCAACAGCGCCCGCGCACTATGCGCGCCGCGTCCGCGAGCACCTGGACGAGCGGTTTCCGGGGCGGTGGTCCTACATGAGGCGCGGTGTGCTGACCACCCAGGTCTCCGGACTTTACGTGATTAGACCTTTGATCATGGTACATTGAAAATGTTGTTTATTCTGTGCCGTGCGACTCCAGTCCAGAGAGAAGATGAACCCTTTGCATCGTGGCGGAATTTAAATGTGGTGAACGTGAGAAAATCTATGGCTCGACCACGGCTCGACGTACTCGTACCTACGTACCTACTCGGTTGTGCTGCGACCGGGGAGGTTTGCATTTCGAGACTTTCCTTTGACTTTTATTGAGTGTTTGTGGACGCCCTTGTGTGTGTTAATTTTAAGTAGGTTCCTAAGTAGGTATGTGGCAAATAAAAATAGTGAATTTAAAAAAATGTATCAATTTGTTTTTTTCTATCATTTCTGAGTGCCCATAGGACCTAATTACCTATGTAGGTCATTTTAAACGCCACGATAAGATAGGGTAAGTACATGCTTAAGTACAAGCTAAGTAGTGTCAAGAAACCTTACAATTAGGTAAGTAAATAGATATTTGCCAAAAACAGGATACCTAAATTGATTATCTACTCATGAAAATTCCTAGGTACATATTGAAGTTACGCACTAAAGTAAAACGTTACCTACTTTCTTTTTGCGATCCACGAATTTATAGCTGTTCTTAAAACTGAATTAGGTCTCGACTAGGTCAAGGGACTAGGTCTGAGAATCTGTAGGTAAGTAGCCTCCTTCAACAGCATTAGGTAGCCTAACTAGTTAGCGTGTCAGGCCGACGGCAGCGGGGGAACCAGCAGCGGGGCGCGGAGCCAGCGGCTTTTGAAACGAGGCCACCGACCTCACTAGTTTAGGGTTGTCCAAAATAATATGAAAAAAATATTTTTTAGTTTTATATGGAAAAAATAAGATGACTTTTGAAGTTTGAAATTCATACAGGTGATTCGTGACAGGATACACATACATGCCGTTCAGTATTGTTGAACCGTTCTGTTACACGTTGTATAAATAAATTTATTAATATTAATTAAATAAATATTTAATAATTTATTTTAATATCAAAATATTAATTGCAATTATAGTATTATAATTGAATATTATAAATAGGTAATTAGAAAATATTAATTGTTTAACATAGAATCTTAATCTTCTATTATATAAAAGGCTTCCCCTCAGGGAAGTCAGTCAGTCACTCATGACTGACTGACAGACAGCCTACAGCCTAAACCGCTTAAGATATGAGCTTGAAATTTGGAATATAGGTACATTGAACGACATTTGAGCACTAAGGACGAAAATTTTGAACTTTCGACCTCTAAGGGGGTAAAACGGGCCCTTTTCGTTTGTATGTAACTTTTTATTCCCTGTACCGATTGACTTGAAACTTTGTATACATGCTTTTCAATAAAATAAAAGTTACGTTTTTTCCTGTTTTTCCGAATTTTCTTCATCTAAGGGGTCAAATAAGGTCCCAAAGTTGGTGAAAAAAGAGTCAATTACATCGAACCAGCTGAACGGTTATGGTTGAAAATTGGTATGAAGGAGGCACACAGCATGTTTTAATACAGGAACTAATAAAATCCAGGAAAATCTATAAGGTTCCTTAGGGATACGCAAAATTAATAAGTTTAGGCTACAGCCCAAACCGCTGAAGATATGAGCTTGAAATTTGGAATATACGTACATCGTACGACATAATGAAGCACTAAGTATGAAAAACGTACCCAACTCTAACTTACGGGGTAAAACGGGCCCTTTTTGTTTGCATGTAACTTCTTATTCCCTGTACCGATTGACATGAAACTTTGTATAAATGCTTTTGAGACTAAATAAAAAATATGGCTGTATCTGTTTTTCTGAATTTTCCTTAAAAAAATCCTTAGTGGTCAGATACGTCCCAAAACTTCAATGCGCTTTTTTAAATAATGTAGTATCTAGAATAGGATTATGATAATGATAGTTTATCTTTAAATGGGGCAAAATGGGTCCCCAAAAGTTCACGATTTTTTTTTTTTTTTTGTGAGCCAATAGTCTTAAGCTTAGCGCACATATAGATCAATTTAGGTATTTTACTATGGGATCAACCCTGACAAGCGAAAATTACCTACATTTTCCATACATTTTGTCGCGGGTCGATGGACTTCATGTGTTGAACTGCTGATTTTATTCACGTGCTCTTGGGGTTGGTACCATTGTAAAAGTTAATCAAATTATTGAGTATAATAGCATCCTAGAACATGCTTGACTAGAATTACGACTTGTGTGCCATTTTTTCATTTGCCTGGAATATTAAATTTCTAATGACTTAATGAAACATGTCGAATACCTGTACCGGCCTTAATTAATAGTGCACTACTGAAAATAGGTACTACGGATAGCACTACGGATAATAGAAACAGGTGGGTCTTAAGATGAACATGGATAAGACGAAAGTCATGTGTAATTCCCATGTTTTACCTACCCCGGTTTCTGTTGGAAATTCGGTTCTTGAAGTCGTTGACTCGTACGTCTACCTAGGACAAGTAGTCCAGTTAGGTAGGCTGACTTCAACAAAGAGGCCAATCGCCGAATTCAACTCGGCTGGGCAGCGTTCGGAAAAGTGCGTAGTGTCTTCTCGTCCGACATACCTCAGTGCCTCAAGTCGTAAGTTTTCGACCAGTGTGTGTTGCCAGTGATGACTTATGGCACAGAAACGTGGTCTCTTACTATGGGCCTTATTAGTAAGCTCCAAGTAGCCCAACGAGCTATGGAGAGGGCTATGCTTGGAGTCTCTCTGCGAGATCGAATCATTAATGAGGAGATCCGTAGAAGAACCAAAGTTACCGACATAACCCAACGGATTGGCAAGTTGAAATGGCAATGGGCAGGGCACATAGCGCGGAGGGTTGATGACCGTTGGGGTCGAAAAGTTCTTGAGTGGAGACCATGTACCGGCAAGCGCAGCGTAGGACGTCCACCCACAAGGTGGACGGATGACCTCATTAAGACCGCACGATCGCGCTGGATGCAAGCCGCTCCCAACCGGTCTTATTGGAGATCCATAGGGGAGGCCTATGTCCAGCAATGGACGTCCTGCGGCTGATGGATGACTGAAAATAGGCCTATCCGCGAAGGGTAATTGGGCCATATCCATCACGCCGGCCGAGCACGGGTTGCTGAATTCACATACGACATTGATTTTTTCTACGTTCGTACAGGTTGCCTCAATGTTTTCCAGCAATGAAAAGTGAAATTTCTTACATAGTTACTAATACAATTTTTATTATTGGCTCCCTCGGTGGCTCAGTGGTTGACCCTGACTCCTGGGTCAAAAAGGCGTGGGTTCGATTCCCAGGGTTTTATGGATTTATGTGATGTTCATATGTGTTTGCTCTGTATCTGGGTGTTATTAATGTATTATTATTTATTTATTTAACACTTTGCACACTATTTGTACAAAAGGAGGTCTTAACGGTAAACAGCATTATCTGCCAGTCAACCTACATGTATATGTAGTATATCAGTCTCTGCCAGCCAAATCACAAACGTTGCTTAGTTTGGGATCAGAGACCGTGTGTAAGATATCTCCCAATATTTATTTTATTTATTTATTTATTATTGAGTTAATTTCAGAAATTCGGCAATTTATCATCCAAAAATTCACGTACCCCGTAATAAGCTTTAGACACAAGTAAATTAAATAACCAAATACTGAAACAATTCAGGCTAAACCGTAGGCATTATTTTGCAAGTAATACAATAATAGGCTCAGTTATGAAGACGCCATAGTAAATATAATAACAACATAAAAAGTGTTCTCTCTATCGAATGCTTAAAGTGAAAATGAAACAGATATAATTATGATAATTAGCTATTATAATTACGATGGCGCCTTCATAATCGAGCCTAATGCGGGCTTAACCACGAGCTACTATTATTTTAAGTAAGTGCCAAGAAAACGCGGGCCTAACTGTGGGTTTTTATCATTTTAAGCAGTTACAAAAATAATGCGGGCCAGACCGTGGGCTATTATCATTACAAGCAATACAAAAACGCAGGCTAACGGCATGCTATTATAATTTTAAGGATTTATTTAGACAACACGGGCCAAACCGCGAACTATTAGATATTATTATAAGCAAATGCCAAGATAACGCGGGTTGAACCGCGGGCTGTTATTTTAATTAAGTAAGTATTAAAACAACGTGGGCCAAACTGTGGGTTATTATCATTGTACCTAATTATTAACACAACGCGAGCTAAACCGCGGGCTTTTATCATTTTGAGCAAGTACAATACGGGCCAGACCATGGGCTATTATCATTGTAAGTAATACGACAATGCTGGCCAAACGGCAAGCTTTTATAATTTTAAGTAAGTACTAAGACATCGCAGTCCATGCTGCGTGCTATAAATAACCATCTTAAGCAAGTACTACCAATACGCGGGCCAAACCGTGACCTATTATCATTATAGGCAAATGCTGTTACAATTTTGACCAAACCGTGGGCATTATCCTTGCAAGTAATTTTAAGCAAGTATTAAGACAACGCGGGCCATATCGCGGACTATTAGATATTATTATAAGCATGTACAAAGACAACGTAGATCAAACCGCGGGCTATTTTCATTTTAAGTAAGTACCTATGTACTAAGACAACGCGGGCGAAGCTGCGGGTTTTAAGCTAGTTTTATATAATATTATGGAACAACAAAATTATTTTTTGAGTTTTGACGAAAGTCGTAGAACAAAATTTGCTAGTTTTGATGCACAGAATAAGCCCCTAGAAGGATGCTAATTGATTAGAAATAACCCTGTATATTTCACGTATTAATTTATTAAATGTAGCGTATTAGAAATGTGTCTGCAAAGTTAAATTTTAATTACAAATAACCAAAAAATATATGCGCAACATTCATACTACATAAATTGTATAAGTTCTACATTCACACATACAATGGTTTTGCCCAAGACGTCTATAAATATTCCTAAAATACCAATTCAGTAAACTTTTGTGCAATAAATGTTATTCGAAAGGCAATCAAGATAAATATTTAGAAAGAACCTTCAGCTCGTAATATATCGGTGCAATTACCGCGCTGCACTGTACGACTGCAAATTGTGTAAACACAGTCACAAAGGCTAGATAAACTCCTAGATTGTAGGTATTTCACGTACGTGAATAGGCACTAAACTGGCTAGTTATTCTTATGATAGCATAGTCTCCTCGCTACTCATGTCATTTAAGACTCAATAAGAATACAGATTTTTAAAAATGAATATGATTAACTTAATTTGTTTGTCAAGCACTCCTAGCGTAGTTTGACTAAGTGTTCGTAAGTGATCCCCGAAGGTAAGAAACGTTCTAGTTGATTCAAGACCTAAATGAGGCAACAGACAGCGCCATTGCTGAAGTCTTGGTTTAGCCTTAGCTTAACTTTGTCAGTGTTGGTCAAAACAAGGAATATAAATGAACTGGAAATAAAATTTGTAACATCAATGAAGAAGCAACGTTCGGCACGGCCAGTCTTCAGATTTTACATTATTTATTTACAAACTAGCTGACCCGGCGAACTTCGTTTCACGCCATATCTTTATAAATTATAGCCTATAAGTTATTCTGATTAATAAGCATTATTATTGCAAAGTTCATCTCAATCCGTTCAGTAGTTTTTACGTGAAAGAGTAACAAACACCCAAACATACTCACAAACTTTCGCGTTTACAATATTAGTAGGATGTGTTATTCTGATGTATGTATAACCATTATTACTGCAAAGTTTCAACTCAATTCGTTCAGTATTTTTTTGCGTGAAAGAGCAACAAACGCCCATACATACTCACAAACTTTCGCGTTTATAATATTAGTAGGATAAGCGCTACCGTGGATCAGATCACTATTAAGATTGAGGGCCCTGGTTGTATAACCGTTAGCCATTTCAGAGGAATCTCCGACACCGGACTGGCTATCAGGCCTATACAAATACATGCTCACTTAATGACTAGGCGTGCTTAACGGTGTACAAAATCAATGGTCACTGTTATAACGTAAAACCAAACCTAACTGAACGAATTGACAGCAAAGGTGTCTCTACCTTACTGTTATTCAAATGCCTTACTTCTGGCAGCGTCGGTGATATAGAATGATGGGAAGTACTATTTTAACAATACCTACAAACATACAAAATTCGCATAGCTGTATAGTATACCCTGAAGCCGGAATACAATTAAACTATTGTGTAATATTTGTGAAAACATGTAAACCAGAGCAGTAGTTCTATGTATGTAGAATAGAAGATCATTCTCCATTTACTGAATGATAATAAGATGCACTTAGAATTGATATTAGAAATTACTAACACAATTCAAATTACCTAATCATTTATTTATACACATCGCGCCTTCGGTAAGATAAGGGCATTTGTTCAAATTCATAAAATAATATCAATATGCTCTAAATAACGAAGTTGTGATACTTTTGTTGCACAATATTGGTTTACTGTCTTTACAGTTTATTTACCCGCAGTTATTTTATAACATAACAACTGCATATTATTATAATACAGTTCTTACCTACCGTCCACCTAATATCAATGGTCTACGTGTAATCATCATGTTTCAGAATACCTACTTATAATTCTTAAAAAAAACAGAATACAAAAAAACGTTTTCACCTATTTCTTAGAGTTACCCAGAGAGCAGTACTTTCTTTTCACTTCTTGAATTTTCGCTGGAAAAATATTTGTGTACCGTAATACAAGCATCAGAGTAAGGGCACTCGGTGTCAACGGCTCTTACAACGTTATCTTTGGAATAGATCCAACGTTGAAAAAAAGCTGCGTAAGTTTAACACCGGTAGATTCCGTGAGTGACATAATGAGCTTATTCATAATTTTCTTAAAATATCTACCACCTGTTACGAAATATCGTCTTTACTACTATTTTATCAATCCGAAAGCGTGTTTATTGATTTATAGTTTTTTGTTACTCTTTCTAGCAGCAACGTAGAGACGGATAGACTTGTTTTTTTGCACAAATATCGTTTAATGGTCATAGGGTTATAGACTACTTTATATTCCGGGAATATATTTTGACTGATGACTGCCTCGGTAGCTCAGTGGTTAGTGATCCTAACTTCGGGGTCAAAGAGGCGTGGGTTCAATCCAGGCAAATATTTATGTGATGAACATAAGTGTTTGCTTTGTGTCTGGGTGTTATTTAGTTACTATCTATATAAGTATGTATTTAAAAATAAGTATGTGTAGTATATCAGTCTCTGGCAGCCATATCACAAGCTTTGCTTAGTTTTGGGTCAGAAGCCGTGTGTAAGATGTCCCCTAATATTTATTTATTTATTTATTTATTCATATAATGACCTTGAAAAAAAAACACGGATAAATTTATTACACGGAAAAAAACACGGATAAATTTAGTACACGCATATATAATTTCTATTAACTAGTGATATTCTAGTTTTTTGGCTCTGGCTTTAAAATTATGAGAATCTTCTTTATTCGTATAAATAATAAATTCGAAACCAGAGTAATTAAAAACAATTCTTGTTTCGACTTTTCCCAAAATTATACAAAAATCTTTGTATATTTGCAACCAGCCTTATAAACGTAAGGCGTGAGTGAGTTCAAATCTGGTACCATACTCGTACCGTAACAATGAGTTCTTGGGAATTTATGTACGGTATTGCACACCACTGGCTTTTCGGTAAAGGAAAATATTGTGACGCAACTTGCATACGTCCGGATAAATAATTGGTAAATGAATCAACCAAATCTTATAGCTTAATTCGGTATGACCGAACCGAATTGAACGTGGATATATTATAGAGCCACCCTCCGTATGTAGAGCTATGTTTAGCAGTGGCCAGTAGTCGGTACAGTATGCTAAATTCAAATAAATAGGCTAACCGTTTAGACATGGCAGAGGCGCTCAAGCAGCTTAAAAAGCTCTGAAACCAGCGTTAAAGGATCCGGCCCGTACAAACTTACTTCGTAGGTTAAATCCTGTTTTGACGTAACAACAAATACCAACTGTTGCATTCATAATACTAAATAAATTCAGGCCGGATTTTCAAGCAAATGCCGAGGGACTCCTGTCTGTTAATATTTGATTTAATGGCGTACAGTTTGGGAAACCCGCAATTGGGTCAGCGTGGACTGGATATACCCCAATCGGATGAGCATGTATTAAAAAGTGGACTATACAGGGCTACTAGTACTGTGGCCTTGAACAAAATAAAGACCTTCGTTAACGAAGCTCTTTATTTACTCTTACTTTACTAAATATGATAATTTCAAATATTCTTATTTTTTATTACACTTAGTTTCATCATCATCATCATCCACAGCCTTCTCTATCCCACTGCTGAGTATGGTTAGTTTATCATTTACTTATTAATCACTATAATCATTCAACTGTTACTTAAAAAAACATATTAAATTCTGCAAGCAAGAAGAGAAATTATAAAAAAATATATACTTTAATCTCTACCTGCTCGTTAAAACGGCAATATTTAAAAAATGACGGGTCCAATATGTGTAGGGGAAGGTGTGCATGAAAGAGCCAGTTTTAGATTTTGACACCTAACTCTATTCAGTATTCGAATAGAACTATAAAATATATGCACACTAATACCTTTAGTATTACTGAAGAAGTAACAGAGAACTTAGTTGCATAAAAGTTTCATTTAGATATAGAAATTGGCAATAAAAAAATATCGAACTTCAGATCTTTCAAGACATGCATGCATTGAAAGAGCCACGACATTTTATGAAAGAGCCACAACTAAATACGTACAATTTCAAATTCAAAAAGAAAAGAAATGAAACCAAAGTGATTTTTAATACTGATGTAACATCATCATTGTTATTAAAATCATATATGTCGGGAACTTAAACTAGTCATTCTCAAAGAATGTCTCGACATTTGTTTTGTAATGCTTGTGGCTCTAGAAAGTAATGTATTTTCTGGTTTATTTCTTAGATTGCTGTGCCTAGTCATAAATCTTCTTAACCACTCATCGCTAGCAATTTCAGCAACTACCCACGTTTTTGGGCAAATTTTGTTAGCGACAGCGCAATCATATGCCAGTTTTTTTGCCTGATGTCTTGTCAGGCCGTACATTTTGGACGCAGTTTTTAAGTAATCTGCTATTAAAGCTTCTTGTTGAATAGAACAAATTCTGTTATTTCCTATGTTAGGGCACTGTTTAGGTATATGTCAAATCACCAGAGGCCGGCTCTTTCATAACATTTTTAGGTGGCTCTTTCATAACAAGTTGCCAAAAAATAAATTATCTATAAAATTTAAAGAAGCATGCAAGACACCGTTTCAATACAATATCTGATTATGAAGGCGAAATAAATGCATCACATTATTTATACAATTATTAAATGGTAAGTTACACTGAAAACTGGTTAAAACACTAAGTTTATGAACAAAAAACCTACTTTATGGTCCGGATTTTTTTGGCGTGCTCCTATTTTGCCATTAAGAGTCAGCGAATTGTCAAACTTTTGTGAGTGACTAATAATAAGTATTGACACATAATAAAAACACGAAACCGGTTAAAATTACATTATAAACGGAAATATTTAGAGTGGCTCCTTCAAAACCTGGCTCTTTCATGCACACCTTCCCCTAGCAGTCTATGTTTAGCAGTGGAAGATAAAAAACAAATTCGTAACCGTTCATTTTCGGTGCGAAAGAACCGCGTTGACAGCGTTCTTAGGTAGTCTTCCAACTTACACACCTCAGGATTCGAGTTTTGTCACAATGCATCAGACATCCCCCAAAGAACTGAAAAAGAAGAATCAAATACGTACCAGTACATTCACAGTGAGCGTCGAGAAAAGTGATGACGTCACCCTTGACGTGCTTGGCTCCCAGCAGCCTGGCTCGGATGAGGCCCGACCTGTTCTCGGTTCTGAAGAGCCGCGTCGATACCGGCAGCGTCTTTATGTAGTCTTCCAACTTCTTGCCCAGGTGATCTGGTGAGAATAGATGGTGTTATATTAGCTGGCAGATTAAATAAATTGCCTTGACCTTTTTACCGCCACGCCTTAATATTTTTTTATTCTTATTATGGCGCCCGGTTTTTGTCCACTATACATTTTTTTCGCACTATAGACATTGGCCCAGAAGTGCCGATCGAGTAGTCAAAAGGCTAAAAAGAAAATTGTGAATTAATTAACTGTGACTTCAGGAAAACCTTCAAGGCGAGGGTGTATTGACATCTAGAAGAGATCATGTTCTGCCGAGACTGAATAGACTTATAGAGATAATGTTTTTGCTCTATGTATCAGCGGAAGGATGGATGGATCACGACCTTGGAATTCTGATAAGGTAATGGTACTACCTATGGGGGAAAAGGGTTCATTTTGGTTGAACTGTTTCTTTTAAATAGGCTATTTTATGATAACAGGATTAATTTCTTAGTTACATCGATACATGTGGTGATCCTGTATTATCTACATATAATGTAATCCGTGAAATACGCATACTGAGGTGTTTTTGCCGTGCTGCGTGCCCGCACGAATTTCAAATGTGATTGTTCTCGAAATAAACCATAGGTGCATTCAATAGCACCCGATGGAATGTGGCTAAAAAGTTTTAGACTCTATAAGAAGCAAATAAGCCCGATTACAGAGGCGCCAGCGTAAATTAAATAGCAGCGTAAAAAGCGTTCTCTCTATCGAATGCCTACAGTGAAAAAGAAACAGAACTATGCTATTTACGAGTAGCTAATATAGTTACGCTGGCGCCTCGGGCTTAATCTGCTAATAAATAATAGTAGTTCCATGATATCGATATTAAGTTTCTATTCGATTGTATGCTAATCGATATTGAAATTTGTAAATTCAAAACTCATTAGCGTCCTTTAAAAAGTGGCCACATTTCTCAATAGTTTGATAAAGTAACAGGAAGTACTTAGCATTTTCTAGTTAAAGTTACACGCTGATTAAATTGATACGATTGCTTGACTTAGCAGTAAGTGCACGATTGACTGAAATATTCAAGAGGAAATAAAATCATGCGACAAGCCAGTTGACAGAACGCTTACAAATATTACATATCATAGCTTTATCGACGTGTTTATCTCAAGCATGTAAAGATTTCAATATAGCCGAGGTTAAAGACCTGGGTACTAATTTTAAGTCGACAGATAAGAGTTTTTGGCAAACTCGCGTTTGACCTTACAATGAATACAATGAGCAATGACACATAGAGCTATGAAATTGTTAACCTTAGTTAGCGCCTTGACAATGAATTATTTTATCAATGGAAAACTTTTTCCGTCTTCTTTTGTCATGGTCGTCATTTCCCAATGCTGGGAAAAGACCCTTATCCTTCTTAGGCTGGACGCTCACCAGTCCGCGCTACAGGAGCCAAACATGCAGAAACCTTTCAGCATTTTACGGAAATAATAAGGGTCGTTCGGCGTGGACAGGTACGCGACGATAGACAGACGATGACAGCGGCTCCTGTGGCGCGGTTTGGTGCTCGTTTTTGTCTGTCTAGATTATCTACAACAACAGTTTGCCGCCCGACGTTTTGGTGTCTATCAAGTAGGCCAATCGCGTTAATTTTAAACAGCTGCGTTCCGTCTGTAATTCAGTTAAAGTTCGGCTGCAATTGTAGTTAAGTTTCGATTCAGCATTAAAGAATTTGGTATTGCGCTTAACTTCATACACCAACCGTTCGTTTGACAGCGGTTACGTTCCAACTCTGATTGAGTTGCGTTTCAACTTTAGACAAAATCATTAGGGCGATACGAAAATAGACAAAAAGTTGAAGTTCGGTTAAAGTTCAATTGTGGCTCAGCTGTAATTTTTAGTGCGATTGGCCTGCAGGTCTCACCACCGCTTATTGGGTCTAGCGCAGACTTTTTACAGATACATCGACTAAATGGTGATTTTTCAAAAAATCTTTCAACACCGGTATCCAACCTCTACGAATAATGATTCATAAAATTTTTTTGACCTCGCCTTTCCCTTTTGCTCAAACATTTAAGTTGAAATTATCATCAAAATTTACGATTACGATTCCAAGTAGTCTGCACTGACGCATGGCAACCGAAGACCTCAGACGATCACGACTTTAGAACTTTAAATTAAGCAATTTCAAACATTTAGATAACTTCGATTCAAGGCGAAATGTTAGTATTACCGACAGTTTGCTCATCAAAACCGGTTAAGTTAATGTCAAACGATAAACAACCAATAGCACAAGCACAACTATAGACGAACGCGCCACTGCACTCGCCGCTTGAATTTTGCATGAGAAACAACGGCAAATATAGCCGAGCGCTCATTCTCATGCACGGTTTGTTTTACAATACATCGTATACCGATATAAACAGTACATATCGTCCATTGCCAGACGAATAAAGGCATCATCTAATGTATGCCGCTGAATGCAAACTTCAGAACTCCGCATCTGTTTTTATACTTTCGTGTTGCTTTGCTAAGCGCAGTTACTTTATGAAGTATATTTTACAAGCTTTTATTTAACTTGCAATGGATGTATGTACCTATGTAAGTTCGGGTGGAATCTTGCAAGTTAAATTTGATCAACTTCCCGGTTTCCGATTGAGCTGAAATTCTGCACGCATATGTATTTTGCGTGATAATGCAATACTATGGTATCATGGCGCTGATCTGGTGATAGAGTCGGAAGTTGGCCATAGGAGCTCCTTTACTAAACAAGATAGACCCGTCGTGTTTGGGCTCGTTTTACTTGGCTAGCACTCTACTGCTACATGATATCCAGGATCTCAAAGCTTGTACCTATTTAAAAAGTTATATTTTTATAAAAAAATATTTTGTTTATACCTACTCAATATTATAAACACCTTTTGCAACTAACCCCGACGCGAAAAACATATCAGCTGTCTCATACATAATTTCATTGGTTCCCGACAAAATGTATGAACTAAGTACTGATTTTTTTGCGATTACATAGTAAAAGTTATTTTATTCAAAGTTATAGTAATAAGTATGTATATTATACTAGCTTTTGCCCGCAGCTCCGCCCGCGTGTAATTTGACTTTTGTGCTATCCCACAGGAACCTTTTATTTATTCGGGATAAAAAGTAGCATAATATGTCACTTGCCGGCCCTTGAACTATGTCTATGCCAAAAATCAAGTCAATCCGTTGCTCCGTTGCTGCGTGAAAGAGGAACAAACCAACAAACTTTTCGGATTCATAATATTAAGTAGTATGATGATGACTCTGAAAGACCATGCACAACAACGGCTTAACAAGTTGTCTTTAGTAGATAGATTTCGTTTGAACACTGGATGCAGTCTACCTTATAAGGTAATGAAGACACTTACATTATATTTACGGGGAAACACAGCCTTAAGAAGAGAATTCCACATTCTTGTTATAGCTGCATAGCGGGTAAAAAAAAATGTGAATAGAAATAATTCGCGCGAATAAAAAAGCTATATTAATCGCGGACAGACTAAAAATTTGATCCCCATCCTTGTTGTACATAGGTACTATCAATAAAACGTTGCACATTAATTTTGTCAAGTCAAATTGATTTAGTTTTAGTTAGTAATACAATAGAATTAACACTAGTCTATAAGTAGGTTACGTGGACTGACTTAATTTCAAAGTATTAAACCGGTTATTAAGACTTGAGTGACCCCTGTATACTACTGGTCGAATTTCAAATAAGTCTATTTTTATTAGAGTAGCACGGCGGTAGAGTTATTCAAAGGCTTTATGAGCTTAAAATATCTGAAGCAAGGGATAGTCATCCGGTCTATACGGACTTACTGTACAAACATGTATGGAAAATACTCTGATTACCGTTTACGTATAAACTTATACAAACACCTCAGTTATTGCTTATTAATTCTATAGACTCAGTTCGTATAAAGATACATCTCTGTTTTATTCTACCGATTTCTATCACTATGCGCGACCAAGCGAGCTAAAACCAATTTATAGTAGCCGACTAAAATCAGGCTAGTTTAGCATATAGGTCAGTAATAAAATATGCTGCTCCCAAAACCTGGTACAGATCTCGATTTGAATGTATCGATTGTTCTGTAACACAGTAGTGTCATCATTTTGGGCAGATACTATCGACAAAGGCATTTAATTCACTTACCTACAAAGTTTCTTTGCGTTTTTATTAGTTTTTTAAGGTCTAGTTATGCCTAGAGGTGAAGACTTTTACCACCTCACCTTACTTTTGAAGACCAGGGTTATTTCTAATTAGTTAGCATCCTTCTAGGGGCTTATTCTGTACATCAAATCCAATAACTTTTGTTCTACGGCTTACATCAAAATTCAAAAAAATTTTTGTTGTTGCATAGAAAAATTTAGTTCAACCGAGACAAAATGTATGGAACAAATGTTTTTTTTTTTTTTTTTTTTGAGTTTTGACGAAAGTCGTAGAACAAAAGTTGTTAGTTTTGATGTACAGAACAAGCCCCTAGAAGTATGCTAATTGATTAGAAATAACCCTATATATTCTATGTTCAACCGTTCGTTTCAGCCATAGAACATGCACTGCTGGACATAGGCCTCCCCTATAATATTCCAATAAGACCAGTAGGAAGCGGCCGTCCTCCTCGTAAACTTGGAGGTCCTAAGTTACACCTTATTGGTATGTGACCTCCACTCAAGAACTATTCGATCGTATCTGTAATCAGTCCTATGTGTCCTGCCCACTGCCCACTGCGTCGGTCACTTTGATCCTTCCATGGATCTACTTATTTCTGATTCAATCGCGCAAAAAATATGACCTATGAATAAAAGTACTTAAGTAAGTTCTTGAAAGATCGGGGGGAGGTTTTTGCCCATCAGTGGGGCACGACAGGCTAACAACAAAAAAGTAGTATAAGCCGGGTGGCTAGCTCTGGTGTCAGGTTTTAGGCCGCCTGAAGGCCCCTGACAGGGCTAAACGGTTAAAAAAACCGGGACCTACAATTTAACGTGTCATCCGAGCCACGGTAGGGCTCAGTTGGAAAATGCAACCCGCGGTCACCCATCCAAATACTGACCGTGCGGAACGTTGCTTGCGGACTATGTACTGTAGTTTGTGTATCCCGAAAAGATAAACGTTGTGGTCTATTCTAGTAAACTAAACCAGCAAGCCAATTTTGCATTTCAAATGTTATACAAACTTTCATTCTCTAGCGATTACATTCGTCACGTTAATGTTATCAAGAGCTGGTATAATGGCAAAAAATACGTTAAACTACCAGTGTTCGCAAAAACCACTCTCTTACCTATTTTCAACATATAAATTGCTTTCAATGAGTTACGTCAGAATTTGCGAATAGTTACAGACTTTTCAGAGCTCAACTCGAGCAAATAACAAACACGACTTAAACTTGAAAGCGGAAAATAATTACTTTGTCGTAAAAATACGTGGAATGAAATCTATCTATGGTCATAAAACATTTCTAGAGATTCTATAGAGATAACCAATCGTATACAGGGTTACTGGACACTTACGCAAAACCCCATTAGAGGTTTGGGATTTTGCGTAAGTGTCCAGTAACCCTGTAGAGTAGAGTAACCCGAGACGTTTGTACATCCTACTTCCTACTAATATTATAAATGCGAAAGTGTGCGATTATGTATGGATTATGTTTGTTACTCTTTCACGCACAAACGGCTGAATCGATTTGGATGAAATTCGGTATGCTTACACCTTGGATTAACACATGGGCTTCTTTTTATCTCGGGTTAATAATGCGAGTAACGTCGCGGGGCGCAACTAGTTAAGAACAAACAGAAACAACTTTTACTATGAGAATTCCAAAAAAAATGTTCCATAAATGTCTAAAGTCAATGGACTTTTTGCATGGAACAGCAAGGCGATTTGCGATTCAAGGTTCATGACATACCTATATTTTTTTTGCTATCGCGATTATAAGTCCGTGCTACTACAACTCAATCAAACATGAAGCAAAGCAAAATAAAAAGATAGTGAGGTGGCAAAAATTGATCATCCTGATAAATAATAAAGGCACATGTTAAAAGGTTGTACGCATAATACCAATAGCCATGTAAAGAGATAGTCAATCGTATATCATGTGCATTAGAATCACTTGCCCATATCAGACTTCAGGCCAATGGACGTAGCGAAATGAATTCTCTGAGTCGAGACTACTTTCACTTTCGGCATGTATAATATAAAAGGTAATTCAAAAGGTTATTTTTGGTGCCTGGCGTCAAGGCTAGAGAGGTAGTGCTTGAAGCTGGCTGGATAAAGTGACCATTGGATGGTAGTAAATGGAGATATTTTGATTGTTTAAGTTGTTGTGGTTGGATTCAATAATTGCAGCGAATACTATAAGGTCACAGACCTTTATTATTAGGTTTTCAGAGTCATTCATTCATCTCGTGTCAATGGCTAGACCATGTTTTTTTTACATTTTTATGAGTAATTTGGTCTTTTAACAACCGGTGATTTGATTATTATCGAATAAAATTAAGAAGTGGAAGATCAAAGTTAGACTTTCTATCTCAGGGATTTAGTTTATATTTTAGTCCATTGCACTCGTTGAGCAACAATACGCAGCTAAATGATTGCACCTCGAGTTTTATGCATTCTTTGTTGAAAAAATCCTCCGCCCAAACTTCCGAAATCAGAGACATTTTCACACAATAGCCCAAAAAAGAATGTACCTAATGTGGTCACTATTATGAATAATCATATCAAGAATTCCAGGACTCAGGACGACTAAAAGTGTGAGAAAATAGTTACGTTATAGGCATCGTATGTTCTTCACTAAGTTTTACAATTAAATAACAAATCGAATGAGCTTAATAAATTTGAAAAACCTATAAAAAATAGGTAAACTTATTTCGGTGAATTAAAAAATATAACCACTAGACACAAATGCAATAACCCAAAAATAGTTCAATGAATGAAAAGCCGTGGTGGTCTAGTGGTAATGACACCGGCCTTACAATCGTGAGGTCGTGGGTTCAAATCCCGGTCCCGTACCAATGAGTTGTTCGGAATTTCACACCGCTGGCTTTTCGGTGAAGGAGAACATCGTGAGACAATCTGCGTACGTCCGTAGAAGAAATTCGATGGGGTATGTAAATCCACCAACCCGCACTGGGTCAGCGTGGTGGATATGGCCCAATCACTCTTCGTGGGGAGGCCTACGTCCTGCAGTGGACTATTAAAAAAGCTGGTACAGTCCAATGAATACCGATCGCATATGCACATGCGCCACTTCAATAATGGAAACAGAAGCGGAAGTCGGTACTATAAATATTTTGAGTTTCTGTTGTGCTGTACAACAATCTGCAGTAAACTATATGAAAACACACTTCCGTCTGTAATATTGATAACATGATGAGAGATAACTACGAGTAAAGTGTCATGTAGAGTACTACACAGATTACGCATACGATGTAGCATTTATCTAGAACCAAATTGATAGCTGAATCACTTTGAATCACGCGGAATCAGGTTATTTAAGTGTATGCATTTTAAGGACAGTTTTCTTTTAATAATAAAAATACTTATCTGTGTGTGTCTAGCTGTGCCATGCAGCTTTATCTGGTCTGTTATCGTGCATTTTTTTTAATCCAAATCATTGTAAATATTTACGCTGTGTGGTTATCGCAATAGACATATCGATAACCGAAAAATCGAACTAACTCTCGTGCACCAGAAATAATCCCTCATGCTCACTTTACCAACGTTTCTAACTCAAACAAAAGTGACCAAAACAAAATCGAACACACGAGATTAGGTTTCAGTTTACCGCTGAGACGTGAAAGGGTAGCAAACCGGCAGCGTTATTAGCAAATGGTCAGTTACATCACTAATTCATAACATCGTTTAATATGGCCACTCGGCCAGTGAATAATATGCACCTCTAGAGAATGCACAGATATCGAGAAATGGGACATGTGACGATCTAATGGGGGCGCAATTTTGGACGAAACACTATTTAAAATCCTGACGATACTCTCGAATGGAATACATCCATTCTATGTTGCCGATTTAATGGCTTTATCGCTATACATCGGCTGTTTTTGGTCTTAACAACAAATAAAAAATTTGACCGACAAAAATAGTTTAGCATTTCATCTGAATAATTTGAGATAATAATTTGAAACTAAAGCAACTGTGAAGCATCTATAGGAACTGCCTGTATCTATTGTACCTGTATCTTCAAACAATGATTGTGAAAATATGGAGCAAAAAATCGATGGACTTTACTAAATTGTCAACATTGAGTGGACGTATTCCATTCGGGAACATCGTCAGTGTCAGTGAATACTTTTAGACCACTACTTCGCTAACACCAATAAATTACACTATTTTTACTAAACAAAACAAATCACATATTCAGGATATACACCACTGCATTCTTCAACGTATGTCCTGTAAACATGGCAAAAAGTGCATGCGTATTTGCTACATGTGTCTCGCACGAAGAGTAAAGAGAACGCCTGTCTCTAGATTTCTACGGCACCTCTAGAGAGTGCCTCTGCACTAGAAAGTCTAGCTCGGACCAAGTCCGGAAACGGCGCGATAAGAGAATGTCTACGTCCAATTGATAATGTAACACTTGATGTAGACTGCCTGATAACGAGTGATTTTATTATTCTCAGCAATAGTAGTCGCACTATCTCGATTTAGTGATGTCATTAATACTTTTTGACAAAGCGGATGTGAGCATTAATTTTCTACCGTTATCTTTTCACTACGTCTTGATTATTTATAGTTATACAGAGTTATCGAAAACGCGTCGATTATAAGAATTTCATTGAATCAACTAAACAATTTCTTCAATCATAGAAATGATATTACACTACTAAATAGCAGTATTCGAGATCATTGCTAAATTGTTTCGCCTCCCATCGTTACTCTAGTATGTCCATCCATTCAACTAATTGCGTGCAAGAGATTGCTCTTAGCGATAAGGCTGTCACTTGTTGTTTTTTGATCTCTTTGTAATTGCTATGATTTTATTTTGAGTGCTTTCCACACTAGATTTAGACCACCAACGCTATAAGTTGGTGCAATATAAGCACTTCAAGGATTTGACGATTGCGTTGGAGGCGGGCTGGCTCAGTTGGTTAGAGCGTCGGGCTAGTGATCCGAAGGGGCAGGTTCAAATCCTGCGTTCGCTTCAGATTCATGAAATGCTTATCACAAAGATAACTCTCTTTGTATTTACTTGAGTTATACTAGGCTTTGCTTGGTATAGGTAGGCTTGGCCAGGTTTACTGTAATGCTTATTGTAGTGAAAAAACAATTAAATAAGTACCTACATAAAAAACTAAAGATTTGTATAACAAATACAGATTTTGACGCGGTTAACCCCCGCTCATGTATTGTGCTCTCAACTACTGATAGAAGTTACAAGATAAAACTATCACTGAATGTATACCTACAAATTCTAGGTGGCAATTAGATATGATAATAGCAACTGGGCAGAAAGGCAGATTCCGCGGTCATGCATCATCAGAGGACGACGTAAAAACGCTTATTTCTTCCGGCGGAAACCGCATTCAACAGTACTTGCGATCATCTCGGGTACCTTTGCGGAATTGAGCAAAAATATTGTTTTCTTTGACAGAAATGGTTTATCACCGTCATTCGCAGCCGTCACTGTTCCTTTGTCCTGTCCTCACTATCCCACTGTCCCTGTTTTGTCTTGTTTCTGTTGGATACAAGTATATTTCTTGCTTTGGCTTCTGCTTTTAGTCTTATTCGATCGGCGACTCGTAAAACAACACCTACTATTAATATACCATTACTGTTATGTATTTAAAAATTAACCCAATTAAATTTTAAACGACAGTTTTACAGCAAATGTGTATTTTACAATCAGTTTTATTATAACTAACCATAATATGGCAATTATTACTTCAACAGTCCGTAAAAGTTGCAACTTAATTGCATCGAAATTCACGACTTTCCATTTAGTTTGACTACGGCGTTTTAAAAATGCTAATGAAATACCTACTTGATGTAGATTAATATTATTAAAGTATCTAAAGTGTAGAGACGTTTCTATTCTCTACCATTATTCTTGTTTTGAACATAGCAAGGATTTCATTTGTGGTAAAAACATGCTACGACAACAGAGTAAGACCACGTTATATTGTTCTATACTATTTATTTTCTTTGGAAATTGGAGCACTGGAAACACTATGTACGGATTACAAAGGAGCTCTACATTTGCTCTATCCCTTCTTAACACGTAACCATCTGACGTCCGTCGTTCATATACCGAAACACTTTGGTTATAGGAGTCTGCACCGATTTCCACATGGACCATGTGAAGTCACCCTGGAAGATGTACTATAAAAATTATTACTGAGCCCTCACCTTTTTCGCTAGCGTCATCAACCAATATGATCTCCTTCAGCAGCGGTCGCGGCGATCTGTTGATGGTGCTCCAAATAGTCCTGATGAGGGTAGTCCAGGCTTCGTTGTGGAAGACAATCACCACGCTCGTGGTGGGCAGGAGGTCGGGATATGGCTTGTCTTTACATCTGAAAATTATAAGTTGATTATTTACGATGTTTATAGCCGTTTCTGCCGTGATAATCAGTTCAGGTTTAGGATATCCACTGCTGGACATGGGCCTTTCATATTTCCAAAAAGACCGGATTTAAGCGGCATACACCCAGCGCGATCTTGCGGTCTTAATCGGGTCACCTATCACCTTGTTAAGGATTGTGTTGTACATACAAACTAATAAATAAACATGCTCGAGACACACATTTGCTTCGCGTATTTGGGGGCGCAACTTTTTTAAAAGAAGATCTCGAACCTAATTCTTATTCTTAGCCAGGCATACCGTTAAATCAGGAATTTTATTATATCAGTTCTGGAATGTTTGTCTAACCATAAGATATGATTATATCTATAATTCGTCGGTGGAAAGGAAAAACCCTTGAAGCGACAATTTTGGAACTTTACAGGAGAGCCCTTCAAAGTTATAATTTTCCTTAAAATAATCATAAAAAATTAAAATTTTTAGTTAGAGCGACAGGGAAAAAAACAGTTTCTTATTTTTTTATTTACTATATAATATCAATGTTAAAAAAATATGCTAGCAGGATTAAAGCATTTATGTGTCGCTTAATTATTTCATGGCAAGTACAGCGCCAGGAAAAACACATTAAATGCAACCTCAGTATTTTGATAAACGCAAGGAAAAACACATTAAGCGACAAGTTATGTGTGATACAGCTAAGAGGAAAAACAACTGAAGCATATCGAGTATAACATACATGATTGTGGAAAAATCAGTTAACTAACAAAAATATAGTATGTTAAATAGAGGAAAAATACAATTAGCGCTAGCTTTGAAATAATTCAATGTTGTACTTTTAACTGAAGGATCTAGTTTGTTTCCCGAAGATGTAAATGAAAACAAGAATATAGTGGTAAAACGATGACTTTTATTGTTTTAAAAGTTACTGTTACAACATTTTGTACTAAAAAAGACACATTCTAGTTGGTAGTTTCATACCTACTATCTTCATGACATTCATGGCTTCTGTATTGAACACGTACGTAGAACTTACAAACCTTATTTTCATTATTAGAGCCTAACAACTATAAATTTTGTATCAAAGTATTTCACACCACTACATACCTACTAGTCTTATGACTTAGTCAAAATTGCTAACACTAGTAAAATATTCAAAACAAAACAAGCATTCGCTTCTGTATTGGAAACTTACACTGTACTTCATAACCAAACTTTAAATATATTATGAGACTTAAATTAACGATAAATTATGTATCAAAATAATTCTAATCACTACGTATTTCAGTCTTATGATACGACTTAGTCAATATTGCTACTTACCACTTTTAATAAAATCTTCAAAGCAAAATAATTAAGCATAATTAAATAATGAATAGGAACATTAAAATCACGTAATATTATCAAAATTTAAGGTTTCCAACGTTAGACGTTGCTACTTGTACCTAATATCAATCAAATCGAAATTATAAATGCAATACAAATAAGTCGATCAATCCTCAATATCTGTTTCTGATAACGTATCAACACCAACAACGTGAGGCAAAGTAACATATTCGTTGTGGAACAGTCTTGATATGGCAAAGCTTTCACAAAGTTTTGTTAAATCTTCATGTTTCTTCTAGGTTATTGGTAAAGAAGTATTGTATAGCTGTTTTACAATTTGTGAAGTTGGAGCTCCATTTACAGGTATGATTTTTTCTTCAGCATTGGACAACATGGAGTATTTAACAGCTACCACGTTGAGATTTGACTTTTTGAAAGTGACAACCCTCAATTTGCTTATTTTTCCTGTCAAGTTTCCTCGAAAGTATTTATCGGAAAACTCATCATAACCTTGAAAGTCAGTGTGATCTAAATAGTGAACGTTGTATGGCCTAGGTTCTTTTCTAGCCAAATGACAAACTGTAACCCACTGAGAAGTTGCCCATACAATTGTATTTTTCACCGACCCTTCAATGACAGAGTGCATTGAGTCTACAGACATTTCTGTGTGTCCGGGGAACAAGTAGTTCATTTGAATACTTGTAAGGTTCTCACAGTGTTTCAGTGCATTATGGACAGTGGCCAGTACAATCCTATTTCTGTTTTGACCAGGGCAGGAGTCTGAATATAGTATTAGATGTTTTACTGTGCCACGTGCATCCACCAACTGGATGTATTTCTGGATAATAGAACTTATTTCGTTACCTCCTCTCTTTCCTTCAAATTCTCCCCATAAGAAACAAAAACCGTCTCTTGTAACATTTTCATAGAATCAAAGATTATACATGGCATATTTTCGGAAATAGTACAAGAGCATACTCTCGCCATGTGGCGTATTTAATACCTTTTGCAGATCGAATGACGCACATATTACGTCATTGCGCTTTTGGACGAGTTCCCGATGTTGACTATACCTCTCTTTGCAGATCAACAGAACTGATCGTTTGAATATTATATAAATCATAATGAAGAGACGTGACTTGCCTCGACGGCGGTTCACCGATGAATGAAGCGCCACGTCACACATCATTTCCTTATATAGGTGACGCCATTCACAGAAAAGAGACCGAAATTCATTGCTTGTAGCGACAAGACTTTTTTTAATAGTTAATTTAAATACTCATGTCGTAAACAATGCTTACCTTAACCGACTATCATCTTCATTTAAAAAATCAGCGCATTTAAATGAACCGACATTTCAGGAATAAAAACGATGTCGGTTAATTAAAAAAAATATGGAAGTGATTTTTTGTGTGTTTACTTTCACCGACACCACTGCTTTTTATAGTGATTGCCAAAACAACTTAAATCCATAATATCCTATTATAATCACGTAGGAACAACACATCAACTCCATAATGCAGATATAGGGTAAGCAAGGAAAAACGAATGTAGCAACTGGGCATAATCGGAACAGGGTAAGCAAAAACACTTGTAGTATTTAAAAGATTATTTCCTATGACGAAGAAAAACGATTTAAGTAACTTATAATATCCGAAACAAAAAAAGAAAAACACATCAAGTGACAATCTATCTATAGAGTTGGTACTTCAAGCGGTAAATGGACTAAAATTGCTATTATTATTTGTCATTTCATTTAGCGTCTGGAAAAAATGAGCATTAAAGTACCATTACTTGAAGCGACACCAAAGTGGTCAGATCGCCACGAATCCAAGACTAATTGACGCAGAAAAATTTGCTGATTACAAATATGTATATAACTCATTTTCGACCTTAGTGTCGCTTCAAGGGTTTTTCCTTTCCACCGACGATTATGTACCCGACATATGAAAATTTACAGAGGTTTTAGTACCTATTTAGAGTATTTAGAGTTAGAACAATAAGGTGCCGCCACGCACGTATTCCCGTACGTAATCCACCAACCCGCACTGGGCCAGTGTGGTAGATATGGCCCAATCACCCTTCGTGGGTAGGCCTACGTCCTGCAGTGGACTATTAAAAAGGCTGGTAAAGTAGAACAGTACAGTACGCACGTATTGCTCTTTGGGTATGAAACTCTCAAAACCGTCTGGTCAAGCACCTGTTGGTGAATGTGATGAACCCACTCAAAGGGCCTCTGGCCAAAGATTAAATAATAATTACTGCATAACTTAGTATTTATTAATGACAGTCTTAATTATGAATGGGAATCACGTGATTGAGCTTGTGATCTTATAATGGTAGACGAGTGACACTAGTACGAGTATTTAGGGTCAATGTAAGAACTACTTCGACTTAAGCTCACTTTAAATATGAATAGGTACCAGTGAAGCCGTCTTCTTTCTATGCTATAACAATGTTGCTTCTATATCTGATAAAGCTGAAGGACGAACAACATTACTATTCACAATGGAATATCTTTCGCCTCAGTTGGTAACCAAGTACCTACTTAACATCATATTGCTCGCCAACGACTCATAACTGTGCAAATGATTCCAGTTATTAAAATATTCATGAAAAAATAGTCTGCGTGACCGACCATGACACTACATAATTACTTATTTAACGCCTAGACATTGACAGACATTATCATAATTCCGTGTCATGGAAATCGCCGAGAAATAGCAGCTTATGCTCTTGTAAATAACGTGTTATACAATTTGCGCTTTCGAATTCGTGAGTGATTATGTCGCAGGTTAGAATTATATTAATGAAGCAAGATTGGGCTAGGGATAATTTTTTGATAACCCTGGTACCATGGGAAATAGAAAAGGGTATACTCGGCCTGTAGTTTAAGCCTACTAAATAGGTGTCTGGTCTTTCATTTACACAAGGCGACGACATTGTAAATATGTGGACTGTGTTGTGTTGTCAACGCTATGTTAAAAGAAATATACATGTTGATTTGAACACATTATTACTGTATACTACGAGACTAATCGCGCGCTAAAATTACGAGATAAATAAATCATTAATTATAGTGGTCACGGGTAGACAGGGTTACGTGACCACGATCGATGCAACTCGGTCGAAACGTCGGGATGATGAGGTATTTATTCATCTCGTAATTTTAGTGCGCGATTAGTCTCGTAGCATATAATAATAATAAATATCTAATACAGCAGAACTATACTAAAACATGTGAACAGTAATGGGTAGGTAGATAGATAGACGATGTTAACATAAAGAAAAATACACAGATAAAACATAATTATTAAAACATAAATTATTAAATCTACACTGTGCAACAAGTGCAGTGTGTTCCCCAGACGACATGTCTGACGAATATACACTACACATATCATATGTATATAAATACAATCTCCACCCAAGCCTGTTTACCGTCGAGCAGAAATCAGGCGTCGTTGTATCTTAAGGTACTTTCTGACATGCTACTACATCTTAGTCTACATTCCCACATAACATCATATCAGAACAGATGTGGTTGCATCAGAGATTCTGGTTCTCTCCGTCAGGCACTGAAGGTGACCACAAGGCCACACTGAGGGAATTTCGCTTGAGAATAAACTGCGATCCAAACTAGGCATGTCACAAAACGTTTCTACAATGGACAAAAATGAAGAGATACTATTTTGAAAACAGCTATTTTCTAAAAAGTTGAAGTATTATTCTAGGAGCCAACGTCACATGATGTAACAGATAATGCATCGTCCGAAGATTTCATCTACGCTTGGCTAATTAAGGCCGTAGCTCATTAGGTCTACTCAACGGCAGCAGGCTAAAAGCAGAACATTACAATGTGACCCCTTATATCCTGTCTCCTCGGACAGAAAATATTCCAGTGGTAATGGGGTGTTTTTTCGTCGACAGTTATACAGAGTTATTGGTAATCAATTAGCATCCTTTTAGGGGCTTATTCTGTACATCAAAACTAACAACTTTTGTTCTACTACTTATGTCAAAACTAAAAAAAAACAGCTGTTGTACATACTTTTGAGTACCTCCTCCGTTTCGTCGGTCAAAAAGGCCGGTAACGCTTACAACAGGGCTACAGAACCCTGAAGTATTTGTGAAGGGTGGCACAACAGTTCGCACCTTTTCACATGAAGCCTTTTAATTACACAATGTACCGAACAAATTAAGAATGGAGCGAGCGTTTGGGCCGTGACAGTTCACTGACTCTCCAAACTGGGTCAAGGCATACATTTCCGGTAGGCCTACGGTAACGTTTATATCATTGTCTGCGAGATTTTATCTTTCACCATTACTATGATATGTTTTATTACGTAGTTTTTGTTTGGCATTAAACAATTGACTATAAAACCTCAATTGATGAGAGAGTCGTAATAACGTCGTCCAAATACTTGACAATGGTATAATTTAAGTCCCTTTAGTTTTAACATGAATGTAGTGTTCGCTTTAAACCTCTTATGCTTTAGGTCTTTCCTTTATCATATCCTCTTTTCTCTATGCCATCATATAGATGCCAGCTCAGACTTGGTGTACATCAGCTTTTACTGTAGATACTGTCCTTATAAAAGTCCACTGCTGAACATAGGCCTCCCATGAAGAGTGATTGAGCCATGTCCACTACGATGGCTCAGTGCGGGTTGGTGGTTGTGTTATATCATCCTTTATTTCAAAAACATTTCAGGCGTTCCGCAATTTTTTATTTCTTGAAATGTTTAAATCGCCATATCCTATTTTTTGTTTACTCTATGGCTCTATAACAAGCCAGTAAATTCACCTTTCACAACAGAAATTAACAGTTAGTTTAGTACCTTGTTTAATAAAACACAAATAACTACTGAAAGTTTCAGGTTAAACCTTAACTAATCTAATAAAGTAATAAAAGTTAATTACCGAAACGTTTTATTTTAAACAGCGATAAGGATTCGTGTTTGGTTACGCGCGCCATTACGATACTGACTTATTGGACGAACGACGACTGCATAATATGATAGAGAAGAAATTGAATGAGCATATTTTGTTTTTTTTTTTAATTGTACTATGTATGTTAAATTCAGGATAAATAAATGAAAAAAAAATACGCTACTTTTGTAGGATCAGAAAGAAAGTGTTAAAGAAGAGGCCAGCAATCGACTAGAATGGCACAATATTTCATTTTTACTTGGTTTTATCCACATAATCGGCGATGGGTCCAGCTTGGGCTGCCAACCGTACGGATATCCCCGGGCGTCCGGGGAGCGTCCGGGCGGGGGATCATTTGTAGTCCAGGTTCCGATTCGCAAAATTCACTGTAACCCCACACCCCCCAAACAGATTATATTAAGTTAATCTGTTGACATGTCCGTGTTCTGGACTCTAAAATCCGGGGTTTTCACGCGACTTGTTCTTGTTGCCGAATTTTAGAGATGGCAACCCTACGTCCAGCAAACAAATAGAACAGACCGTCGATGAAGATTAAAATCGACATACAGACAAAGAAGATAATATGATACAGAAGTAAAGAACAACCTTCCAATGACAACAAAAGCAACTTCTTTATGTATCTATCAAACATTCGCGTTTCACCACATCCTGCCTGATGTCAGCTCTACGTCTTATTTCAACTTATTCTATTTCTATTGGCCATTACTTTGATCCGATACATCCGTATCAGCTAAAAATCCCATCCGATCTTTGCTGTTTACACTATAGTCACACACATCTCCGTACTACGTACTAATCAAACGTTTTAAGCACAAGTCTGAAACTATTTTCGAAATTGGGGCAAATCTGTTCTAATTCGGCAATATACTACTGAGCAGACTAATTTTTCAAACCACTCGCGAAAGCATCCACGTAAGAGATCGTATAGTAGAGTCACGGTAATGTTAGATATCATTACCGTGATAGAGTCGTGTTGTATTATACCTCTATCGTGTTAAATACTCGATGGCTTTCCCGAATGGTACTGAGTTGTGAGGATCAAAGATTCTGATTACATAAATCGTTTAACAGTCGTGACTAATATCTGGAACAGAGCTCTATGGCACTTTCTAATGATTTATGCAAATTAACAGACGTACTATGACATTGTTATTTATTGCCTACAATGGCTACGATCAATTTTTATTCATGAAGCTGTTATTTCTAATCTACCAGTCTTTCATATTTATTGTTGTTTGATGGTTGACAGGGCGTTTAAGTCTACGGATAGACAGACAATGTACATAAATCCTCTTTTACGTGCCTACGATATCGTACGAGTACAAATAAAATATCTTTACCAGTAAACGTTCACCAAAGGCTTGATGCTATCAAAATTCAGCCCGCGTGAAAAGAAATCGAATTATAGCAATTTCTGGGTTCATAAGTCAGCGATACAATTTTGTACCTGTGAAATATTCAGTTCTGGCGAGTGGTTTTGAAAGGTGTTTAGTGAGAACGAACGCGAAACTACGCCCACCGCTCAACAGTCAAAGGAATACTTAATCATATCAAACTGATATTGAACCTTATTGCATTGGGATAAATATTACAAGTATAGCACGATATCGGGTTCATAACTTTGACAAAACCAATGTGTAAATGAGAAACTTTCAAATAACAAGTGAAATGCTCAGCCAATTATCGTCTTTTGTACTTCGTTCGCAGTTTACACAACAAATGCAATGGTTATACACTTAGCTTACGAGCTTATAGTAGGTACAAATGTAGTTACTATGAACCTGCTGTTTACAGAGTACGTAGTTTTTATTCGAAACTAGCGGACCGTTTATGAAAAAGTGTTTTTTTCTCGGCTAGGGAACTCTCGGCAGGTCATACTCGTAATCATGGACAATTTTTGTCTATGGAATTGCAAAAAATAGCTGTTCTATTAATTTCGTCAAGGATGACTTTTTGTGTGGAACAGCTGATTTTTAGATGAAAGGTACTTAGGAAATAACTATAGCAATACAAGATTTTGCTTTGCAAAGTGTAGATACTTTTTTTGAAGTATACAATGTGTTTGTCTACCGGTGTCGGAGCCTTAAGCGGTGACATCTATGGCAAATTTTGAACAACTTTTACTAAAGGAACAAACGGTGAAAACGTAAAAAAAAATGCTGTTCCATACGATTTTTTATAGATTTTCGACAAATAATATTTTTTTACGTTTTCACTGTTGGTCCCATGAACAAGTTTTACTATGGGACCGGTTGATATCTAGTTCGCTATTTAGGGATTGAAAGCAAAAGCAGTTGACATTCGGGCAAATAAATAATTACATATTTTTGGCAAAAAAATCGCAACACCGATTCCACCGTGTACCTACAGAAGTCGCGAATATTTCGCACGGATGGATGTAGCATTTTTCACATTATTGTTGATTGATCAAAAATGGCTCAGCCGATTTCGATAATATTAAAATGGGACCAACTTCGAAGTGTACCCTTTCCAACAAAAAATAACTATCTAAATCTACTAGGTATGTAAATAGTTATGCGTGGTTATACTCAAAAAAAATTATAAGTACGCGTCGAAGTGAGTAGGTTTGTTCGGTTTCGTCGGTCAAAAATCTGCTCAAGTTTTGTGATATGTTTCTCGTAAGGTTCGCTATGACAACATTGTCTGACGTGTCCGTAATGTAGCACGCTTACCTAAAAGTATGTAGGTAAGTAATAATTTATCTTCGAAAAGTATTTAAATAACTTTACTATCGCAAGCTGAAGTGCCAAAACACCTTGTACCTCTCTGAAGATAGCGGTACTTTAATTAACAGCGATAAGATTTATATTCGATTATTATCGATAACGCCTAGTTGTTGGTTCTGATTTAGTTAATATCTGCGGTCTACTCGAAGATTTACTCGATTACGCAGTACTCTTTTCCTCGTCTTTGTTATCTACAAATATTTCCGTCACGTGGTCATCACGTGACGTCAGTGTAGTCATTTTCATGCAATGTTGTATTGATATTTGTAATCGTTCGTCTTCATTCTGTTTCCTATGTTTAGTTCTGTCGTTGTTCTTAGACCTTAGATCGGGAGTTGTTTCACGCACGACATTTCCTAGTAATCTATATTATGATAACCTTTTACTACGGGAGCAACTGAAAAATCGAGAAATTTAGCTATTTCAAACAATAAGTCGCAGTAACGATCTCGAATGGTGACCACGGACCAGTACGGACGCAAGGAAGCAAGCGTAGGACCTCCACCGACTAGGTGGACTGACGATATAATAGAGATCGCAGGAACGCGCTGGATACAGACCGCCTCCAACCGGCCTTATTGGAAGTCCATAGGCCTATGCGGATGGATGGATGGATGGGCAATAAGTCAAGAGTCAACGAACTTTTTGTATAAAATAGAGTTAGTATCTACTCGAATATTTACTCGAGTAAACAGCACTTTTTCCATCATTGTTATTTACAAATATTTTCCGTCACATGGTCGTCACGTGAGGTCACTAATCATTACGTTTTTGTATTGATAACTTTGATCGTTCCTCTTCCTGCTCTGTCCTACGTTTTGTCTTGTCTTTGACCGTGTACCAGGTATTTTTCGAAACAACAGATATTTCCTGCGGTAACTTAGGCTCAATTATGAAAGCGCCATCGTAAATTTAATAGCAAGGTAAAAAGTCTTCTCTCTATCTAATGTCTAAAGTGAAAATTGAAGATATTCCAAATTGCTAATATAACTACGATCGGGCCTTCATAATTGGGCCTATTGTAGTCATAAAATTATAGTAAACTTTTACTATGAGGCTAACACGCGAAATCACGTATAAATCTTCCGATTCGAGACGTTTTGGGAGACTTTGGGAGTCAAAAAACTTTTTGGAAGATTCAGCTGATTCATTCGCGATTCGGGAGTTGGTTCTATGGAAAAAGTCGGTTTTTCAAACTGGAAAAGTTTCTTCAATGTAAATAGCATATAACATATGTCGTAAGCATATATTTTTGGTGTACGAAAGTGTAGAGTGGGCCATCTCTAAGATCTCTATTAGGATAAAACGTTACCATCAAAGAAGCTCTACCATCTATTGACACAGCTGTTCAAATAATCAAAATTGAAACTATTGCCTTGACCCTCAATATTTTACGCTGATAACGTGTACGATCGAGATAACCTCCAGCGCGTTTTATTAGAGATCTCGCACGAGTATACAATTATTATACAATGTTGTATCTCTCGACGAACATATCCTAGGATTCATAGGAAACTAGAATATATCTCGTTATGCCATCATAGTAACCAAATTAACTGACTGACTGACTCGAGATACAGGCTTAGCCGAGTTTGAGGCCCCCTGGCAATTGTAACTAATGTATATTTGTTGTGATAATAAATTATTTTGTATTAAAAAAAAATTATCACGGAACGAGCCCCGAAATCTGGAAAAAACGGCTGTTTCATAGAAAATGTTCATTAACTCTCGACGTGTGGAACAGATGAGTTTTTTGCGATTGGACAGAGTTGGTCTCTTAGTAAATGTTGGATTTATAGAGTGAGTTAAAAGAAATCCTACATTCTAGGATATAATTGCATCTACGGCGTACAAATATAATCAATACTAACCCTTAGCCATCTGACGTATATTTCAGTTACACTACCACCTGACGACGGTCCTGGAGACCGCTTGCGTATTTTTCAAATTTAAGTACCAACGCTTTTAATATTTCAATAAATTTTAAGACATATCTCTTGTATTCTATTATTCTTACATTTATTGTAAGTTTTTGCACTGTGCAAAAGTATGAATTGATATATAGAAAATCACCAATTAACATAGAACATGCAAATTATTAGAAAAAATCAAAAAAGTTCAAAAACTTGAGATCTGAGTAGAAAGTTTTACTATAACATTTTTTTAACAGATTTGTGATAAGTTAAATAAGCAATCTTTGAAATGAAACAATCTTTATCTTGATCAAGACAGGATTTTTGGAAAATTACAACCCACAAAATTTGATAAGTTGTGGCGGTAACTACAGTACATTTTTGGCTGCATTCAGAAGCACCAAAGTAGTTTTTGTACCTTGAAAGTGGAACATCGTCGTCAGAAAAATAAATTCATCAATCCGTGTTTAAAAGCTATTTTTATTATCAGAATTTTAAAATCAGGAACTTTATATTATCTTCTTACTCTTACATGCACCCGCCTTCAATGGCGTGATCTACTAAAATATATTTAAAGTCATTGCAATCTTAATTTGGAAGTTCTGGCACATTTTATAGGTTTTCAGAGCCTGAATAAACTACCTCTCACCGTCGTAGTATGTCTGATTCAGTCATTACGCATCATCATAGACAAAAAACGTAACTTACAAAAGTTACTTAACCACCTGACGTCAGACTCACAGACCGCAGGCGAACTGTAATTGACTGTAATTTTTCATTGCGTTCGGTTTTGAGTCTTTCAAGTTCATAGAGAGTACTTTTGGGGGAGAAGAAAAAGTACCTGGAATCACAGTTGCGTCACGTGCATAGTAACGGAATAATTTGAAAAACAAAACCGCCGGAGTCTCTGAGACCGACGTCAGGGGGTTAAGGGTTAAATCTTTTGACTATGCAGAAACACCCGATACATAGCAATAAACGTGCACATTCGTTTGCATCGAGTTTGTATAAGCCGGGTGGCAGCCCTGAGGTCAGAGTTCTTAGGCCGCCTGAAGACCCCTGACATAGCTAAACGGTTAAAACAATCGAGACCTAAAATTTAACGAGTCATCCGAGCCACGGTAGCGCTGAATGCCGCGGTCACACATCCAAAATCTGACCGTGCTGAATGTTGCGTAACTTCCGTGATCGCTAAGAAACATCTAGTATGACCTAGGCAAATTAAGCTACGAGCACTATAGCCCACCTATATAGTAACTGAAGTGCATAATAATTATAATGCAGGGCTAGTGGTAATCAATTAGCATCCTTTTAGGGGCTTATTCTGTACATCGAAACTAACAACTTTTGTTCAACGACTTTTATCAAATCTCAAAAAAATATTGTTCCATAAAAAAATATCATTCACCTGCGGCAAAATGTATGAAATAGCTGTTTTTTTTTTTATTTTTGACAAAAGTAGCTGAACAAAAGTTGTTAGTTTTGATGTACATAATAAGGTTTTAAAAGGATGCAAGTTGATTACCAGTTGCCCTGAATAGTCTTCAAAAGGCAAATTGCACTTACTTTTCAAATCTCACGTCGGTCAACGATCTGTTCAGCGAAATCATATCACTAGCCATCAAATTGAACTGATTCTCTTGAAACTTGTCCAACATCACCTTCTCTTGTTCTATGGGAATATTGACGGCTTTACCTGAAACGTAAACTTTGGTTAATGGCGTCGTAAAAAATAAAGACATAAAGTATTAGTAGGAGATCCCACTGTAGAATTGTTACGCTCATCACGTACCAGGTTTTATTTTTTTATTTATGCATAAAAGGTTACAATAGGTCCAATTTCAAAGGCGCCAAAATTAATAACAACGTAAAATAGTGTTCGCTCTATTAAATGCATATAGTGAAAAAGAAACAGGACTACTCTAAATTGCTATTATAATTAAACATAACGATGGCGCCTCTAAAATTGGGCCTAACATCGTACAGCACCGACCGCAACATTGTTTATCCATAAATATAATCCATTTAGGTTGCATAGAAAAAATCGCGTAGACGATAAGGCTGCCGGTTACTCTACAGAACTGTGATTATTATAGTTTAAGTATTATTCATGTACATTTGGTGCACTAATAAAGACATATTGTATTGTATTGTACCTACAGGCTAAAAACCTACATTTACACAAATTCATGATTAGGAGAATACATCATAAAAATTTGATCTCCTATCAAGTCCACGTTTAATTAAGACATTCTTCCTCAGTCCGATAAAATGCGATCCGTTAAATCCGGCCCATATGCAGGCTGTGGCATATGAGACTCTTGACGCTATCGGCCAGCAGCCCATATATGGGTCGTGAGCAGTTAATTAAAAATACTAGCGGCCAAATGTCGATAGGCAACCCTAGTAGATGCATAAATAGATGATAGTGAGAAATATATTTTTAACGTGAACAGGATGAGCGTAACGTGTCTGCAGTCGGATCTTAGACTAATAGCAATACAGATAAGTGGATGTCTCTTGTATGTAAATAAATATGACGATAAAATGACGGTTATGGTACCATAAATCGGGGCTTCAAAGCGATATTTTTAACGAGAATAATGTAGAAGTAGGCATTAAAAATAATAGTAAGTACGGCACATAAAAATTTCAGCCGTTTTGATGTTGTACTGATAATGGAAAAGATTACAGCGGTTTAAAATTATATACATTTCAGATTGTAATGAGGTTTTCTCTATCTTTTAGATTATTTCTTCCGGGGGGTTGGTTAGAATGGGAAGTGGGACGGGTACCTAGTTTTTGGAGTGAAAACTTCATAGGCGGCGTTGCGCACTTTTTGGGATGGGTAAAAAATGTTAAACTCGCGTCAGGACACGTAACCTGAGTGTCAAGTGGGAGATTTGCAAATCAAATCGAATTACTTTTACGTCGCGTTGACCGAACGCGCCGTGCACACACGCGAGCACATTGACACACACGCTTGAATTAGCCAATCACAGACGTTGCCGCGCTCGTGTTCTATCGGTTTGGCGCTCGTTACATTACCGTAAAAAATACTCACACTTAGCTATTCAGTTTTATGTACGTGACACAAGATGGCGCTGTGCCATTTCCATAGAAATCACATCAAACGTTAACGTGATCGAGCTCGAGCGAAAATCTCGCACTTAGCCCTCTGATCGAAAATTCGTAAGACGGCGCAGGGCGCTAGAGCGAGTGTGCGTGTAATTTTACCACATAAATGAAAGTACTTTATATGTCCAAGTTTTCACTTCTGCCGGCTCTCTCGGAGTGCAACCCGTTGTTTTTTTTTTTTTATACAGGATAGATCTGCGATTTACTATAGATGCGGTCTGTGAATCCCTGCACTTGTATAAGAACTACGAATTGACTGTAGGATTATCGTATAAAATATCCTATTAGTATTACCTTAAATTCGCAAGCCAAAGCGAAAATCGCAAAGCAGAAAAGCATCGCAGGTAAAAGGTCAGAACCTTGTAGATTGCTCTTATCAATGAATAAATTAAAGATTTTTCGGTATCAAAACGGCATATTACGATCCGGAAGTACTTTTTTATTTCATACTAAGATTATGAAACTCGTGTGAATATTTTGATACCGATTCACCGGGCCAGATTGGATACACCCGATTCATCAGCGGTTTGAGAAAAAATCAGCTATCCTATAGGTACAAAATTACAACTAGAAATCGAAAAAAATATAATATGTACGACACTTTTGAAAATGTGTTTTTATTAAGTACACCCCTTCTGAATGACGCTTTATTGTGTGTAGTATACAATGTGTTTGTCTACCGGTGTCGGAGCGTTAAGCGGTAACATCTATGGCAAATTTTGAAAACGTAAAAAAAACTGCTATTCCATACGATTTTTGTAGACTTTCGACAAAAAGTATAGAATTGCTGTTTTTTTTTGCGTTATCAGAGTTGATCCCGCAGTAAAAGTTATTCAAAATTTGCCATAGATTACTCCGCTTAAGGCTCCGACACCGGTAGACAAACACATTGTATAATAAAATTATATCGCTTTCCCACTTTCCTTACGGAGGTGGAGCAGAAGAAATCTATCTAAGCAATAAGGCCGCTAATTATTATGATGTAAGTTTATCTTAATTTGTAATTTCTAAAGTAAACAACTATTTTAGTTGTCAAACTATTAAAATAATTCGTATTATATCTATCGTTGTTTTCCAAAAGGTCAGTACATAGAATTGATAATGCAATATCTATTTAAATTAGTAACTAAATCCACCTCTAGATAATAATATCTATCTACATCTGTTTCATAGACTTTTTTATTTAAATAAAATAATCGTTTGACAAAGAAGTTTTACTGCTCTGCTATATTGTTACTATATCCGTAAAATATATTTGGTAGGTATTTAATATTCAACAGAACAGGATTACTAAATAAAATGAGTTATGATGTCATAATCTTTGAGATTATGTAGATGACTATACAGGGTTAGTTTGATTGGTTTGTGAATTTTGCAGCAGCCTTTCTAAATCATATGTTTAATCGTGCTATTGGAGAACGCCGAAATGGCGACTGGTGTTTTTGTAGCACACCTCTAAGCGATTTAGCGATTAAGCAGGTACACTACAAACCGGGCGTAACTAAAAGATACTGTATGTAGAGGGCTTGAGAGTGATTTGTACTGAGTTAAAGAAAATTGTTCTATAGGTAGTACCTTTATTTATTGATGTGAACAATAATTTTCTAGCTAATTTACATCGCAGGTACCCCGTTTGTTGCTATCTTTGAATTTTAACGATTAATTAGACAATTTGATGTTCATATAATATTTTTAAAAAATTATTATAATTTGAGATTCACACAAACAATATTTATGTTGTTAGATTATTGTTTATAATTACCATTTATGCAATAATTTTGACACCAAAATTGCCGCAACCGGGTCAGTGGCCACAACCGGGGCAACTGCTATACTACTCGATTAGCTACACGGTGCGACCGCCGAGCACTAGCTATTAAGATAGTAAAGCATCGAGGTTTTAAGGTTTAAAATTAAATTAACCCTGTAGAAAAGTATTGTGACATACTCATTTATTTTGTTGGTAGAAAGTACTTCTAAATAAGGATGTATGGTGGGTGGTTTGGACCAAAATTTTATTGATAATTTATCATTGCCACAGTTAGTATTTTGTGTAACTGTGCTTTTACTTACACAATTTCAGAATAGCTGAATGGATTTGAAAGTTATTATGAAAACCTGAATTTAATTATATTGTGAAACAATATTATAATATTGAATGGAAAGTGATACAAAAATATGTTCAACATACCCATTTCACCAGGTCCATCACCCTGAGGCCTAACAGTGGGCGCAGGCTTCCACCGCTTCAGTCTTGACCTTGGATATGGAGGCAGGATCAGCCCATCTTCGCTGATCTCCTGATTGATCTCATTCTCTTCTAGATTTGTGTCTTCATCCTCTATATTATTCTGTAATGCTGCCGCTATAGCTGCTTTTTTTCCTCTGAACTCTTCTTGATGCACCTAAAAATGAACAATTTTAGAATACTAGCCTAAGACAGCAAATATTGTTTTGGCATATAAAACTCTGATGGCCATGGTTGTTGCCTAGCAATATAAAATATAGCCTATGACCTTCGAGCAAATATCTACAGAGCCACAGCCCCTAAGTGAAAGTAGTAAAAAAATGTCCGAGCGCCGTCATACATACCGACTAAGATATTTACATTAAATAATTCAGAATATGCTATTTACTCTAATCTCGACGTTATGTCACCTAATTAGTGCTTATAACCGAGCACTTTGACACCGCGCGGCGTTGTAGTCGGCTTGAAATCGCCTCACGACTAACTAAAAAGCCTGCCCAATACATAGCTTAGGCAGAGTTTTGGCTCGGACACTTTTTGTGCATGATTGTGATATAGATATTTGCTCAAAGCCTATGACCAATTCTCAGAACTACTAAATATGACACAAGAATTCATTGGACAGATGTTTGAATAATGAATTTAATAGATATTTTCAAGTTACTACTGAGTATTGGGTAAACTTCTTTGAATTATAACATTTTATTTACACTACCAGTGGTTATACATTATGTTACATAAATATGTATATTACTCACATAACTTATTTCTATCAAAAATATACATATTATATTAACTGGAGTAAGTGTATTAGTAAGTAGATATTGTTTACAAACAAGTAAATGATAATATTTAACTCTTAGTACTGGGAATGCAGAAATAGTAGATAATTGTAAGGTCACTCAACTTAACCCTCGTGATATTAATACTTACAAAAACTTTAGGGCTCATAAAATGAAGACAAATATAAATAAAGGAAAAAAAACCTGGTATCATGCTAAGACCTCCCATTATTTACAAATGCTATGTCCATAATGTAAAAAATGTATATGTAGTAGGTACATCAGTCTGGCAGCCATATCACAAACCTTGCTTAGTTTGAGGTCAGAGACAGTGGGTAAGATAATCATCATCATCAGCTTATTTTGCCCACCGCAGGGCATAAGCCTCCTCCCCTCACGCCAATTATCCCTGTCCTATGCCAGTGTGTAAGATGTCCCCTCATATTTATTTATTGTTTAAAATATTTTTTTCGGTATTACAAAGAAGTTTACTTTTATTAGGATCAATATATTAAAATTACTACTCTTAAGGTTTCATGTTTTTCATACTAAAGTCAGTGGTCAAGTTTGGGCATTTTAGTAAGTTTTAGAACTTGTTGTAACTTAAAATACTTAGATATAATTTGGCTATTGATTACAGCTATGCCAATTGAGGCTTAGTACCACAGTATCCCCTTTCTGAAAAACACTGTATAGGTACTAAGTATATGTATAATTGTTGTTTATAAATTAACTAAATTTATTTTATTTAATTGTTGTATGTATAATGTTAGCAAAAGAGTTCAAGGTGTGGATGAGGTTTAACACAGTGAATCTTATGTACCTAGTTAATAATATATCTTGTCCTTTTAATTTTAATGTTAAAAGGTAATAATATTTTAAATAATTTTATTCTGCTAACATCTCACAAGTTTAAGCAAAAGTGGTCAATGACATTTGTTCTCTCATTTTATAGGTTGAACACTAGTTGCTAAGGTCATAAAACGAGTTTAAACATACAGATAAATAGGTACAGACTTTATCTTGTTTTGTTAAAATTATGAATTAAACACTGCATATTTAATCATTGTACTGTAAGTCTTTTATTAGTACACTCCTGAACACAGGCCCTTAATTTACCCATGAAGGGTAGTCAAGCCATGTCAACTGTTCTGGCCCAGGATAGATTGGTGGATTCAATCATCACTAGCTTTTACCCGCGGCTTTGCCCACATGATATTTTGATTTTTGTGCTATCCCATCCAAAAGGTTCCCTTTTATTATTCAGGATAAAAAGTAGACTATGTCACTTTCTATCTTTCAAACATGAGGCCCTACCTTACCACCCTTAATAAAGGAGGTGGAAAATCAAAAAAAATAAAAATATCAATTCAACAGTTGTTTTTTTTTCTACATTTCTTGAAGCCTCTAGTATAATTTAAATTCTAATAGTTTTATAAATAGTTTTAATAGTTCACAGAGAGTATAATTTTTCCTACTTACATAACACTTATTGTTAGTATTATGGAAAATTTACGCAACAATTACAATGTCTGATGATACCATAAACAAAATTCGAATTACAATAAAGGCCATCTATGATGAGTAAAGCAATTAGGTAAATAAATAATCAAAATTTACTTAGTTGCAAAAGATATCCAATTAGATTTTAATAGGAGAGTCAAGTGCAAAGTGTTAGTTTTACAGTAAACTGAGGCTTAGATACCTAGTAGGTAATAAAAGTAGGTAGGTAGTAGCCGTGGTGGTCAAGAGGTAGTGACACCCGCCTTACAATCGTGAGGTTGTGGGTTCAAATCCGCGGTCCTGTACCAATGAGTTCTTTTGGAATTTATGTATGGAATTTCACACCACTGGCTTTTCCTTGAAGGAAAACAACCTGCATAGGTTCTAAGAAGAAATTCGATGGCATATGTGAATCCACCAACCTGCACTGGGCTAGCATGGTGGATATGGCCTAATCACCCTTCGTGGGTAGGCCTACATCCTGCACTGGATTATTAAAAAGGCTGGTACAGTACAGGTAATAAAAATGTATGTATTTTTAACAGTTACTTATTGTATCAAGTAACTATAAGGACATGCCCGTCTTTCTAGTAATCTAGTAATATATTAAGCCCAATTACAGAGGCGCCAGTGTAACTATATTAGCTAAATAGCATAGTTCTGTTTTTTTTTCACTTTAGGCATCCGATAGAGAGAATGCTTTTTACGCTGCTATTTAATTTATGCTGGCACCTCTGTAATCGGGTTTATTGTTGTTAAAGAGTAAATTCACAAATAAATTGTTACTTCACTGTATTACAAAATGCTAATTTTCAACTAAGCATGCAGAATATAAAGACCTGTTAATGATAACAATACATTCATGACTTATCACTACATAGTATAAAACAAAGTCGCCGTCGCTCTCTGTCCGTCCCTATGTATGCTTAAATCTTCAAAACTACGCAACGGATTTTGAAGAGCTTTTTTGTAATAGATAGAGTGATTCAAGAGGAAGGTTTATATATGTATAATACATGCATAATATTGTAGAGAAACACTGATAAATTTACAGGTTTCTAATGTGATGTCGTAAATAAACACTTTTTTTTGTAACACATTGCAAACGCTGACTGAACTCCACGAGATAAATCAAAATAATGTACTACGATATTGTACACCTTAAAAAGGTCAACAAAAAAGTCCGCCGTGGTATATGTCTATCTCTTAAGGATAACCCACAGTAACCATTTTTTATTCTTTACATTTTACGGGAAAAAATGGCATATTTAGGAAGTTGTTTTAAGCAATACAGCATTAATCCTTATCCAATTAAGTACCTTAAATACATTGTGCATTCAATATAAATCAATATGGCAATTTACAGCATGTAATTTAAATGAATATTTCCGAAGATATTACAGATTTAAAATACAGGGACATAGCTGTACGGCGGTACCGGCCCGGCCGGCGGCGCGTGCCTATTCTCCCTATAGCACTTTATGATTAGCAGCGATCGGACGTGTTTATCGGAGCTCTCTAGCGAGGAAAATAATCCTTACTATTCTTTCCTTACTATCCTTCCTTACTATCCTTCCTTACTATCCATCCTTACTATCCTTCCTTACTATCCTTCCTTACTATCCTTCCTTACTATCCTTACTCCTTACAAATATTATAAATGCGAAAGTAACTCTGTCTGTCTGTCTGTAGTGCTCTCACGCCAAAATTATTAAACCGATTTAAATGAGATTTGGTACACAGATAGTCTAGAGCCTGAGAAAGGACATAGGCTACTTTTTATCTCTAAAAAATTCGTATTTCCCGCAGGATAGGAGAAAATCTGTTGTTCTCCTACGGAGTAACAGATTGACTTGATTTTTGCCATGGACATAGTTTGAATGATGAAAAGTGACACGGGCTACTTTTTATCCCAGAAAAATTCAAGGTTCCTGTAGGATAGGACAAAAACTGTTTTCAGCAACGGATTGTCTTGATTTTTGGCATAGACATAGTTTTAGAGATGAATAGTAACATAAGCTACTTTTTATCTCGAAAAAATCGTGGTTCCTGTAGGATAGGAGAAAAACAGTTTCTCAGCAACAGAGCATTGGATTGACTTGATTTTTGGCATAGACATAGTTTGAGAGACAAAAAGTGACATAGATTACTTACTATCCTGGAAAAATTAATGGTTCCCGTAGGATAGGACAGTAAATTTTTCTCAGCAGGGAGCAATGGATTGACTTGATTTTTGGCATGGACATATTTTGAAAGACGAAATGTGACATAGACTACTTTTTATCCCGGAAAATTTCGTGGTTCCCGTAGGATAGGACAAAAACTGTTTCTCAGCAACGGAACAACGGATTGACTTGATTTTTAGCATGGACATAGTTTGAAACACGGAGAGTGACACTACTGACTACTTTGTGACTACTTTCTATCTAAAAACATCGTGGTTTCCGTAGAAAAGGAAAAAACAGTTTTTCAGCAATGAAGCAACAGGTTGACTTGATTTAATGCATGAATATAAGTACACAAATATAGTTTGAAAGTCGAAAGGTGACATCGACTCCCTTTTATCTCGATAAATGACTTATAGTTCCCGTAGGATAGGGCAAAAACTTTTTCTCAGCAATAAAGCAACAGATTGACTTGGTTTCTACTGTGAATGTCAAAACAAGCCAGATTACAGAAGCGCCAGCGTAAATTTATATTTTTAATACCTATAATATATTACTAAAATTGTTAGGCATTGATCTAAACATAAGCTAAATTCAAATTATAACGCGGGCGAAGCCGCGGGTAAAAGCTAGTGAGTCAATAAAAAAACGCAAGTCTTTTTTTTTTTGATGAATAAAGGCAAATATTATAGAAATAAATGTGAAAGTTTGTGAAAACTTTTTTGAGCCAATAATATAATGCCTGATTAAAGTAAAGTTATGTGTGGAATTTTTATCTTGGATTATCACTAAAACCTTACCAACGCCCAGTCAAACCTTAGGACTATGACTATGACTATCTGCTTAGTAAACTCATTGCAATTTCATTCTATAGTTGACAACATCAGAAACAGTCTTCTATAATATAGTTTTCAGTAGCTATTTATAAATAGAATACACTTACCGGTATCACCTTTTCGCTGGTGGCTTTCTTATTGCATCCTTCACCAAAGCAATCTGAATACATAGCCAATAAGGCCACATCCACCAGCAACCACACTAGAGAAGTGAGCAGTATAATTCTGCATGTGTGTATCCTTATCTTACTGCGAAACATCTTGCTGGATCTAACGATAGTCTCAGTTCAATGCCTGCAAGAGTTCATGACAACTTGGACACCAAGTCACGCTCCTGACCACTTGTAACACGCGATTTCTCAAACTCGCGGACAAAGCGCTGAAAACTATGACTCAGGTACACGCGCGATAAACTATGAGACCACAATAATAAGCTAATTGTCTCAAATTGATGAACCTAATTATTAAATTAGCATTTAGGTATTAATCCAAAAGCAATCACATAAAAAGTAGGTTTCCGGATGTTGCTGACGATTAGAGAGTACACCGTTTTAATAAAATTTCTGCACACAACAAAACACTAAAAGTTTAAACCTAAAATAATATTCACTGCTACGAAATATTTTCACTAATTTTCAATTTGTACCGAGAATTCGTGACATTGCGACGCGGCACAAAAAGTCAAGATGATGGCAAAAGCAAAACCACGACAGACGGAAAACAGAACCGAGAGGGCGACTCACGTCACGCAACCGATTTGCCGATTTGTACTAAAGGTTGCCATGATATCTCGTCAGAGATTGCCATTTTCATAACCTCAGTTATGTTTTAGTATCCAATAAAAATATAAAAGAAGCTATAGATTCCTCGAAATGGCTAAACAAAGCTTTACAATACAATTCACCAACTACATTTAAGTGCTATAAGAACTTTTACAAATAAAAAAGACTTGAACGTCACTAAATAAGATGCCAAAAAAAAGAAAATAATATTTGACACGACGTTTGACATTTTATGTATGCCAGACCCTTAGGCCAGACCTTAGATTATAGAGGGAAGTTAGGAAGGAAGGGAAGCCAGACCCATGAAGTTATAGGTAAAAACTTGGAAGAGTTATCCTCGGGAATAGAATTCTACGCGCGCACCCCTCTGTCATGGTATGAGAACTATAATTCTTACACGTTTATAAAAACCACTTACCAATCGATATTTCAACAGTCATCTGATTGAATCCGCTGCGCGAAGTGCTCATTGAAAAAATGCCAGCTTGTGCAGTTAGAACGTGTGAAAATAAATGTAATACCTCAAAAGCCAATGCCTGAAATTGGCGCCTTTTAAAATTCGCGCGGCCATTAACCAAACCTTGTTTTTTTAGTACAATAAGATGTTATAAACAACGTTTAATAAACAAAAAAATTCTACCCTCAGTCTGAGAAAAGTTATGAGAGTTAAAAGTTTGTAGATATTCATCAGGTTTTTTGTAAAGATACCGCATAATAGATCATTTAAAACATATAAATAATGGTTATATCGGTACCTACTATATTATGGTGCGCCAAGCACTCGTGATTTGATAGTGGTCAATCCGCCGGCGATTTAGAATCGCCGCACGCACCGCCGCCACCACCGCCGAGGATGTGTATGTAGTTGGCTGTCTCCTGTCCTACTCTAACGCGCACAGGAGCTTGGTTTGTTTCAATTTCTCACTTACAAACCGCCCCCTTCCCCCCGCGCCCCACCCCCCGGCAATCAAAAGAATAAGGATTAACTAATTCTCACTCACGCCTCGGTATTCGGTCGGGGCGCGCTTCACTGGACATACCCCGCGCTTTTGCGCCAAACACGGACCCCAACTCGCAATGCCTAGTATCGCGACACCCAGCCATCATTCCGCTGCTGTCGCTTATGCGACGCGAGGCCGCATCGTGCATTGCCACTACGCGAGCCCGCATCGGCGGCCGTGATCGAGTTTCTCCCCCGGTGCCAGCCGCTTCAACATCGATGTCAGCCACCATCGTGGCACACTACCGGACAACCACGGGTAGGCGTCGCTTCGCCCTGGCGTGAGCTTGACGCCGCCCAACCTGCGTGCTCGACTGTCGTCGTTGACAAACTGTGACACTGTAATGAGTGAAATACACATCCGGCAAAAGAAGGTCCTCAAAGTTCTCCGCAGTCTAGATGTGAACAAAGCTAGTGGCCCTGATGGTATTCCGGCCATTATATTGAGGACTTGTGCGCCTGAGCTGTCGCCTGTGCTGACTCGCCTCTTTCGCCTATCTCTGAAGACAGGTCAAGTGCCCAAATCTTGGAAGCTTGCTAACGTGCAACCTGTACCCAAGAAGGGCAGCCGTGCCGACCCTGCCAACTACAGGCCAATTTCGATCACGTCTATACTCTGTAAGAGTATGGAACGTGTTCTAAACAACAGGCTCCTGGCCTACCTGGAAGCGAATGACTTACTCAGTGACCGCCAGTACGGCTTTCGCCGAAACCGGTCTACTGGGGATCTTCTGGCGTACGCCGCACACATCTGGAGTGAGGTCATGGTGAAGCACGGGGAGGCGCTGGCTGTCTCCTTGGACATTTCCAAAGCTTTTGATAGGGTCTGGCACGAGAGCCTTATTGGCAAGCTTCCATCTTACGGCCTGCCTGCTGATTTCTGCACATGGATATCAGATTTCTTGAGGAATCGGTCGATACGAGTTGTCGTTGATGGCTGCTCGTCAGACCAAATGGCTATCAATGCCGGTGTTCCTCAGGGGTCTGTGCTTTCTGCGACACTCTTCCTACTGCATATCAACGATCTGCTTAAGCCCGGGATCTTTGGGTACGCAGATGACAGTACAGTCGTGGAGAGCTACACGTCCGATGCATGAACCAGCGGGCCACAGATCGAGTTACACAGAGAGGCTATGGTTGAACGGCTCAACTTGAGTCTGCAGGCGGTATTCGACTGGGGTGATGCTAACCTGGTCAAGTTTAATGCCACAAAGACTCAGGGTTGTCTGTTTTCGGCCAAAAGGAGACCCTTTCAATTGTCTCCCGCTTTCCGTGGTGTGTCCGTTCCGTTAACTGACAGCTTGGAACTATTAGGCGTTTCACTCTCATCTTCTCTTAACTTTGGCTCTTACATAGAGTCCAAAGCCCAATTAGCCTCCAAAAAACTTGGTCTTCTCTCTAAGGTGAGACGGTATTTCACACCTGAGCAACTGCTTAGTCTTTATAAAGCACAAGTCAGGTCTTGCATGGAATACTGCTCTCACCTTTGGGATGGCTCTGCCAAATATCAACTGGAGGCTCTGGAGTCGATTGAGAGGCGAGCCAGAAGGCTGATTGACAACGACACCTTGACTAAGACGCAGCTGCAAAGTCTTGAGCATCGTCGCAAGGTAGCGTGTTTGTCGGCCTTTTACCGGATACACTTCGGAGAGTGCGCCCAGGAGTTGCACAATCTGGTCCTCCCTGCCCCTTTCTTCTATCGTACGGCTAGACAGACGCGACCAAAGCGCCACCCTTTTATGGTGGACATTCCGCGCGTTAGAACCAAGCGTTTCGAATCCTCATTCCTCATACGAACAGCCGGAATGTGGAACGCTTTGCCTGGGTCTGTCTTCCCGTTAAAGTACAACGTGAGTGTCTTCAAATCCCGAGTAAATAGGTATCTTCTTCTTTAAGGTAAGCGTGCTACACCCTAGACCGCACATCTGCTTAACATCAGGCAGTGTGTAGTCAAACGCAAACCTATTCGAAATAAAAAAATAAATATACGCGGTATGCATCATACACGGTAAATAAAGGAATGAATGAACACTTCATTGCACACAAAGACACAGACATAGACAAAGACATTGTCGAAGCGATTTCTTCCAAACCATCTTTCAAGTAAATAGTCAATTACCGCATTACAGACAAAAACGGATAATTTGGAGATGAGGTTTGCAGAAGGCGAGATAGTTCCAGGTGCAATCTCACTCCTAACAATTCAAAAAGCATTCAACAGTTTTTATTTACGTCAACTTAACTCGTAATTTGCACCTAGGTGATAAAATAACCTTAAAAACAAATAAATCAAAACAAACTTCTAAGTCTTGTAACTTTTTCTGGACTGAAACTACAGCTGCAGCATTTCATAATTATCATTTGTTACACTATACTGAACTATAAAAACAAGGTTTGGTTGATGGCCGCGCGAAAAAAAAAAGGCGCCACCTTCCATACAAAAACCGGCATTGGCTTTTACAAAAAGATGGTGTAACGTTTCACATGTTAGTATTTTTTTGTTTCATTGAAGCTTATTTTTATATAAAAACTTAAAATAGTTCACTCGGACCGGCATCGAATATATCGATTCAGTAATGGAGTCTCCGGCAAAGATCGAGAATCATATCCTCTCATGTTTATTCAACATTCAGCCATATGTCCATACCTTACAATCTATTATTGTCTAACAATGACCCAGACAGAGTGCGAGAATCGTTTGTTGGCGCCACAGATACATCAATAAGTACACATACATATATTGAATTTCTTAATTTCAAACTTATCCCGCATGAAATTAAGGCTAAAATGGTATATCATGAAGTCTGCACTAAATTCGCCATTTTGACGTAACGTTAAGGTGGGCACACACGGTCAGTTAAACTGATCAGTTTTTCGCGTCACTCCAACTGGGAGCTCATTCAGTTAATGAAAAGGTGGGAATTGGTGGTTCCATATTTGAAGACAGTAGAGCCATGATATTTCTTCGATAACTTGTGTTAAGTGTTTCAATTTTTCATGAGAAATTATTGGAACCAAAGTTGTTTGAAATTTGATTTTCCACAAATTTGATTCCTATCAACTTTTTCTAGGATCGATATTTTTTAATAAGCCGGTGATGCCATGATGTTTCTTCGATAACTCGTGTTATTTCAATTTTTCATGAGAAATTATCGGAACCCAAGTTGTTTGAAATTTGATTTCCTATAACTTTGATTCTCGTCAACTTTTTTCAGGATCGACATTTTTTTAATAAGACAGTGGTGCCATTTTGTTTCTTCTATAACTTGTGTTATTTCAATTTTTTATGAGAAATTATCGGAACCAATGTTGGTTGAAACTCGATTTTCCACAACTGTGATTTTTATCAACTTTTTCTAGGATCGACATTTTTAATAAGCCGGTGGTGCCATGATGTTTCTTCGATAACTTGTGTTATTTCAATTTTTCATGAGAAATTATTGGAACCAAAGTTGTTTGAAATTTAATCTCCTACAACTTTGATTTCCATCAACTTTTTCCATGATCGATATTTTTTTTAATAAGTTAGTGGTTCCATTTTGTTTCTTCCATAACTTGTTATTTCAATTTTTCATGAGAAATTATCGAAGCCGAAGTTGCTTGAAATTTGATTTCCTACAACTTTGATGCTCATCAACTTTTTCTAGGATCGATATTTTTTTAATAAGCCGGTGGTGCCATGATGTTTCTTCGATAACTTGTGTTATCTCAATTTTTCATGAGAAATTATCGGAATCAAAGTTGTTTGAAATTTGATTTCCTACAACTTTGATTCCCATCAACTTTTGCCAGGATCGATATATTTTTTTATAAGTTAGTGGTTCCATTTTGTTTCTTCCATACTTGTGTTATTTCAATATTTCATGAGAAATTATCGGAACCAAAAATGTTCGAAATTTGATTTCCTACAACTTTGATTCCCATCAAATTTTTCTAGGATCGATATTTTTTTGATAAGATGGTGGTGCCATATTGTTTACAATGGCACCACTGTCATATTCGAATAATATCGATCCTACAAAAGTTGATGTGAATTAAAGTTGTAGTAAATCAAATTCCAAACAACTTTGGTTCAAATATTTTTTTATAAAAAATTGAAATTACGTGAGTTACTGAAGATTCAGTTAATCATCGAAGTGGTACAAACATGCAAACCATCGCAGTACCTATCGGCAATAGTTGACTACATTAGGACCCCGCTACAATTATTTGATGAACTGATGCGATCATTTCATCATTTGTGCCCGGCTTCTGGTAGTGGTTTATACATGGAGCCACCAATTCCCGCCTTTTAATTTACTGAATGAGCCCCAATAGGAGTGACGCGAAAAACTGATCAGTTGAACTGACCGTGTATGCTCACCTTAAAGGTGAGAATGTGTTAGAATGTGTTCATCATTTGCTTTGTGTGCGTTAATACGAACACAAATTATTTTTCGTTTGTGTGTTGATTGTTTCAATGTGTAACTTCCTCACTCCCCGCAAGCTGACAGAATGTAGTGAATGTGAATCGTTGTACATTTCAAGTCCTGAAGATAATAGACCATGGGTAAAAATGGAGCCAACACTCCTAATACCTATTTGAAGCAAATACCTATTTATCGCCATCTCACTCGTCTGGGGTCCGATCTCTATTTCGTGTGGTCCGCGCTGCACCATATAAAAATTAAAAACTGCCGATATGTGGGAAAATTTTATCAAATTATACTTAATTCACATATTAAACTTTAAGTGAAATAACAAAATGAGATAATATTAAATTTGATTTCTTTTAGATATAGTGAATTGTGCCTAAATCAGTTGAAATAGTATGATTTGCGAGTAACATATAACGTACGAGTGTCAATTTTATCATGGTAGAGCGAGTACAACAAATACTCATTTTTTGGGATCTGGCATAATCCCCAAAGTGGTAACACTGTTACATACGTGTTTGGTGGTTCCTGTAGGGTAACCAAGTTTTTCTTTTGCAGACAGACAACTGGCTTTAGAAACGAATGTAAATATAAGTTTTCATTTGTTTTATTATTAGATATAATTTAATTTCAATGTAGTTGTTACTCTACGTTTTATTAAATAATAATATTATAGTAAAATATGAGGCGCCTTTTGTTTTCTCATAGAGGTGATAAAAAGTAGAGTGTACCACTCGGGCGCAAAATATATTTTTGGTTCGGGCGACGTACTTTGAATCCCTCGCTACGTTCAGGATTCTACTAAATCCCTCGCTACGCTCGGGATTCTACTCTAGAATCCCTCTCTTTGCTCTGGATTCAAAAATTCGCCCTCGCCGTAAAAAATATTGTTAGCTCCCTTATGATACTATCTACTATTGTTGGATTTCACTTCTTTTTGTAGATTATTTATTACACGAAGTACTTTTATCGATATTCAGATCCCTAGCTTCAAAACTTGCGGAAGTCTTATACCAAATTTTATCCCCCAGTTTTAAGGTTTGGGGGTGATTTGCTAAAAATCCTGAAGTACGTGTTTTATTATTTATAACATAGAGTGCCTTTATCAATTTTCAGACATCTAGAATCTTTGCAAAAGTCTCATACTAACTTTATCCCCCAGTTAGTTAGGGGTTGGGGGTGAAAACCCTAAAATACGTATTTTATTATTTACAACAAAGAGTCTTCACATCAATTTTTAGACTTATAGCATGAAAATGAGTGAAAGTATCATACAAGCTTTCATCCCCTAGTTCATGGGGTTAAGGGGTAACGAAGTTTTAGATTTTTGCCTTTGTAAATAAGTAATAGTCTACCTTGATGACAAATATCAAGTTTCTAGGTCGTCTGGAAGTAGGTTAGGTTTTTAATCTATAAGTCAGTGAGTGAATCAGTCAATGAAACCCCGGTTTTTAGTATTTTACTTTAGTAATTAACTAGAATATAAATAAAGAATTTCGTTTCCATGTTGTTTTTTATTTTAACTAAGATTATATTAATTGTAACTAGCTGACCCGGCGAACTTCGATTCACGCAATATATCTTTGTAAATTATAGTCTGTGTTAAGCTGGAAACATACTATCGGACGCGGCTTACGGACGCGACTGACAGCCGCGACTTAACAATGTGCACAGTCTTAAAACATCCGGTGTGTCAGATAGCTCTCGGACGTCCGAACGCTCAAGGTTGTCCGAAGGTGACGTCCGCGACTTATGTCCGATAGTGTGCATGGCTCAGTGTACTTTCATAGTCTAGATACCTATCAGTCGCGTCCGTAAGCCGCGTCCGATAGTATGTTTCGAGCTTTATTCTGATGTATAAACATTACTGTTGCAAAGTTTCATCTCAAATTCTCCAACCATTCAGTAGTTTTTGCGTGAAAGAGTAACAAACATCCAATACAAACTTTCGTGTTAATAATATGAATTAGGATTAAGAGTACATAAAGCATATTTAAAAAAATATTTCGTCTTTCTTGTACCTAGTATTTTTGCATAGTAAATCTGACCTGGGTTTTTGTAGAGTAATGTCACCCTATTGAAAAGAGAGATCGGACCCCAGACGAGTGAGATGGCGATAAATAGGTATTTGCTTCAAGTAGGTATTAGGAGTGTTGGCTCCATTTTTACCTGTAACTTCATGGCCAGACCAGACTGATCATAACCATGGATTTATTACGAAATCAAGATTGAGCACTGGGAAAGAAAATGTGCCAACAAGGATACCATGTCCGATTGTCTCTTTCTAAGTAGGTCGACCATAACATCGCGATCGTCTCGCGATATAATATAATATCTATTCGGTTTTAACCATAGAACGTCCACTGCTGGACATAGGCCTTTGCTAAAGATCTCCATAAAACCAGTTAGTAAGGACTTGCATCCAGCCCAATCCTGCGGTCTTGATGAGGTCGTCCACCTTGTGGTTGATCGTCCCACGCTGGATCTTCTCGGTCCCCTTACTAAGCAATAATAATAATGAATCGTTTATTTCAGGAAATAACCCATAATTAATAGATAAAAAAAATAACACAAAAAAAATTAAAAATGAATTATATAAAAATAATTAATCCATGAAAAAACAATACATTTTAGCTGCAAAAAACTTATTTATGAAACAGACAACTCCAATACAATTTTCTGTCATACCATGTCATAGGTCTGAAAAGGTTGATGTTTTTTTACTCTGCATTAAAAATAAGTTAGTAAGAAAGTAATTTTAAAAATCATATTGGTCGAAGAGCTTAGAAAAATAACAAGTACTAGAATTAGTACTAAAATAGCAAGATAATACATCACTTGTCTCATTTTAATTATGAAATTTAAAAAGTGTTAGAAAAATATATATATATTTAAAAATACACCTGAACTTACGTAATTTCGAAGGGTATCACAAACTATACTCTATAAAATTTAACTCGATCTCTGCGACAGTTACATATTGACATATTTAGAGTTGGGATAGTGGTGGAAAAAATCGATTTTCAAAAAGTGTGAAAGGTGAAGAAATTGGATTTTATTTACTTACTATTATTTAAGATCAAGTATGTACACATGTAAATAATGTTATGATATTAATTAAATACTTATAATAATGTAACGATAGTATTTATCGACGTTTTTCACTATTATCGATGCTAATGTAACATATAATTGGGTTTAATTTAATTACACATGCAAAAAATGTTATGATATTAAAATATACAATAAAATTAATGATAAATTAAGTTTTATTTAAAATATCGTCAGTATAAACTATCGATATTTTAATTAAAACTCTATCTAAAACTCTGTGGTCACGATCATTCGTCGCCCATCACTAATCGGCATGCCCATAAAGTCTGAAATTGACAGGTACTGTCTGTACTATTAAGAAATTCAGGACTTCATAGGCGTGATTTTTCTGACAGCTGTCGCAGAGATCAAGTTAAATTTTTTATGGAGTATAGCGTTGAGCTATCAGAGGTGACATGAGATTGTCATGCCACAAGCAACATGCTAGTGTTGTAACTGTGTTGATTAAAATATCGATAATATATTTAACGGGACAATAGCTTTAAGTTTATTTTTAAATAGTGCCACTTAGTATAATTTCGAAGGACTAGGAATAGTAGTGGCAACATTCCTGGGGTAACGCTTGTAACAAACGCTGCTGATTGATTCAAAGGAAAATGCGATGATGACTTGACGGATGTCACTTGTTAGTTGAAAAGAGAGCTGGTTCGGAGAGGTTATGGTGAACTGTGTTTAGAACGGTGTTTTCTCTATAATTGTAGTCATACGTAATCTTCTGTAAAATAAACTGATTGTTCGTGACGTCGCAATTTATCTCCTCGCCCGCTTAACCCACGCCACGCCACACTGAAGTATTGTTGGGTCAGATGGTATAAAATAATTACCACATTGAATCATCATAACTGATGCGGATCCTTTTATGGATTCGACATATTTATATTTACGTCGCAAAAACGATGGAGTGTTTTAAGTTTGACGTGTCTGTGTGGCTATCTATGGCATTCTCGAACGGATAACCAGTTTTTATTTTATTTTAATCAATGTTGTGTGTTCTGATCTTATGTTTTATCTTTGTTGGAAATGATTATCTGAATCACTTATTTTATTATTTTTTATTTACTTATTTTATTTAACATGTATTAATCACTTTCTTTTGTTTTAGTTCTTCAGTTCTGGATAACCCTGTGTAGGTAGGTAGAAATGAGATCTGGACAAATGCTCAAGCTTGCTAACACAAACACCACCATTGCAAACACAAAAAGTTGCTAAAATGATATACTTAGGCACCTATTACATAATAGTTAGATTTTTTATTATAATTAAACATTTTGCCTCCATACATTTCGTGGACGTGTCCTATGTCAGGAATTACAGTACCTAGTCCGACGGTATTAGGTAGATATGTACAAATTGTCCTAAGACCACAGAATATTTTTCAGAGGTACAAGAGCAAAATGCGTAATGTTCATGTTTTTTTAAAGAAAATGTCAAATAGATAGGCTTTGTAAATATTAGCTTATTTAGGCTTATAATTATCCGTATGTATCAAACAAACATCGATACAGTCATTTTACCTAACACTATGACGTGATAACCTGAACTATTATTGTTTGTAAAAATATTGTATAAAATTACACAAATTCAAAAGTCCAAAATGTATGTGAAATCTCGTAATGATATAATTTAAAACAATTTCCTGTATTACGTATATGTTTTTAAAACACAAAAAGTGTAAATACTTCAACAAAACTCACCGATGAAAATTCTCTACTTCATTCTTATTATTTTTTCGGAATGAATGCGATGAGTTTATAATACACGCCATGTGAAAAGAAATACACCATTCATAAAGAATTTATACAAAACAACATAGTTTTAGCACTTTAGAACAGTTATTTTTAATAAATTATATTAAACTCGACAACCGGCAATTAGTGTTGACAAACCATAACCACATGACCATTGACAGTTGATCTTCACAAAGAAGATCGCAGCCTCGGTAAGTATTATTTTTGATTTAGTAGCACTATATTTTATATTATTATTTATTCTGTGACAAATTATCACCAAATTTAAACCATTTTGACAATCCAACTTGTGATTTTGACTTTAGACGGCTGACATTACGTTTTGTTATGTTTCACTCGCTCTTGCGTATGCTGTATAACCAGATATGAATAAACAGCTGTAACATAGTTTTTATTTGAGCAAAATTTTGTACGTATTCTAGAACTTGTTATTTTTCTAGGTCGAAGAATCTCAATCTTGTGAGCCCTAATTTGCAAGTCTCTGTCAGGCAATTTTATTTTTCAAATCAACTTGTTATCGATTGTAATATAAGTATGTATAATTTGAAGTTCAATCAAAATGTGATAGCTCTATCTTTTGGAAATAGCATTTTATCAACGTTCATCGATTCAGATATAAGTAGGTAATTATGTATAATATCAAGTTCAATCAAAATGTGATAGCTCTATCTTTTGGATAAAGCATTGGCCTAAAACAATTGGCAAAGGGAAATTTGGTCATTAAATAAAATATTATGAAAAATCACTTTAATTTTGACAGCTGTTATCGGAAACGTAGATTACGTAGATTAGATTAGATAGTTGTTTCACTTTTGATAAGACAGAAATTATCTAGAATTGATAATTTTAGAAATACTCTACTTTTAAGTTTGACAGTTATCACCTTAAATGTAAATCTCGATGAGTTATTTCACTAGGACGACGAAATAAGGTCAGATAATGCGATTCCTGCGTGCAATAACGTTCCGAATAGATATATTATATCCCGGGACGATCGAGATGTTTTGGTCAACCTACTTAGAAAGTGATACAATCCTCTGACATGATATCCTTGTCGGCACGCTTGTATTCCTAGTGCTCAATCCTGTTTATATAATACATCCATGGTCACAATATTTTCATAGAATTAAGCTTATTGTAATTTTTCTAAGGCTTTATTTAGTACTTTAGTAGCCCTTCTAGTCAACGATCAGCTGTCATCGTCTGTCATTTGTCATCTGTCAGCACATAGCCGTCAGCTGCTGTGCCTAACACAGGCTGCCAGATAGGGGGAGATATTCCTGTAACTTTGGAAAAAAGTGTAGTTATTAAGGAAATGTAATATAATAGGCCAAACTCGAAGGTGGAAGATGCAGCGGCATATATATTATTGTACGCTCTAGCATATTCTAAACAATGGTAAACATGGAATAAAAATACTGTAAAGTGCCTCAGTGATTCAGTTCAACAGTAAACTCTTTTCTACACACGATAAACTCTTTTTTATGTGATTGAAGACCTAAAAATGAGGAAAAATTGGAATGTCAGCCATGAAAAGAGTTGATACAATAGGCCTTAAAACTAAAGCGCACTGCTGTGAAGACCATTTCGATGTAAGTATTTGTTAAAAATAAGTTTATTTTCCTTCTCTATTTATCCTTGCCACATTTGACCTACTAGTAGGTAGGTTACTACCTACTTGTTTACTTTTGATTGTTTAAATAAAGTATCTTGCCTACTACTTAGTAGGTACAGGTCGCGGCATATAAGTCTAGCGCTGAGCGAAGTGTGAAGAGGATGATATCTGCGCATAGGTTTAGTATGGTAGTTACCATGGGCAGCCATCTCTTCCACACTACCCTCAGCGCTACACTTAGGTATGTGCCGCTACCTGTACCTACCTATGTAAATATCACTGACGAAATACTAACTTATTAGAAGATAATAATTATATAAAGTGCCCGCATGCTGAAAGGCTCCATAATATTGATTATGAATCGTTAGGTATATTCTCACTGAATGGTTAAAATAAAGGTGGGATATAATAAAGGTAATTATTTATTATATATTTAAACCAAAAACCTGCCGTGCTCGCGCACGTAACAGCTCAAGTTAGACTGTTCAACCCGTAAAGTAAAAACACCGACCAACTAATCTTGAGCCACCTTTTTTTATGCTTGATAGGTTACCCTTTGACCGCTATCTCACCTGATGGTAAGTGATTATACCTAAGATGTTGTTCAGACTAACCTAGAATTACTGGCTCTAAGGACAGCTGCCGGAACACACCGTTAAGTGTTTGGCGACAGATTTTCTACCTAAGGGTGGTAGTTAACCAGGCGGCCACTCGCATAATGCCCTACCGTACCTTGCTGTAACGACTGCCATCCTAAGATGATAACCGGGACCGACGGCTTAACGTGCCCTCCGAAGCACGGACCTGCCGCTCGCGACGCGGTTGCAAGCATTGCAGTCGATTTCTCTAAAATATCATATCTTCGTTATTTCGGTTGAACTCTTTTATTGTAAGAAACACCAACATCGATGACGTGTCAATTTGAATAAGATCCAAAATATCACTGAAGACTTTCTATAGTTAAGCTTAAAATATTTGTTATCTCTTCACTAAGGTCCAAAAGATAAAAACTCTGACACCACTTGACACCAGGGCTAGCCACCCGGCCTATACGAACTTATTTACTTACTTTCTAACAAGGGCAACAAGTATAGTTTACAAAATATACAAATTACGGGCAAGAATGAGAAGCAACACTCAAAAAGAAGAATGCGAAGACTTGACCTCCTAAGTTTTTGGAAAGTTTCGTTGCTAAAAAGAAGCAGAGTTTATGTTGATGTTTTGAGCATTTTGTAACGCATCCTCATTTCTTATTAATAAATAACTAGAAATCGCATAAATATTAAATAAATTGAAATTAAATGAATGATCTAGCTTTGTCTGAAGTTCATAATCTAGACATTTTTAGCCAATTTAGCACAATATTGCAAAATAATGCTGGTAGCACGTAACTCATAAATACTCATATAGGCACAGAAGCACCAGAGGGATAATGTGGTCGATCGAGAAATGAAATAATATGACATGAGTTAGAAAGAGACATAAAAATATCTCGAATTTGTGGGTAGTTGTAGTTTTTCTCTCAGTAGTGTCAAATTTCAATACACATTTGACAGTTTTGACAGCGTTGAGTACGGTTTTCCATACATTTTTGTAGTTGAGAATTGCCTCAAGCAACAACAGCGCTATCTCTCTTGTTATAATAGCTCTGTGCATATAGCTTCAAAATTGTTTTCGTTTTTTCCTCATTTTTATCTTCAGTTTTAAACAAATTGTACGTATCTGAACAGTTTTAGAAGCTTCATAAATTACTCTGAGGAGCATAACATTCTTAGAGAGAAACTTGGGAGAATATGAGTGTATTATTATACAACAGGTATTCGTACGTATGGTCTGCCGTCATCCTTCTTTATATTAAACACAATAAATACTATGAGGGCATTTCGACTCAAAATAGACGTAACTTCGCTTCACTTTCTTCGCTCGGTAAATTATTTGAGAAAAAGTCAAAACATTGATTTGGCAACCCTGTTTGGATCAGCAATTTTAGCAAAGCAAAACAATTTTGCTTCGCTGAGCTGTACAAATTCATTCAGTGGTATTTTTATGAAATTTCCTAGTAGCGCTGCGAAATTGACATTTGAAATACAATGTCTGTCTGTCTACAAAACTGCTTTTTATATGTGTCGTGGCTACGTGAAATTTAATTAGTGATGGAAGCAAAAATAGTGAATTGACGAGTACGTCTTTTTCTTTTATGTGGAATAAATCATACATACTTACTAATTCATTCCTTTGTCGCTTACTATGAACAGAAACAAGAACAGCGCTAGGATGGCGCGGTCGACAGATCTCGTTGCGGAGACGAGTTTAACGACTGGAGAATATCGGCTCATTAATGGAGAAAAGCCACCTGACAATAAGTTTGAAAAAGAGAACTCATGGGTGGCCGGTGTACAAATGTTTGTATCTTTCTTGCTGGCCGGTTTCGGCATGGTGGCGGCCAGTCTACTACTGGATGTGGTCCAACACTGGGATGTCTTCCTTAAAGTATCAGAAGTTTACATATTGGTGCCAGCTCTTTTGGGCCTTAAAGGTAACTTAGAAATGACACTAGCAGCTCGTTTATCAACTCATGCTCATCTAGGACATTTGGAAACAAGTTTAAAATCTCTAGTGGTTGGCAATTTAAGTCTCATACAGTGTCAAGCTGTGCTGGTGGGCTTCCTCGCTGCAATGGCTGCAGTCGCCATGGGCTGGATACCAGATGGACAATTTGACATCCATCATGCATTACTGTTGTGTGCTTCTAGTGTGTTGACTGCATCATCTGCCAGTTTTGTTCTCGGAGTCATAATGATTGGAGTGATTGTGGTATCAAAAAAAATAAACATTAATCCAGATAATATTGCCACACCTATTGCAGCAAGTCTGGGAGATTTAACAACTTTGGCACTGTTATCTTGGATAGCGTCACTGTTGTACAAGTCAGTTGGCACAAGTGTGATATTGCCTTCTATTATTATAATTGTTGGCGCACTCTTGGTGCCGGTGTGTGGCTACATTGCTTGGAAGAATAACTTCACTAGACAAGCTCTAGATGAGGGATGGGTGCCTGTTGTGTCAGCGATGGTGATTAGTAGTGCTGGAGGACTCATATTGGACCATACAGTATCTGTGTACAGAGGCATTGCTGTATACCAACTAGTCATAAATGGAATAGGTGGCAACATGGTGGCGGTTCATGCATCAAGACTGTCTACAGCGCTGCACACGGGCCAAAAAGAGGGCTCTGTAATGAATAGCACAACAAGATTATTGCTTTTGATGGTCATTCCTGGCCAACTTATATTCATTTACACTATAGGCTACCTGAGAGCAGGGCACACATCTACAACGCCCACATTTATATTAGTGTACATGTGTGCTGCTTTACTACAGGTATTTTTATTGCTCACTATTAGCCATTTCATGGTTGTGTGGATGTGGAAGATGGGCATGGACCCTGACAACTCGGCTATACCTTACTTAACTGCTCTGGGGGATCTGTTAGGAACAGCACTCTTAGGTGCAGCATTTAGTTTTCTTTATGCTATTGGCGACAAAGATAGTGATCTAGGTGACTAACGCTTTCACCTGTAGGTATCACAAATGAAGAATGTATTAATTTTTGAAGTTTTTACTATATTGTTAAAAAATTGTGTCATTTTAGTTTGATTTCCTATAAAACTCCACTGAACATTTGTGTGTGTATTAGATCTTCTTCTTCGTCGAGTCAATGGTTCAAAAATGATTGTTTATATAGTTTTCTCCCAGTATTTGGCCACTGCGACCCCGCAGGGCCAAATGAACTGATATTAGATAATGAACTGATTATATACTTCTGACGTGTCTGCATAATTACTTATAGTTAGAACATTTTTACCTTGTATTGTAAGTACATTGTTGTATACTATCCTATTGTAATATAATTATACAACTTTTAGTGTTTAAATTGGCTGGTGCTATACTTAAAAAGACAAAAGATATTTTTACTTAATTAGTCATAGGAATAATTTATAAAAAAATGTGTGTGTAATTAAGTTTTTGATTTAAGAGCCTCCCTTATACCTTTGTAATATACATAACATTCAAAGTACTTTAGTAAATTTGATCAATTTCGTGTTGCAAAATAGGTACCTATTGTACCAGAGATAATAAGCCATTCATTGTGTTGTGAAAAAATTGTTTTTATTTTATAATAACACAGTATGTAGGCATAAGCAGTCAAATAAAATAAGTCCGTAATCATCATCATTATGTTCTACAGAGGCTTCTTCACATGCCACTCTGTCCAGTCATCCAGTGCTAGTCTTGGACCTGTGATTTCATATATTCAATTATTCACACTAAGTATACTGAGCGCCACACAAATTGAAAGATGGGAAGTTAGCCGCAGATGACACTTCGCCGTGATTCGCTAATTATTGCAAATGCCTATACAAATGGCGAAGTAGTTAGCTCGGGCGTAGGGAGCGCGCGGGAGGCACGAGGTTAGCGGGCGGGTGTGCGCCGGCGTCTCGTCTCTCTGGCACCCGCTAACGTCTATATTTTGGCGTTTGCGCAGCTCTGCGGCTAACTTCCCATCTTTCAATTTGTGTGGCGCTCAGTGTACACTTTGATGGGTTTAGTCGCAAAATGACAGAAGCGCAAAATGACAACCGGGGCGCATATTGTCCAAAGAGCAAAATGTTCAAAAATAATTACGTACAAGGCGCACAATGACTAGGAAGCAAAATGTCCAAAGCGCACAATGACTAGGAAGGAAAAATGTATATAGCGCACAACGTCCAAAATTCCAATTAATACTACAAAATTTATAGGGTTTAATATTGTGTTATAACTGTGATAATATACAAATTATTCTGGTGAGTCAACACAGTAATGAGCATATTTTAAACAATACTACAAAAGATTTTACTAAGCTGTGTGGTAACTACAAAGTATAAATGTAGTATTCCGTACGTACTTGTATACTACGTAATGTGGTACCCGACTATCCTCAAATAATATTTTTTTCAATAACACCACAGTCAAATTAAAATGTTTTCTATAACTTGTCATGTCATTGAAAAACAATCAAATTTCATGTCCGTTAAATAAATAATGCAATAATATAATCGGCCAAGTGCGAGTCGGACTTGCGCACGAAGGGTTCCGTACCATATGGAAACCCCCCTTAATATATTTTATTTTATTTAATTATTTATTTTTGAAGGAAATATACAACTCAATATACTGTGAATATTTAAAGCATCTTCCTGTGCCGTTATTAATATCGAGCAAAAAAATCACGTTTCTTGTATGAGAGCCCCCGTAAATATCTATTTTATTTTAATTATTTATTTTAAAGGTGAATATTTGACGAATTTTTCGTGAATATTTCAAGCAACTACCTGTCACCATTATTAATACCAAGCGAAAAACGGCTATAAATTCAGATTTGTTAAATGAGAGCTAACATTAAATATTTTTTCTTTGTTTTTAGTATTTGTTGTTATAGGGGCAACTGCAATACATCTGTGAAAATTTCAACGTTCTAGCTATAACAGTTCATGAGATACAGCTTGGTGACAGACAGAAAGACGGACGGACAGCAGAGTCTTAGTAATAGGGTCCCCTTTTACCCTTTGGGTACGGAACCCTAAAAATTAAGGAATAACAATTATTATAAAAGATAAAAGGAAAAAATATGGTTTTACTAGTACACATAGCTTAAGTGTGTTGTTTCATATCGCGTATGTGGATGGTACTGTTAAGCTTCATATAGATGGCGCACAAGGTTTTAAAATACAAATAGCTGTACTCGAACACCAAAACAAGTCATGGAAGTTGATTTAACAGAATAAATAAAATTTTGGACGTTTTGCGCTATAGACATTTTGCTTCCTAGTCATTGTGCGCTTTGCACATTTTTTCTTCCTAGTCATTGTGCGCCTTGGACGTGATGCTCTTTGAATATTTTGCTTTGTACAATTTGCGCCCCGGTTGTCATTTCGCGCTTTTGTCATTTTGCGACTAAACGACTTTGATGATACCATTCTACTATTTGCATTACCCAAGTGTTTTATCATATTTAAATATTGACATATCTATTTGATATGGTTTCTTCGATAAGCGCCAATCTTTTCCATGACTGCACTGAGATCTGTTTTCAATCAGTATGTATTTTCATCTGTTCCTTCATCAACTGCAACTTCGAATTTGATAAAATATGAGATATTCTTGGAAGCATCTTGTTTGTCCACTACACACATGACATTACATAATATTGAAAATAGGGTTGTATAGAGGACATAGTATTACGCATCTCTAGCTGACCCGGCAAACTGTTTCACGCAATATCTTTATAAATTATAGCTTATGTAGAAACATTAGGCATAGTTTCATCTAATCCGTTCAGAACTTTTTCTTTCGTTTCGTTTAATCCATTCAGAACTTTTTTGCATTACAGAGGAACAAACATCCATACATATATACTTTAGCGTTTATACTAATAGGATAAACAAAAAATTATATAGGGTAGTATATGTGAGAATTTTAACAAATGAGGTTTAATTAGGACAGGTAATTATAGTACAACTATTAGGACATGTAGTATATTATATTAGTCTGTATACCTACTGGAGGGCAATAGCATTTCCCTTATTTCAGGCTACATTATCTTCTGTTGGGAATGTTAACATACTAACTAAAGTTGGAATTATTTAGTTGAAATGATTAAAAAAATTTCCTTGACAGATAAATACTAATTTTATTCGACACTGCTTGATATAGGCACATCAGTATACACTGCTTGCCTATAATCAAATAAATAAATGAAAAGCATGCATTCTACAGATCATTATGTATAGTTTAGATATTGCTATAATGTAAATTCCAATTCTATTTTCAGTTTAGTATATCTGAGAGTATCAAATAAAACAAAAACATAACTTTTTTTAGTTTATTATCTTATCCTAATGTCAGATGTTTACTTGACTTCACGCAACCTCCTGACGGCAGATCTGCAGGAAGACGCAGCAGTGGTGGAGAACACCCAGGCGCCTCCAGCTACTGTCCTTTTGCAGCGCTTGCAGGACCAGATGCCAACACACGAGCGTTTCATAGCGTCCTGAAAATAATGTAATAGTCAGTAAATTAACTGTTATTAGGGATAGAGGTGACCAGGCATAAACAAAGGAGGCCTATGCCCATCAGTGGGTTATTAAAGGCTAATGATGATGAATTAACTGGAGGTACTTTTGTAAGCTGCCTGCAAATTCTAAAACGCCCACGCCAGGCGCGGGCAGACGCCTCCACGTTCAGACCGCGTTGGCGTCTCTACGCGAGTACTAAATAACACGCAGGGAGTGATAACGCGCCAGGCGCGTATAGCCGCACTGGCCCTTGTACCGCCAGACGACTTTTTTCAGACTTCTCACGCGCGGCGCGTTTACGCTCCTGGCTCCCCCTACAACCCACATATGCCTATGACTTAATTTGATGAGCTTTTTAACTGTATTTTTGGAAAAGAAAAAAAAAACTTTTTCATGAAAAAAAAGAATTATTTTTTTTAGTTTTCACATAGTTAGACCATTTTGTTGTTATTTTATTTTTTGTCCAAAAATAGCTAATATTGTATAGAATATCCTTGCTAAGTTTTATAATGGGCGTAAAACTGGATTAGGAGCTAGACTGGAAATTCTGACGAAATGTGGTGTCCGTCGGCCATCAGTATAGGGTGGTGTTGACGTAAATTGCATTTACCAAGTTATAAAATATTAGATTAAAATAATTGAACCACTTAATATATTTCTTCATTTTCAAAAAAATTTCAAAAAAAAAAATTCATAAAATTGTCCGATTTAATTTTTTAGCCCTTAATCTAGTTTCACGACCATAATAAAACTTAGCAAGGATATTTTATACAGTATTAGCTATATTTGAACAAAACAGAAAAAAAATCGAAGGTATCTAACTTTGTGAAAATTAAGAAAAAAAAAATAAACGCACATTTTGATGAAAAACATTTTTTTTTCTTTTCCAAAAATATAATAAAAAAGCTCATAAAATGATGAAATAAATTTAGTGGTTTAATTATTTCAATCTATAATTTTATAACTTACCAAGTTACAAAATTATAGATTAAAATAATTAAACCACTTAATTTATTCACGACCATAATAAAACTTAAAAGAAAAAAAGTCGAAGTGATCTAACTTAGTGAAAATTAAGAAAAAAACAAAAAGGCACATTTTGATGAAAAAAAAATTTCTTTACATATTTTTTATTCTTTAATACAATAAAAAGCTCATAAAATGAAGAAATAAATTAATTGGTTTAATTATTTTAATCTATAATTTTATAACTTGGTAAATGCAATTTACGTCAACACCACCCTATACTGATGGATGACGGTAGTACCACATTTCGGTAGTATTTCCAGCCTATGTCCTAATCCAGTTTCACGCCCATTAAAAAAAACTTAGCAAGCATATTCTATACAATGTTAGCTATTTTTGGACAAAAAATAAAAAAAAATCAAAATGGTCTAACTTTGTGAAAATTAAAAAAAAAAAATTTCATGAAAAAAAAAAATTTGCCAGCATGTTGTATTTGATAGAGTAGCATAAAACTATGTAATTTACCATAATTTAGTGTTTTTTTTTTTAAAAATCGTTTCCCACGCCTCGCGCGTTTGTATGCTTTGGCGTTACTTTTGATAAAACACACACGTATGTGTTTTCTCGCACCGTCCTATGGAATTCGATGCAACACGCCTGGCGCGTGTAGCCGCACTTTGGTGTGAGAATCGAAAACACAGACGTGTGTGTTTTCTGCAGTGAAAGTGTTAAGTCTAAATTTATATCCTATTCTGGCCTACAAAACTGAATCCACAACCTTTTCTTACAAATACAACAGTATTTAGAACAATTAACAGTCTCACCTTACAGGATACCCAGAAAGGCGCATTAGTAAACTATTTTCATTATGATTGGAGCTGAAAAGGTGCATTTTTAACACACTACTTAATAAGCACATCTTTTCAACCAAAAAATAATAATTCTTTATGTATTTTACCCTTCACAGACAGGACTGAGGCTGATGATACATGAGAGAGGCCTATGCTGAGCAATGGGATAGAGAAAGGTTTAAATACTAGTCTACAGTACAATAGGGCAAAGATATTGATTTGGCTTTACATGTACACAGAATATCTCTTTTTAAAGTTTATTAAACTATAGCAAGAAGAAATATGAGGGGTGTTAATTTAATCTATCAATGGTAAATAGTAGTACCTCACAAGATAACTTCTGTAATAATTTGGAGTAATCAATGGAATACTATGATGATTTGGGGTAATAACCCGAATTATTAGAGGTTATGTTGATGTTTAAGTATCCATCGATACATACGACCAAATAAACAATTTGTGCTATTTTTCAAGGTTCTAATCACTAATACAAGCATCGATATCAAGGATATAGCAGTTGTAACTGTTGTAAGTGGGATAAACACAAATAAATACCTTGCCGCAGAATGAACAAGTGTATTTGGCGTGCTGTGTTACTTCCATTTTCTTGACCATTTTACGGAGTGAGGCACCGTAACGTGTGCCATATTTGCCAGTAATTCCAACCTTTTTCGTGCGTTTAGCCTGAAAATATAATATTCATGTTTGTATTGCTTTCACTGACCACTGACACTGGTACAAGTTTTACATAGAAAGTATGCATCGCAAGTGTAAAATAGATGCACTAAGATGCCGAGCACATCACTGAAGTTATTTTTGTTACATTATATAGTTTCACAACGCTAAGATTATCGTAATATTTTAAAATTTAAATCTCACCATTTTGTTAACCTGTCTACAATAAAAGTTGACAGCAGAAAAGAATTATTTCGTAATTGACATTGACATATCAGTTGCCAGGTTCACAGTTTTTTATTCTATTTGGCGACACAATCAAATGAATTAGCAAAATGCTTTACTAAAAATAGTAGAAAACTTTTAGAAAAACAATTTCGTTTTATATATTGTGGAATAAGAAATAAAAAAAGAAAATTATTTAGAATTTGTGGAAGCAAAATAAGAGCTTTTTTTTGTAGGCGTATAAAATAAAGTAAACACTCTTTATTACTATAGTTGGGACAAGATAATAGGTCACTTTTGACAGATGTCAGTTTTATATTCATAGTGAGGTGACCTGCTTAAAAACATCGATTAAATGAATGAATCGAATGAATCGATACAGACTTGAAACATATGTGAATTTTAAAAATGATCATGCGAATCCCTGTCCCATTATTATTTTTTCTTTCATAAATTAAAGGAGCAAAATAAGACAAGTACCTACGTAATTTAACAAAAAAATTGCTTTTATTCACTTGAACTATCGGAACTGCTATCTTCATCACTGCTGTCAGCACTCAGAGATATTATTAATTCATTTTCAATAATATTGTCTATTCTCACATCTCGTTCAAAATCTTGTAAAATTATTTTCTTTGTCTTCTCCACGACTTTTCGCCAGTCTTCTGTAGTGACTTCTGCACATGCAGTTTGTAGCAGAGTCATCATTTTACACAGTCACTTCGCACAACAACAAAAGACTGCGTCATCATCATGTTATGGCGACATGACATGCGTCATGGACAGGCACTGGTGTTGCCAGCAACATCCACCTAAATTGCACCCAACATCAATGACCTTTCTATTTAGTTATTTTTTTGTATTTTTATAGTTAGTTAAAAGAATAATAAATATGTATAATTAGGTTTTATTATAATCACAACGTGGTTATAAATTTATGGTGATTTTTCTTCACAAGTAATCATTGCATTCGATTAAACTTACAATCCTATCAGCTTTCAATTTTTAGAGTAACATCCCTAGTGTTTAAAAAGAAAAAGGGTTGACTGACGCAACATTGTAACGACGTTCAGTTCTTTAGATCAGAAATTGTTTATTATGTTTAGAATGGTTTATTAGTGAAAGCAAATCGTAAAATTACTCGTATCGGTCATTATTACAATAAATATGTAAACGTAATTGAAAAAAGTTAAGCAATTGTGCAGTTCTTATTTTATGCCCGCCGTTACAAGGTTACGTTGTTGAATTTTGATGAAATGTCAAAAGTGACCTATTATCTTGTCCCTACATTATATACCACCCCTATACTATTTATCTTGCATGTCCGTTATTAGGATAAACTGTTAGATCTTTTAATGTAACACCTAAACTTTGTCCACAGTTCAAGCAATAAATATTATTCTGATTCTAATTCTGAAAATAGTATAAATACGACCCATTGGAATTATTTTCTGGCTGAAATATTAACGGTGCGAGTTGGTGGGGCTCAACATGGGCCACAGTATTTGCTGTTTTGCCATTCGGGCATTCTTTCAAGAACGCTGAAATCACACAAACTAAGAAGAAAGCAAGTACAAACCCTGTATTATCTATCAATAAAATTACTGCAGTAACTTCTAAAACAGCTATAAATACTTATTGTCTAAGTCGTTTTAAAATAAAAAAATAATAATCGGGATTAGTTTGATTGAATTGATTGTTAACTGCCATTCGTTATCCACCAATCAGAAATATTTTTATCCAATCAGAAGACAAATCTAAAAATTCAAAAATAGTTTTATTCCTCTATTGGATCAAAAGCTGTCACTTTGACAGTAATTTAACTCGTGCCGATTGTTTCTATTCCATTGCCCATCAACGACCTACAAAATTGTAAAAGGTCGATCTTGATCTTTTGATTTTCTGTTTTTGTAAAAAGCCGTCCCGATCATCTGGACGGGCTAGCTTTAAATAATTCTGGAAAAAATGTTGCGAACGATCGTAGTACGAAACCAATTGCTAAATGATGGCCTGAGAAAGGCCATCCGGTCAAATGTCGCAAGATGTGTGAGTACGGAATTGACGAGGAGGAAACTTTCTAACAAGTAAGTTGTATGCTCACAATTTTTCTATTTACGGCTCGAAAATAAGCAAAACGGAACATGAAACTTTTATATCGTAAGTTAGTGCGTCTACTCATCTACTGTCATCGTTTCCGTGAGCCGAACTACTCGTTGCATAACCAAAACGTCATGTCAGTGCTCTTCACCTTGGAAATTTGTCATATGAACGCCGGCAGTTCCACGTGCATATTACCTATTTGCAAAGACTTGGTGCTGATCATTGATCATGGAGACCCTTTATCAATTGTATATGTACCCTAATGATCACTATTCATTGAGGTGACAGGGTACTGTTTTTAGTGCTTGTTTCATGGCAGGTTGCAAGTAAATAATCAAAGGGTAGGTTGATAGGAAAGTCCTGACAGTAGTGTAGTAGTGGGAGGCATCTGTTTCTCTTTTTTCATTACTATAGATGCATAACATTGTTCACAAGAGTATGAATATTAGGAGGGAGATTGTTCTGGCATATTGAGTTCTATTCTGATGCTAAAACAGGTTTATTGTAACTATTCTATGGTGTCCTAGGCCTATCAGATATTAAATATGTAGAGTAAGGCTTATTGGTTCATAATGACAATAGGCCCAATTAATCCATTGTAAATTTAATATCAACTTAAAAAAGTTCTCTCTATCATATGCGTACAGTGAAAAATAAACAGAAATATTCTAAATTGCTATTATAATAATTATTACGATGGCACTTTCATAATTGGGCCTAATGTGCCCTTGCCAATCATATCCTATTACATTAAAATGATAAAATGTTTAAAATGTTGTTTACATTATGTAAGTCCTTCCTTATCTTGTTGTCTATTGCAGATTTCAATGTTTATCATTTAAATAGAATGTTAGATAGGGTGAAACAGCCAGTTCACGACCACTTAGTGGACTAGTAATCTTTGAAGTGTCATTATTCACTAAAATGATAATGTTCTGATTCAAATAATACTCAGAAGTTTACGAAAAACCTTAAATAATTGAAAAAACATAAGTTTTTTTGTATTTTATGTTAGTAAGTATAAAATAAATAATGATTTATCAAAATGTGCTATTTTTTAGTTCCCGACCACATGTGGTCAGTTTGCGTCCGATATTTTCGTTAGTTGACGTCCACTCAAAAGCCATTGAAAAAAGAGCCTTAAAGCATGTTCTTAGGGTCGTAAATAATAACAGCATCAAATAATCATGTTTAAATGACATTTAATTTTAGTTATCTAATCTTATTCATTCAATTAATTGACTGATATTTATTTTTCATCTATTCACACTTATTTAGTAATTTTAATAATAGTATTATTTACTTATTTAGTAATTTTTGTACGGCATAAGATACATGGCCGTTAGCTGACCGATTGTCGACCACCGAAATAATGCTTTATATTTTAATGGTAATCAACACATTTTGCTGGTCGCATTCTGAAATGTACATAAACCACATCCTAAAGATCAAACTGACAAAGACTAAAATGCTGTACCATGAAGTATCAGTTAGAAAATTTATAAACAAGATCGATGGGAAATAGTCATTTGCCGACCATGTGGTCGTGAAATGATGCATACATTAGTAGGTTAGTTTGCCGAACACCTATTATTTTAATTAAAAGCTCATATTTTACATTAAAATGACTCTTTAGGGGTAAAAACGTGTTTTTCTAAACATTCCAAGCTACATTTGGATGCGTGAATCTCGACAAAAACTTGTTTTACTTGCGGTTGCAAAAGTGTCCTCTCACTATTTTTTTCGTAAATTTGTGCAACCAATTACGACACGTCCACTATGGGTCTGGTTCACATGCTCATTGAAGTGCATCACGTATCAGAAGACAAATCACAGTGTCCCGGAGGGGAAGCGATAGACTAAAGTATCGTTCAAAAACCAAAACAAACGTTGGCGCGCTTTTATTTAACTATTTATAGTGGTTTTATGAAAAAGTGGTTGTGAACCGGTGGTGGTCGGCAAACTGGCCATTTCACCCTATTTGATTCCTTTTTAAAATTTATTTCTGCATAAGATCACAATACATAAGTATGAGCAATAATGCCCATACAGTGTTACATCTTATATTTTTAAGCTATTTACAAACCACATCACAGGTTACTGCACATTTAAATCTTTAGCATATGTATTTTTGAATGTTAGTTAAGTTGATCAGTTTAAGACACCCTAAATATATATTGAAGTGGAGATGGGCAGGACACTTGGCTAGATGGGATGATAACATTAGGACCAAGGCCGTCACCGAGTGGTGGTCACAAAGGCGGACCACCAGCATGATGGTCAGATGACGTCATCAAACTTGTCGGGAGGCAATGGATGAGACTAGCACAGGACTGGAAAGAATGTTAGAGAAGAAGTTAGAGAGATTAGAAGTTAAGAGTTACACAGAGAGGCTATGGTTGAATGGCTCAACTTGAGTCTGCAGGTGGTATCTAACTAGGGTGATGCTAACCTGGTCAAGTTTAATGCCACGAAGACTCAGGGCTGTCTGTTTTCAGCCAAAAAGAGACCCTTCCAATTGTCTTTGTTCCTGTAACTGACAGCTTGGAACTGGAACTAGGCGTTTCACTCTCATCTACTCTTAACTTTGGCTCTTACATAGAGTCAAAAGCCCAATTAGCCTCCAAAAAACTTGGTGTTCTCTCTAAGGTGAGAAGGTATTTCACACCTGAGCAACTGCTTAGTCTTTATAAAGGACATGTCAGGTCTTGCATGGAATACTGCTCTCACCTTTGGGATGGCTCTGCCAAATATCAACTGGAGGCTCTGGAGTCGATTGAGAGGCGAGCCAGGAGGCTGATTGGCAACGACACTTTGACTAAGTCACAGCTGCAAAATCTTGAGCATCGTTGCAAGGTAGCGTGTTTGTCAGCCTTTTACTGGATACACGGAGAGTGCGCACAGGAGTTGCACAATCTGGTCCCCCCTGCCCCTTTCTTCTATCGTACGGCTAGACAGAGCGACCAAAGCGCCACCCTTTTATGTGGTCATTCTGCGCATTAGAACCAAGCATTTCAAATCCTCATACGAACAGCCAGAATGTGGCACACGTTGCCTGGGTCTGTCTTCCCATTAAAAGTACAACGTGGGTGTCTTCAAATCCCGAGTAAAGCGTGCTACACCCTAGGCCGCACATCTGCTCAACATCAGGCAGTGTGTAGTCAAACGTGAACCTATTCGAAATAAAAAAATAAAGAGAGGAGGCCTATACTCAGCAGTGGATGGATCAGGCTGAATAAATAGATAGAAAAATATATATTTTTTTTTTTTTTTTTTTTATTTAATTGTTACACTCCACAGACTCCAGGGTCTGTGCTTTTTAGGATATACATTAAGAAAAAAAAGATTGAACAATATTGCTTGGAAAGGCTTAACAAAAGGACCTTAAATCTAATAAAATTAAAAACAAACTTTAAACTACGTTGATTTTACATAATATCGTTTTACAAATTACTACTTATACCGCGCAGAGCCTCCATCACCGCCGCGTTTCGGTCTTTAATGGCCATCTTTAAATTATAGTCTACGATGACCTTGGGTGACGCAGCCGTCGCACGCCGCACAAAGTGGCTGATAGCGTCTTCCTCGTTGTCTGCGAAGTAAGTGAAGGACCTGGTGTGCCGTGAAACTGCGACGACCGCGTGTGAAACGCTTTCGTGCAACCTCATTTTAGCCCTGATTTTTATGGCGATGACAGAGTCGTATGTCAGACCTTGAGCTTCGTGGATGGTAAGGATGCGCGACCCCGACCCCACTCCATACCCTTGGGTGATAAGGGTCTCCTTTTCTTCTTGAGTGTGGACCAAAAAGAGGGTGTTGGGGAGGTTATGGGGTATTAGCGCACCCGTGTATCTTTTCTGCTCTAGAGATCTGACCTGGATTGCTGAGGAATATACACCCGTGTATATCTCCCTCAGTGAATACGCTACATCCATGGGGTTCCGATGCGTACATAACAACTCCTGGCTGATGTTTGCGACCAGGTTAGGGCGATGGTACCTCATCTCGAAGAGGTTTTCTCTATCAATATAAGGTAGCTGATTAACGTCTCCGATGAGGATAAGTTCACTGGCACCAGACAGCCTCGAAGCCATCACTATAGCTCCGAAATGATTCATGAGAGCCTCATCCACCATTAGACGGTTGCAACTCTCAGAACCTCGAAAACCATTTACGAGAGTGGAAGCCATGGTGCGCACCTTAGTTCTTACTAAGTTACCTATACGGTGCGCCAGCTTTTCTCTTAGATCTTTGGCTGCTTCAGTTGTTGTGGTGATGATAACGTCCCTATCCACATCGAAGTGTCGTACCACCCAAGTTGTTTTGCCGCAACCAGGCACTCCATTGACCCACTGGATCTTGGGTACCTTCCAGTTGTCCCACCGTGCCTCGACTTGACTGCTCTCGATGGTTTTTGCCATGTTAGCAATTTTGTCATCCAGCATTATTTTGGTACACCTGGCGGTCACCACAATAGGGTCCTCTGGTGGCGTCACGTACTTCAGTTTTCCAGTCCGATCCGTCTCATCCTCATTTAGGGCCACGAATCCTTTTATTGCATTATAAGCAGCCATATATTGACCTCTCATTGTTCCCTTGATGATCTGGGAAGTGTCGTTATTGTATATGGCTGCTTCTGCCTCTTCCAGTCTCGCCATCAAAAGACTCTCATTTCCTAGCCTAAAAGACTGCATGATGTTTTCGCAGTTTCTGAGATTGACTTCTCTAGTCGCTCTCGTTATAGCTAAGAATTCTATGAAGGCGTTTCTGGCGTGATCTTTTGCTGTTGAGGCAGGGATATAGAGGGGCGGATCAACCTGTCCCATGTCGGCTCTAGTTGGAGTCGCTTGCCTTGTTCGTGGTGTAGTTTTAGTGGCTGATTTGGTGCTGGGCCATTTTATTTTCGGTGTTTGTAGGAACAAGCTCTGTGCTGCGGCGCTAAATGCTGTCAGAAAAGCCGAAACGTGACCTCTACTCCCGTCGCAACTGTCACTATGCCGTTTCGTGACCTTTTCTGCCGATGTTCTTTCTTGTACCCTTTCAGAACCGCTTTGAGTGGATGAACATGGAACGGGGTGTCCCCAGCTGTCAGTTGCAGGGTTTTCTGACGAAGACTTCAGAAAACTTAAGTTTTCTCCCCTGTCTTCGTATATGATGACCTCATGATTTTTGGAGGCCTCCAGGCAACTTAGCCGGTCCGTGACTTCTCCTGTCCAGTGTGCTACAACCATGGCGTCGATGCTTATCATGCGGGAAACACTGTCTGTGTTTTCACCTAGACTCTTCAGCAGTAAACTTGCCTGCGCAAAGGGAGTCTCGGTCGTCCAGTCAAACAGTGCAACCGTTTTATTCTTCGATCGCACCAGTCGACATCGACAGCCCGCTACTTCCAGTATTGGCATCGCATCGTATGTTTTCTGCTTCATAGTGGTTTTAGAGGTGCTCCCATTGAGCAGACAAGCTAGTCCAGGCGAAAGTTGGACACGTTTTTTGTTCCGGGTAAGGCAGAAGCTTATTCCAAACCTCTCTTTATTGTGATCCATGAAGAGGGCCACCCCACGGATGTGGACCCCTGGCTCTCCTCTGTCTGCAGAAGCGAGCAAGTAGTCCACTGTAACGTCCTTTATGGTGGTTTCTAGAGGGCGTCTTAAGTTCTGCGCACTGGTGGTGGCTGGTATATTTATGTGTGAGGAGGAGGAGGGCAATGTGTGTAAAGACGAAGAAGAGGCGGAGGGTGCCACCAGACTGAGAGAAGAGGAGGGTCTGTGAAGAGTAGAGTTTCTCTTGGCTGCTATTCGAAACGACCTATCAACAAATGATAGAAAGTGCGATCTGCTTTCTGGGTCTTCTAAAATATTGTGGAGATCTGAAGCTACGAGCTTTCTATCAATGCATATTTCAAGGTCATTACGTGCCGCAATGAAGCGGGGGCAATCTATGATTATGTGCCATACTGTCTCCGAGATATTCGAGTCACATTCACAACCTGGACTTTCTTTGAGCTTAACTCTGTGCAAATACTCCGCTATTCCTCCGTGTCCTGTCAGCGCTTGCACCTGAAAAGGTGTCAGTTTTGTAGTACGTGACATCCGGTGTGCTTTGGCTATATCCGGGAGGAACTTATATGTAACTCTACCAGCACTGGAAGTCTCATACCGGTCCTGCCACTTCCGGACTGACTCTTCACGTATTTTCTTTTTGACATAGGACAAGGGGATCCCTTCGTAATCCCGGGACGTGCCCGCGAGTGCTGCCGATTTCGCGAGCTCATCGGCTCTTTCATTACCGGCAGTTCCCACGTGTGCTTTCAGCCAGAACAAACGAACTGATCTTCCTTCCGCACTGATCTTTCCAATGTTTTCCTTTATACATTTGACCAATGGATGACTCGTTTTGGGATTCCGCAATAATTCGAGTGAAGACCTTGAGTCACTCAAAATGCTAACCATGGTGTCGCCACTCGACATCACTGCTTGAGTTGCTTGGTACAATGCATAAAGTTCCGATTGGAAAACCGTGCAGTCAGAGTGCAGCGTAAAAGTAGCGCACCTGACTTCCCGGCCATTCTCCCACCAGGTAAAGGCAGCGCCAACACTACTGTGTCTAATGTCTTGTTTGCTTCTTGCTCCAATTTTTTGCTTGACTGGCCTGTGAACACGAGAACGACGTCGTCTGCAAAGGCTTGACAATGTACCCCTTCGGCTTCCAATAGACGCAACAACGAGTCCAAGATAACATTCCAGAAAGTTGGACCACCAATTGACCCCTGTACACAGCCCTTGGTGGTCCCCTTCCTGTACGCTGCTCGAGCGTAGTTGACTTCAATTTCTCGGTCACCGAGATAGGAGCATGCCATCTCATAGAGGTTTAATGGACTCTTTTTCTCTATTAGTTGATGTTTCAAAGCGGGCCACCACGCATTGTCGAAGGCGCCCTCTATATCCAGAGATATGAGGAGTACTAAGTTCTTATCAGATACTCCTTTTTTTAAGTGCTCTACCAGATTATAGAGAGCGTCCTCCGTTCCTCGCTGCGGCATGAAACCATACTGTCTCGTACTGAGTGTAGGGAGAAGATGCCATTGTAGTCTACCGATTAAAAGCTTTTCAACGATCTTCCCAATTACGGACAACAGACCTATAGGGCGGTAGGATTTAGGGTGAGTATAATCTGTCTTGCCAGGTTTCCTTAAGACAACCACATGGGCCACTTTCCATTGCTTCGGGAAATATCGTAGCGATAGACATTTATTAGCTATCGCCAGGAATAGCTCCATATCGCAATGAATGGCTGATTCACAGATGTCAGCGGTCAGTCCGTCTGGCCCTGGGGCTTTTTGTGGATTTAGTGTTCGCAACACTAACTCGAGCTCTGCCGACGTGAAAGGTGGATCATCTGGTGGCAAATCCACAGGTACTTCCCTAGTTTTTTCTCGCAATTCTTTGTGGCACGATTGGTCTGTGCTTTCTGAGTCGTCGGGGTAGAAAGTCCTGGCGAGAAGCTCTGCAGAACCTTGTGGTGATAAAGTGTTTCCTTCCGAATCTCTCAATAGCACATCATCTTGCTTTTCAGATGTTTTCCGGATCACTCTGTAAATTTTATCCCACATGCTTTCTTGGTTTTGATTCGTGCAAAACTCTCTCCAGTCCACTGTTATAGCCATTTCGGCCTTTTCTTTGTAGTCTATCCTGGCCGATTGATATGCATCGATGACTGATTGAATGCGGTCAGGAGCTGCATTTTTTATTCTTCTCTTTCTTCGGAGGACTTCTTTTTTAAGATCATCAAGCTCTTTTGTATACCATGGTGGGATTGGATTTCCTTTTCGTAAGCCCACTTTTGGGATGGAAAGCTCGCAGGCTTCATGGATACACTGCGTGTAGCTTGTGATTATGTTTTCAAAATCCTCTGAGTTTGCGGATTCTTGTACTAATTTTGGTGACAAATTCTTCTCCTCAAGAAAGCCTCGCAGGTGTGACATGAAATCTGACCACTTCGCCTTCCTGGTATTATATTTGCGCGTGGTAATAGGTCTCAATTGTTTAAGAGCCCGTGTTAAGCGCATTGAGAAGGTAATGGCATTATGGTCTGAAGTTGTAAGATCTCTATTCACCTGCCAGCTTACAATTTTCCCTAGAAGTGACTCACTACAGGTGGTAACATCTACTATGCTTGTACAGCGTGTGTTGCCTCTGATGGCTTCAAAAGTAGGTGTATCACCCATATTAAGCACCTGCAAACCCATTTCATCAAAGAAGGAGTGTAGAGCTCTTCCTCTCTCATTCTCAAGCGCGCTTCCCCACCAGTGACTCCAAGCGTTCATATCTCCCGCAACTATAAGGTCTTTAGTTGCTAGTTTTTCGCTGAACTGTTTGATCCTATTCAAGTAAGGGTCTATAGCTTGGTCGCCCTCTAGATATACGGATATTACCCCAAGTTTTAAGCCATCACTGACTAGCAGAGCAGCTGCTTCAGTTTCAGTGACAATCTGAGGGTCATGGATGACTTCCAGCTTGTCACCAAAGACAATAATGGCCGCTTTTACTGGCTTTTCCCTGTTTTGACTACATTGAATAACACGTGTTCCTGGGAATTGTTTCATGACACCCTTGTTTCCTACGTAAGGTTCCTGAACTAGAGCCACTGAAACTCCCCTATCCAATGCTACTTTCAGTAATTCCGCTGTCGCGTTTTTGGAGCGATGCAGGTTTGCCTGGATGAAATGCAACCCTGTTCCGCCATTCCTATGTGGAGCTGAGGTTTGGATCTCCGGGGTGCCCTTAGCAGTAAGATATTCTGGACCGTGATATGCCATCCCATTTAATCTTTTCCGGGCACTCAATGCTGAATGCATTGTGTTCTAGAGCGGCATTAGAGCTGTTTGGGTGCGCAGTTGAGCAGTTTTTACACCTGGGTGGAAGACCCTCTTTCCTTAGTTTACAGTTTTCCCATGAATGAGTTTTCCCGCAGTGGCTGCATAGTTCAGCGCGCTCTCGACAAACAGCTTTTGTATGGCCAAAATTTAGGCACTTGGTGCACTGCACCAGAGGGGACTGGTCTAGAATGGGTCTTTTTTGAAGCCCAATGTAGACCTTTCCTGCCTCAACCAACTGCTTGTGAATGCGCGGAGATACCTCTAGTACCGGGTGGCATTCATGGGGGTTGCGAGCTTTCCTTCTGTATCGTACCCTGATTGTGCTTTCTTTTAGATCAATGTCCTGTAGCAGATGTTTATTTTGTGCTATCAAGTTTTCCACAATTTCTGAATCCTTGTGATAAGACAGAACATCTCTTATAATTATAAGTGGGTTTCCTGATTTCGCAACCTCCACTTTAAGGGCTTTGTCTTGTAGAACACGATTCTTGACTAGATTAAGGTCTTCCTGCTTCTCACAGCTCAGAATTATTTTTCTATTCTTAGCTTTACGGACTCGGTCGACCTTTGCTCCTGTCTGTTTCGTGTCTAATGCTACCCGTATTCTGTCTATTAGATTGTCAGAAGTTGTGGGCTCAGATGGGTTTAAGGTTGAGACAATCAAGGTGTGATTTGCTTTCAATTGAGGTGGTTTTGTAACTGCTTTAGCGTACGTTACTCGAGAGGACGTTTTACTTTCTTGTGTCTGGGCAAGTTCGGTTTCGATACTGGGAGCTGATATAGGTAAGTTTAACCTATCTTGTCTCATCGTTCGAAGTTCAGATGATACAGCTTCTAGGCGTTCAGTGATCGGTAGAACATGCTCCTCTATATTGATAGAGATAGGGCCAGGTAATGCAGGGGGAGTATTATTTCTTTTTTTTCTAGTTCTTTAACCTTGTCGTGAATAGAGTTAATGATGTCTGTCTAGAAAAATATATTAGGACTTTGAGAAGTTAGTTTAGTTGGTGGTACGGTAGGTTGGTGGTAGGCCTTAGCTGGATTGGGTAGCCTGAACACTGGATAGGCTATGAAAATTTCAGTGCAGATTGGAAATAAGAATAATTATCATTATCAGAATCTTAGTTGTATTGAATCAAATATCTAGGCATTTGTATCATCAATCAAGCTTTGGATAATCCAATCCTGACTGAAGTTCACTTAACAGCTGCATGAGGATTAGATTTCCTGCAACTTGTAGCTAATTTCACAGCTGCTAAGATGTTTGATTACATACACAGTAAGAGAAAGGCCTATGTCCAGCAGTGGGATAAAGAAGGCTGTTTGATTCAGCGTATACTTAGTGATCACAACTATTTTTTTTATAGTTAGTTCTGTCTGGAATCTTATTAGAATTTACAAACTAATAAAACTATAACCAAAGGTGACGTTCACAAGTGGTATATTATTCAGAGGAAAATTGAACCAAGATGATATATATATACATCATTTGAAAGCTTGATATCTGGGCTTTTCAAAAATATCAAATTTAGATTTTTCCATACCTCCATTTTTTTAAATGTAAAAAATAAATTGTTTAAAAAATGACAAGTTTAGCAATAATAAAGCGCTGATATTGTCATTTTACTTCCATTCGTAGCCGATTCTTCCGTATTTATCTCTTAATTTGCTAAAATTAAAAATTATAACCTACCAGTGTGACCAGTTAGTAGGTACAATGTAACAAAATAACACTAAAAAGTGTGTCTAATTGGTAAAAATGCTTTTACTTAACATTTTGGAGGTTACTTAATCAGGGTTGATAAAGATAAATATACCTATTGAGCCAAATATATTTATTTATCTTAATAAATTCAAAATTAATTTTAAAAACATCAGAGGGTTCTTTTATATTTTTAACTGATGTAATAGACTCAGAAAAATATGAACTTTCTCAAAATGTAACGAGTGTTGTGGTTAGAATTTTTGATTATTATTATACCAGCCTCAATACATTTTGTGGACATGTCCTTTTAAAGGTTTTAAAATATTAGGAGCCTACTTGATCTCAACACCACCTGTGCTCTTAAGCACATATTCACTACACAGAAAAAAGCATCAGACAATCATTTACGCACAAAAAAATGATAAGTTTTATCTTTGTTTTGTCTGTTTACGGTACTGTAGATTAGTATTTGCAGTTGATTAATCAGTAAATCCAGTGTGTCTAATATAGTCCATAATTATACTGATTTAATTAGTAACTGTTACTAGCTAGTATTAACTATTTGCTCCATGATTAAAGGACATGTTAATACATATTTCAACTTATATTATTATTTTTTTGATCTTGTATCATTATTATATAATCTTTAGATGAAAGGTCATCTTAACCTTGAAATTCTATCAAACTTTATTTGATTGTAACTTTATACCTCAGGAAAAAATAATTTAACTTTGCAATAAATTAAAAATAATAAAACGAACATAAAAAAACACACTAATTTAAAAAAAAAGATTCAAAATTTTATTCTATTCAATAATGATTTTCATAACTTTTACCCTAAAGTGCATAGTTTTCGAGATATCGGCCAAAGACGTTTTATCAAGATAGTGCTTGAAGTGGAGCCTGGATCTGTCAGCATTTTGATCCTAAACCTAACAGTGCAAAGTTAACCACAAAAACGTCTATTTTTCCTGAGGTAATAATAAAATACACATGTATATGCATTTTATTTTGATGATATATCTGATAATATTGTGTTCATACTCTAAATAGATTTGAGTCTGTCTGTTTCCTTATCACTCTAAATAGCTGAACTTATTCTGATAAGATTAAAGCCAGTTTACAAAAGTATCTAAGTAAGTGTCATGAGACTGACTCTCAATATTCTTACTTTGTTGCTTAAACTCTACAAGAGATTTTTAGTCATTTTGAGTTTGTCTTAAAGGTAATTCAGTAGGCATAGAATTTGTATCCCATAGCTCTTGGCCTGTAATCTAAAGCAACTACTATAGGCAAGGTACCATACCTTTCAAAGCTAGGTGCATTTTCTTAATCCTCCTAACTCAGCCCTTCTCACAGTAAGACTGAGCCCTTGCACAACAATAACAATTTAACATACTCGTAGCGGGATCAATAGTAAGTTATTACTTTATGAAGCTTAAAATGACTGTGGTATTGTTTACTTTTTTTTTTGCCCAGGGAAAATATTATATTAAATATTTCGTCGAAAGGCACGCGGAAACACCGCGCGCGCCGTCTCGGGGACTGCACTTGTCGAGCGGCGGACTCCCCCGAGTCCGTCGCTCAAGGCCCCTGTTAGGGGGAGGCAGGAGGGCGTGAAGCCTCCTTCGACGCCCGATTCTCCGGCGGCGCAGCGGGAGATCTGTTGTAAACTCCCGTTCGCGTTACGCTATTTCCTTTCGGAGTATAACATGCTCACAGAAGGAAACTGCCGCCTCCCATGACGTCTCAGCATTGAATTAATCAAAGCTGGGAGCGAGAGATCACCCTCCCTTGGAGCGATGAGGTCACGGCGCTCGCTGGCCCATGCAGGACACTCCTTCAGTGTATGCTGTGCCGTGTCCTCATCGCAGCTGCAGTGGTGGCACGCGGTCGTTGGTTTTCTTCCGGCTACACGGCATTGGTACTTTCCAAAACATCCATGACCAGAAAGTACCTGAACAAGCCGGAAGGTTAACGATCCGTGGGCCCTATACAGCCAGTTCTCGAGTACCGGCTGCATAGCCTTCACTGTTCAGATTCCGACCGTGGGTTGGGCCAGACGTTTCTTCCATTCTGCTACCAAGGCTCTGCGAGCGTGTAATTTCCACAGCTCAATTTGCCTTGATCCCCCTTCTCCTTGGAGTCAGAGCTCTATGCGCGATCTGTACATGACAGCACAGAGCTCCGCCTCTAAGTCCCATGGAGGGGATCCTGCCAGTACCGCCATCGCTGTCTGAGGTTTCCTCATAAGAGCCACGGATCTCCGTGTCAGGGTGTCCGCCCACACCGGTGCTCCATACAGTGCCATGGATCTCACCACATTGGTGCATATTAACTTTGATTATTTATTATTTCCCACTTTTAAGATATTTATTCACATTACTAATAGGCTGTGTTACACAATTTGGCGGAAACGAAGTTATTTTTGGTTGGTTCTTCTTCTTCTTAGTTTTGGCGTCGCATTATTGTGCATTTGCCAGTGTCAAGTATTAAGTTTTAATAATTTTTGATAATATTTTATCAAAGTAGTCACTGTCGTAGTCTCGTCATAGTCCAATAAAGTCGCGATCAAGTCCAATCATAGTCCAAGTCATACCTCAGTAAAGCAGTGGAGACTTTACTAGAGGCGTCTATGGAGTTTTGGTAACAACACGGAAGAACATGATACGTCACATTATATCACTTGCCTACACTCATGCACGTAAATCAGCTAATAATCAACGAAATACCACCATTTTTCACTAATTATCACTGATAAAAACACAAGTTTATCAAAATAATACAATGAGGCGACATGATTTTTCCGCGTTCCCGCCAAAACTCCTTTTTGGTTGGTGCATACGAGTATTAACTTTGATTATTTATTATTTCCCACTGTTTAGATATTTCATATTGCCATAGGCCGCGTCACACAAGCTGCGCGATATCCAATCCTGACTGAAGCTCACACAAAGCCGCACATTAATTGGATATTGAGCAGATTGTAGCTAATTTCATTTCCGCCAACTTGTGTGACGCAATACATGTAATGTAAAAATATAGATCAGCAGTGAAAATGATTTCTTATTCTTTTAGAGTCTTACCTACCGACAACAAGAAGGTTTCGTCCTCACCATGGTCCGTCCAGACCCGGTACTACTCCAGCCTGCCGTCACATATCACGGTCAAGCTGCCGGCCCTCTCTCCCACCATGGAGAGTGGTTCCATCGTCAGCTGGGCCAAGAAAGAGGGGGATAAGCTCAGCGAGGGTGCGTATTTATATTTTGACCTCACCATGGTCCGTCCCATAAAGATACAAAAATAAACCCACAATTTTTGGAAACTGGAATTTGACATTATGTCACACTCACCTTCCTAGTTTGTTCCACTATGGACCTCATAAGCTGGGCTGAGAAAGAGGGGGAGAAGCTCAGTGAGGGTGTTTATTTTTACCCGACTGCCAAGGTAGGAAGGGTATTGTTTTTGTAGCTTGCTAAGTACCATGTTAAAATATATCTTCAAGGTTTTTCATTTGATTGGAAATCTTAAAATATTGACTGGAAAGAGAGTACAGACAAATGCTCTAATAAATTTCTAGCCCTAAAGGTAGTAATATGGAAATCTTAAAATATTGACTGGAAAGAGAGTACAGACAAATGCTCTAATAAATTTCTAGCCCTAAAGGTAGTACTAAGGGTACTTAGTAAAAAATAAAACATGTCTTACCCACTAGGTGGACTAGGTTATTGAATTAGTCAAGATCCAGGCTCACATGCCTATTCCCATGTCTCTGATGAATATGCCTCTCTCTTCCTAATCACATATCTCTGAGGAAGCTCATGTCTTGTACAGGTGTTGACGGAGTTTCTATAGAAAATTGGGCTACAGAAAAAAGGTCTCAGAATTTGTAGAGAAGACTAATTTCTATTGCCTCGATGGCTCAGTGGTTAGTGACCCTGACTTCTGGATCAAAGAGGCGTGGGTTCGATCCCCACCCAGGGCAAGTATTTATCTGATGAACATAGGTATTTGCTCTGTGTCTGGGTGTTATTTAGTTACTATCTATTTATGTATGTATTTAAAAATATGTCTATGTAGTATATCAGTCTCTGGCAGCCATATCACAAGCTTCGCTTAGTTTGGGGTCAGAGACCGTGTGTAAGATGTCCCCAAATATTTATTTATTTATTGTTCGGTTTTCAGGCGACCTCCTCTGCGAAATTGAAACAGATAAGGCCACGATGGGCTTCGAGACGCCCGAAGAAGGCTACCTGGCCAAGATCATGATCCCCGCTGGCACCAAGGGAGTAGCCGTGGGCAAGCTGCTTTGCATCATCGTCGAGAACAAAGAAGATGTGGCGGCTTTTAAGGACTTCAAGGATGATGGTAAGTTTCTCAACTTGAAACCGTGGCTGTTCAGTGAAGGAAAATGTACTGACCATTTGGTAATCCATAAGATACTCGTATAATAAAATAAAACATGAGGAAACCTGCATGCTTGGAGAAGAACCATTTAATGCTAATGCTATATAACTGGGGTGGTGTAAATGACCTAACTCTGCATTATCGTCGAGAACAGAGAAAATGTGGCAGCGATCAAAGACTTCAAGGATGATGGTAAGTTGAGACCATGGCTTCTCAGTGAAGAAAAACATGACGAAACCGGCATGTTTGGAGAAGAAATATTTGATTCCTGCAATTGAACTGGAATGTGGATATGACTTGATTGCTCATCAAGGCTAGGCCTGCGTTCAACAGTGAGCTATATAAAAGTTGATATTGTTCAGTAACTTATGTAAAGTGGATTTAATGATATGTGTCCCATTATGCTTCCAATCGCCATCCATCCATTAGGTATCTAAATGGATTCTTTGATTACTTGTATCCCCTGGGGATTGACTTGGATAGTGATTAACGTTTTATATTCGTTTGGTGTTCATTTTGTCATAAGAATTGGTTTATGTAATAGTTCTGGTACTTACTGCAAGTCGAGTATACTCAATTACTCAACAACAGTTTTAATTTCATTTAATGTTTGCAAATAATATTATAATTTTTTGTTTAATTTAAGCCCCACATTATGCATGCCTAATTTTGTTTTCCTTTGTTTCAAGAATATTATAATAGGATGGAAATAGATTTCATTTCAAACTATACAGGATTACATGAATAAAGCACAATACAAAAAGTACCTACCTACAAAATAAAATCAAGAAATTCATTGTATTTCTGTAGTAATCTATGGTACCTATGTTTTATTTATCCCTACAACTAAATCGCGAAAAAAATTAACTGTTCCATGAATTTTGTTCCAAGTGAACGACATTTTCTAATGAATTAGGTACTTATAGTTAAGGTTCGCGCACATTATATCGGGTTGCATCGCAAAAATCTGCTAAAATCGCTTATATGTCTTTAGATATGAACTAACGCACATTGTGCCGAGGCGCAACGGGCCGCATTTTCCGCAACTCTATATGTACTAATATTGCGCTGCAGCCCGCTCCGCCCCTTTGCGGCCCGTCATATGTGCGCGAACCTTTACTTTGCTATTTCATAGTAACTAATTACGAGTAGGTACTATTACTTCCTTTCATCTATTATCTTTGGTTGTAATCCTGTATTCTTAAAATGGGGGTGTTTATAGTTATGTACAGCTCGCGTCAAATAACTAAAACCAATGGCGTGTTCTGCGCATCTCTAGTACAGACTGTGCGAACAGCAGGGCGCGTGCGCAGATGCAGTAAAATACTCTAAAAATCGACTTTCACTCGAGTTTTACTTATGAGGCGCGAGCTGTTGTTGTAATCAATGTTTTTGGTTTAATTTGCATGGATTTAACTAACATTTTGTCGCTTCTACAGGCTCTGCAACGCCACCACCGAAGGCAAAGCCAAAAGGTTATTTATATCTCATTTTTATTTATTTTATATATTTTTATAGTGATAGTTGTGTAGACAGTAGACACGTTATTTTTATTGTTGTTTATGATCGAGTGGTATTTTTTTACCGGTATAAGTTTTAAAATAAAACTTTTAAATTGACATTTTATGAAAGAAAGAAGATGGAGGTACCCAGCAGTACTATAGAAAACATTGCAAATGATGAACAAAATCTTATGATCATACATAATACTGACATTGAATTCAAAAATCATACTAATATTATAAATCCGAAAAGTTTGTTGGTTTGTTCCTCTTTCACGCAGCAACGGAACAACGGATTGACTTGATTTTTGGCATGAATATAGTTCAAGGGCCGGAAAGTAACATAGGCTTTATATCCCGAAAAAATAAAAGGTTCCTATGGGATGGCACAAAAATCAAAATACCACGCGGACGGAGCCGCGGGCAATAGCTAGTATTTTATAAATATCATTTATAAAGCAGTGTAGAGAATACACATGTAAATGTTACTGGTCAGAGTTTGATTATGGCAAGAAATATTTTGATAAAAATTCAGTGGATCAAAATTCTCGGATAAAGGCACCACGGAAATCGTGCCTCAAAACGTCCACAACAGAGGTATATGGCCGCGCCACACATATTGGGGGAAGCTACAAGCTGCTCAATAGCCAACCAACGTACGGCTTTATGTGAGCTTCTGTCAGGATTGGATATTGCACAGATTGTAGCTGCCTTCATATCCGCCTACTTGTGTGGCGCGGCCTATATGTAACCTGATTATAACAGCAGGATCGCGCTAGATTAAAGCTACTTCCGATCGGGCCAATTTGAAATCTATATGGGAAGCCTAAATCCAGCAGAAGACGTCCTACGCATGAATGTACCAATTGCTAAAAAGAAAAGTGTTTTAAAAATTCTAGTAGTTCTTCGAACAGTAGACCTCGCGACACATCTTTTAAATGAATAGTCATTAGCCCATATCTCGACTCGCTTTTGACCAATTTAGATACTATACTCTATAAAATTTAACTTGATCTCTGCGACAGCTGTCAGAAAAATCACGCCTATGAAGTCCTGAATGTCTTAATAGTACAGACAGTACCTGTCAATGTCATACTTTACGGGCATGCCGATTAGTGAAGGGCGACGAATGATCGTGACCACAGAGTTTTAGATAGAGTTTTATTTAAAATATCGATAGTTTATACTAACGATATTTTAAATAAAACTAAATTTATCATTAATTTTATTGTATATTTTAATATCATAACATTTTTTGCATGTGTAATTAAATTAAACCCAATTATATGTTACATTAGCATCGATAATAGTGAAAAACGTCGATAAATACTATCGTTACATTATTATAAGTATTTAATTAATATCATAACATTATTTACATGTGTACATACTTGATCTTAAATAATAGTAAGTAAATAAAATCCAATTTCTCACCTTTTCTCACTCCTCATTCGATTTCATTACAACATTGTTTGAAAATCGATTTTTTCCACCACTATCTCAACTCTAAAAATGTCAATCTTCTATGTCAATGTCACTGTCGCAGAGATCAAGTTAAATTTTATGGAGTATAAACAATCTTCCCAAATACTATCCAAATCGGCTTATTAATAGCGCGACAGCAAATTTCCCCATTTTTTGAGGAAAATACTTCCCCAATTAAAAATCGCTGACTAAATCGTCTAATTGAAGCAAATATCTTCGCTTCATTTTAAATTCTTTATTTTTAATTATTAGATTGACATAATTATTAACATAATGCGTATTTAGTCAATTAATTTAATGTTTTTAATGTGAAATTTTTTTAGATCACTGCATTTCCGTATCTACTCATTATTAGTAAAAATGTTAAACCTGACTAGCATGTTAATGAATCAATATTATGAAATATTTTTTGTAACATTAGGTTCGATTAATATGAATTAAGTTATCTTATCTTATCTTTCGGTCAAGTAAAGATGCGATTGTGTTGGGCTCAATGGCATTTTTGGGATTTGCAAAATTAGCATTAAACCGTTCGGTTTGGCAATTTCGCCCATTTCGCCAATAATGCCACTTTTGCTCACAACCCAAAATAAACGTTAAACTTCAAACTCTAGGCACCTTACCATAAAAGATTTAAACACGCTTTAAACACTGTTTAACCGTGCAATTTGTACTGTTAAACATTATCTAATGCGTGCGGAAAACTTTAGTGGTAAGACGGTAAACGTCAGAAAACAATCACAACGAACCCACCTCCACAGGTGAGTCAAAAGTGGCAGTTCACGGTGGCATTTTTAGCTTCGGCGAATGAAAACAGTTAAAAATGCAACTTTTGCCCACAAATTCTCAAAACGAACGCTGAATGTGATAGTTTTTGGCGTTATTAACATTTAATTTTGCCATTAGTAGGCTACCCGATCGTACCTTAAGAATTATTGTGTAATACAGCCGCTGAAGCCGCCCCGGCTCCCGCCCCCGCTGCAGCCCCAACCCCCGCCGCCCCGGCGCCCGTAGCCGCGGCCCCCGCCCCCGCCGCGGCCCCCGCGGCCCCCGCGGCCCCGTCCGGCGGCCGAGTGTACGCCAGCCCCTTCGCTAAGAAGATCGCTGAGCTAAAGAATTTGAGGCTTGGAGGTAAGCACCATCATTAATACTCGCTATCCGTACCACTGGAAGGAAATCATGGTGAGGCGACCTGCAAGGCTAGCAGTTCTTCTACGATAACATGGCCCGCCCCTCCACATTATTGTTTTAATGTGTAACGAGCAACAAATTCTTGGATTTACTAGCTCGACTAGTTGTATGACAACCGTATATATTAAATCACAAAAAATAGGGCCTAGATTCACAAAATATGGGTTGATAATTCAAAGTGAGTAAATCGTATCATGTAAGGTATCATATAAAAAAACTTCATTATCACATGTTAAAAAAGGTTTTTCATTATTTTAACAATGTGTAATTTTCGATGTATGACGAGATAAGTGAAAAAAAAAAAAAAACTTTTTTGTCGATGATATGCCTAGTATATAGATTTTAACAACTTACTTCCCAATTTAGTGAAATTTTCTAGATTTGTACGGAACCCTCGGTGTGCGAGCCTGAATCGCACTTAACCGGTTTTTTGTTAATAATACGAGAGTTGAAATTCCGATGATATATTTATCTATAGTTCTGAAAGTGACCTTCGCTATTATCAAACGTATGAGAAATTAGTGTTATGCTATGTTTATTTATGCTTTATGATTACGACCTGCGTGATAAATGCGGGATTTTCTCATGATAGACGTGATTCTGTGATAATGCCAATGTTTTTTTTGCACGTGTCTTTGTGTATGTGTGTGTGTGTAGAACTTAATGCTGGCACTTCACTTCGCTATGTTTGTGTTTCATGGATTTGTCTTATTTGCCGAAATACCGCGATGTGTATTGGTTCGAGTTTGCCTATTCGAAGAACTAAACTAATACGCAATACGAAAGACTTCCGTATCCGACGGCTTGCGTGGATGGTGTGTACAACTCATTCGTACATACCACCACGAATATAGATAAAACCCCATCCCTAACAGCGATGTGAAGTGCCAGCATGAGGCTTAACATTTTCTGTACAAAAATATACAATCCTTGAAATGATGGTATGAAATAAAGAGGTCAAATACTACAAAAGTATATCCATAATATTCTAGGACATCATTGTACTTTTATTATAGAGCCTACCCCGAAATTAAAAAATAAAACAGCTGTTCAATCGATAACGTTAACTTTTTTGGAGTGTGCGTATGGAATAACTAGTTTTTTTTCCGATTTCATGGTTGGTCATAACAGAACTATGAGTACAATATCCTAGAATATGTCAATTGTCTAGAGAAATACGGGATATTTCTCTAGACGATGGACATATTAGGGACTCTATAAGGTGTCAAAAAACCGCAACCAATTTGGACGAAGTAGACTAGATCAATCTTGCTATCGTACTTGGCTAATTTATTTCACACCATCCACAGGGGAAGGATCTGGTTTATACGGGTCGTTAAAGAGCGGTGACCTCTCAGGCGCGGCGGCTGCTGCGGCGCCCGGAGCCGCGCGCGGAGCACCCGCACCCGCGCCCGCGCCCGGGGCTACATTCGTGGACCTCCCCCTCTCTGGCATGAGGGAAACCATCGCCAAGAGGCTGACGGCAGCCAAGCAAACCATCCCGCATTATCAGCTATCAACTACAGTCAATGTGGAGAAGACTTTGGCCATGCGGAAACTGGTCAACGATAAGTTGGCAGCGGAGAAGTCTAATGTTAAGGTTTGTTTTACATCTATCTATCAGCCATAGGACATCCACTACTGGACATAGGCCTCCTCTAAAGATCTCCAATAAGACCACTTGGTAGCGGCTTGCATCTAGCGCGACCCTGTGTTCTTAATTAGGTCATCTGTCCACCTTGTGGGTGGACGTCCTACGCTGCGCTTTCTGGTACGTGGTCTCCACTCGAGGACTTTTCGACCCCATCGGTCATCAGTCCTCCGTGCTATGTGCCCCGCTATTTCAACTTGCCAATCCGCTATGTTGGTAATTTTGGTTCGTCTACGGATCTCCTCATTCCTGATTCGATCTCGCAGAGAGACTCGGAGCATAGCCCTCTCCATAGCTCGTTGGGCTACTATTAATAAGGCCCATAGTAAGAGACCACGTTTCAGTGCCATACGTCATCACTGGTAACACGCACTGGTCGAACACTTTCGACTTGAGGCACTGAGGTATGTCGGACGAGAATATATTTCGCAATTTTCCGAACGCTGCCCAGCCGAGTTGAATTTTGTATTACATAACACTCTTAAATTAAAATAAGGGATGTAAGGAAAAATATAATGGGACATAAAGCCCAATTACAGAGGCGCCAGCGTCAATCTAACAGCAACGTAAAAAGCGTTCTCTCTATCGAATGCCTAAAGTGAAAAAGAAACAGAACTATGCTATTTAGCTAATATAATTACGATGGCACCTCTGTAATCGGGCTTACATTCTAAGTTTTCTGCGGACGCACTTAAGCATATTATCATTTTACTTATCAGTATGATCAATTTCGGCCATGCATGGTTGAGTTAGCCTGAGATAGGGAAAATTGGCTCAAAGGAGAGGAGGCCTATGCACAGTAGTCGGTCGATACAGAGTGATGATGATAACCAAATTTTTCTATGGGTGATGATGACTATGAGTGTTGAAATATTGATTGATTGATTGAAATATTGATACTTATTGAAAAAAAAAGTCAGTCAGTCAGCCGAGTTGCATCGACCGTGGTCACGGGTGAACGTCGGGATGATGAGTTATTTATTTATCTCGTAATTTTAGTGCGCGATTAGTCCCGTAGTATAAAATAATAAATTGAGTGTCAACTGCAGTTTTAATCGCATTTTTACAAATAAAATATTTGGTTTGCAGGTTTCAGTGAACGACTTCATCGTAAAGGCCGTGGCCGCGGCGTGTAAGCGCGTGCCCGCCGTCAACGCACACTGGATGGATTCCTTTATTAGACAGTAAGTTGCTTTACACTGTTTCATCATAGACTAATGCTTTGCAAACAGTTTTATACATAGTAACTATTGTCTAATTGTGTAAGAAAGTGAAGATCGGACAACAATCGTTACACCTTGAAGCCATCGTAGGCTCATTTCTACTATTCTTTCACATAAAGAAAGCCGTATTATTTGTGAATACCATGGCCCATATTATTTACCCGAAAAGGGCAGCAATTAAAATGGTAAATAATTATAACTAAAAATTCCAATGCCGTATTCTAATGCCCCGGTATCGAGACGAAATCTTATTACCGAAGTTATTCCTTTTTTTTTATAGATTCTCAAACGTAGATGTAAGCGTAGCAGTAGCGACGCCCACCGGCCTCATCACGCCCATCCTCTTCAACGCCGACTCGCGCGGGATCATCGACCTGTCTGCCAACATGAAGGAACTGGCGGCTAAAGCCAAGGACGGACGCCTAGCACCCAATGAATACCAGGGAGGCACCGTCACTATCTCCAATCTGGGAATGTACGGTAAGTGAAGGTCGTTGACCTTAGCAGCTGATTTTTGTATTCTATGTCTGCGAAGATCAAAGACTTAAATTGTCAATGAAAATAAATGACTACGACTTAGGAAACCCGCTTAGCACCCAACGAGTATCAGGGAGGCACCGTCACCAATCTGGGAATGTATGGTAAGTGGAGGTAGTTGACCTCAACACCTGATTTTTGTTTTCTACCCACCGGCATCATCATGTCGATCCTCTTCAAAGCTGACTCGTGCGGGATCATCGACCTGTCTGCCAACATGAAGGAACTGGCGGCTAAAGCTAACGAAGACCGCTTACCACCCAACGGGTATCAGACAGGCACCATCACTTTCTCCAATCGAGGAATGTATAGTGAGTGAAAGTCGTTGACCTTAACAGCTGATTTTTGTGTTCTGTTTCTTTAAAATCATCGACCTGTCTGCCGACATGAAGAACTGGCGACTAAAGCTAGAGTCGCTTAGCACCCAATGAGTAGCAGGTGGTGTAAAATTAGAAGATTCGCTCCTAATCTGTGTATTTTATTTTCAGGAATCACGATGTTCAACGCCATCATCAACCCGCCCCAGTCCCTGATCATCGCGTGCGGAGGTCTGCAGGAGTTAGTTATCCCTGACAAGAATGAGTCGCAAGGGTAAGTCGCATCATATTGTATTCTTATAATTTAACTATGCATACGAGACTACCCATATCTGAGGTACTACCAATAAAAAGTAAAAGTAGGAGTGAAGAGAGAACATAACATAATAATTCTTTATTGAGAACATTATGAACGAAGATTTTCTTCGGGGGCAACCCTTATTAGGTTCTACTTACATAAAATAAAGGTGACGTCCACAAGTGGTATATTATTCAGACAAAAATCGAACCAAGATGATATATACATCATTTGAAAGCTTGTTATATGGGCTTCGCAAAAAATATTTAATTCAGATTTTTTCAACCCTCCCATTTTTTTTTAAATGCGTAAAATGTATGAAAAATAACAATACAGCTTATTATTTTTTCTAGATTAGCAATAATAAAGTGCATATATCGTTATTTTACTTGCATTTGTAGCTGATTTTTCCACATTCATATCTAAATTTGCTAAAATTAAAAATTATAACCTACCAGTGTGACCAGTTAGTAGGTACAATGTGACAAAAAAATCACTTAAAGAGTGTGTCTAATTGGTAAAAATGCTTTTATTTAACAATTTGGAGGTTGCTTAATCAGGGCTGCTAGAGATAAACTACCTATTGAGCGAAAGATATTTAATTTTTCTAATAAAATCAAAATTAATTTTTTAAAAATCGGAGGGCTCTTTTTTTTTCACTGTTGTAATAGACTCAGAAAAATATGAACTTTCTCGAAATGTAACGAGTTTTGTGGTTAGAATTTTTGATTATTATTATATCAGTCCCATACATTTCGTGGACATGTCCTTTGTCGATCGAAAATATATCCAAAGTTCATTTGGTGTTGATGAAAATCGTGTAAAAATGCATAATATAGATAAATGTGTAGCCAGGGTTACAGGGTCCTTTTCTTTACATAAATATAAAAATAACATGTAAAGAGTTTTACATTTGCTACGCTGTCGAAATATTTAGGACCTCAGTGTGCCAGCTTACGGTTAAATGTGCTCCTTCCCTTCCAAACTGAGATCTGGGTGTGGCAGCTAACACCACACCCGCCAAGTTATATGATTCTAATACTGTTTCGTACAGTTTCAGAACAGCGCAATTCGTGACCTTCACCGCGTCCGCCGACCACAGAGTGATAGACGGCGCGGTCGGAGCAGAATTCATGAAGGCATTCAAAGCGAATATGGAGGATCCCGCCAACATCATCCTTTGAGCCTCTCACCCGCCGCCGCTTGCAATTTGTTGACTGGACCACGCGGAAACAACACCTATAGGCTGTATTTACAAGTCATGTGTCATCAGTTTACTCATGTTAGCACTGAAAAGAGCTCTGGATTTCGCGTCTATATTTTTGTTGCGCAGTGGAACTCTGCTTTACTCATATGCGACTTGTCTCGAAATTGGTATATGCGAATATCATTGAAGCTTTATTCTGCTATTTGTGTCGATGACTAGCTACTGTAAATACCACTATCGATATTCGAGTCGAATTAAACGTGATCGTGAAAGTTTATCAGCAATTGTATGTAATTGTTTGCCGGCAATTGACGGGGGCAATTGCCTTGTTTCTTTCTCAAGATAGTTAATCGATTCGACTCAAGCTTTTAAGCTATTAGTGTTGCGTCCCGCCGTCACAAAGTCTACCAACTGGAAACAATCAGGCTAATTTATTTCTTATATTTTGAAGTATTTATTTGTTATTGCTTATATTTTTTAGAATTCTCTTTACGAGCATCCAATCATCAAATTGCGCAGATGGCGAACGCTCGCATTCTTCGAATGATCTGTGAGATTTCCGTGTTTACTTTTATTTATTAGCTTTTTAAATCTCGCGCTGTGATCAGGATATTTAGCTGTGCGTTTTTGTACAGCTGTCGGATATTATGGAAAGTAAAACGCCGGTTCTTTCGATGGATGTGCAGTTACATTAAAGTAATAATTTATTTAGATTAAGAAATCATTGCCGATACAAATGTTCAAAGTTCAGAACTCCGTCTTTGTTTGTAATTATTTATTTATTAACATAGTATATAATTGACGAACAGCTGAATACACTACCGATCATATCATGTCATATTTATATTGATTTTAGCGGACTTTTTTTTTGAAATATTTTACATGTTATATGCCTAATGTAGGTTTGGAGTATAGATCTATGTAGCGTTTGTAATCCTTATTTATTTCTGCTCGTGTCGTGGAGTTTGAGGTGCCCTATTATCGGGCAGTCAGTGTAAATATAACTAATGTACGTCGTACCTACATGTGGCGCAAAACAAAAGTGAATATAGTCTTTTTTGTTACCGTTGAAATGTTTCGATGATGCCAGATGGTTTATGAACGTTAGTAGAATATATTTTACTAATAGTATTTGGTGTTTTATTTATCTGTTTATTAGTTTGTACAAGACTAAGAATATATAAAAAATCAAGAGAGAATGTTGTAAACAAACATGTGAAGCGAACCAAAACTACGCCTTGGCTTGTCAGTCGAACTATGGCGTCGCAACACCGACGCACTCACACATACGTATAAAAAACCGGTGTCACTTGACTGTTCAACGACGTTCTCTCTTGTTTTTTTTTATTTGCTCTGAGGTACAAGACAACAAAGTATAGGCCGCGTCACTCAAGTTGACCGAAATGAAGTTAGCTAGAAGCTGCACAATATTCAATCCTGATAGCTCGGACTAAGCCGCACGTTGATTGGATATTGCGCAGCTTGTAGCTTACTTCATGTTCGCCAACTTGTGTGACGCGGCCTATAGCATAAGGTGTATAGGCCGCGCCACACAAGTTGGCGGATGTGAAGTTAGCTACAAGCTGCGCAATAGCCAATCAACGGTGAGCTTTAGTCAGGATTGGATATTGCGCAGCTTGTGGCTAACTTCACACCCGCCAACTTGTGTGGCGCGGCCTATAACATGATGCTATATGTGCTCATCGTCCTCTGTATAAGCCGAATCAAATTTTAAAGCGTCTGTGAACACGAGGCGAGTCATACTGCAGAAAGTGGAATCTAACGGACGTGTTCTAAATCGAAATAAGAAATCTATCTATCTATCTATACATAATAATTCGTTATGTCAACTGCGCGAGTAGTGGGGACGTCCGCAGCTTGTGGGTAACTTCACAGACGACATTAAGTTTGATTCAGTCTATAATAAAATGTTTACACGACAAAGAAATACATCAGAAAATTCAGGAAGATTCACTACTTGGTCGTAGTCCACTTGCTTAGTTCACCCGGGTGAACCATGAGCTCTTTTTCTTGCCGCTGGTGGTCCAACTAAAATTATAGGTACCTACATATATTATTACACAAAATGGAAACAAATTCTAATATGAGTATACATATTTTACAGACATCTGTGGTATACATATAAGTATTTGCAATTTTCACACCAAAAGAAAGCAGTTTGCCCACGAGGAACTCCTCGCGAAAAGTACCTACCATATTCTTACATTTTTTAAATAAGGCGAAAAACGTAGTGATACTATATAGGGTTATCCAGAACCGGTGTATTAAGCCGAAAAGGTGATCCAAACATTCATATTTTTTTCCCATAGTAATAGTTGTTCTTAATGATGGCCTGAATCACCCCCTTTTGGCTCAGTACAGGGCAAGCTCATAACCCTGTCTTATTTTCTGGGCGATCTGTGATTTTAAATATCATAATGGTGTTCCCTATTCCAGTACAAAACCACAAGTTTCGTGTTTCACAGGTTATAATTTATAAAAAGAACTTAACGTGTACCTACTGGTTTTAATTAAATGAAAGCGGATCAAAAAGTTTTTACTAGGTAGGACAGCAACGGGTCAAGGCCAGGAATGAGGTTGCGTGCGAAAAATACTTAGCTTTTGACAGGTCATTCATGGGCTGATTGTCATTGTCACGCATTCGGTGTTTCGCGCTCAATGATGTTTAATGTTTAATGTGTATTATACTTCAATGTTCGCGCTAATCATATCACATCAATACAGTAACTTATATACAGGGTTACAGGGTAAGTCGACCTATTCCCGTTAAGGGTGTGCTTTGTTTCTGACTAATTTGACTAAGCGCTAATTAAATTATCTCGAAAAAGTACACACAGTTATAGATATCTGTGAAAAAGTATAGAGCATAGAGTCAGAGAGTAACTTATATACACAGTATAGAGTACTTTGTTATTAATATAGAAAGTATAAAGTAAAAAATCGCTTAAAGCTGTAAATATCTGTTCTAACCGGGATCTTTCGTTATTTTGAAATTGTATATTATTTTATTAATAATATCTATCGGACCAAATATGTAGCTATGCTTTGATTGTGTATTTAGGCTTTGAAACTACACTTTAATTCAGTAATTTATTCGCGCTTATAGATTTATATCTACGTGTTGAGTATGACGACGGAAAATTCTGCCTCCGTGGAGGAGGAAACCACTGCGACCGAAAAGCCAGCGAAGGAGGTGATCGTCATTCGAGACGAGGGCTTTTTCAAGCACTCCACCGGCGACACGTATGACGGGTTCTTTGAGATCAAGAAGAAGGATCAAGTTGCTAAAATGCTCGGTAAGATAATTCTAGTTCCGCTTCTCAGTTATAAGACGTCTATTGCTGAAAGTAGACTTCTATTCCAATATCGGTTGGAAGCTTTATTTTTTGTTGGAAGCGTCTCACATCTTGCATTCATTGTTTCAACGGAGCAGTGGACGGTTTTTTAAAATAAATAATAGTTCGTACTCATAGCCCCTCACTAGGATTCCCTGTGACGGGGGAGCCATGGAAAATAGGTAGGTAAATAAAGTAACACCTCACAGCACTGCTGTCTAAATTCGTCACCCAAATATCTGTCCGGCCGGGAATACAATCCGGGATCCCGTGCATCCAAGGCAAAGGTACTCAGAACTGCGCTAGGAGAGTCGTTTAGGAGAGACATTGGATCGCGTTTGGCGGCCGCAATGATGGTCGTGCATCCTCGTAGACCGAATGTAGCTTAATGGCGTCATTCAACACGAAGCGAGAAGTTGCGCAGTAGTAATTTATTCATATGCCAGCGACGAAAGTAGTGAGGATGTGCGCAGCTTGTAGCTAACTTCAGAGACGCCAATCGACCATTTAACACCACTGGTTTTTCGGTGGAGGAAAACATCGTGAGGCAACCTGCATGCGTCCGTTCGATGGCGTAGGTATGTGAATCCATCAACTCGCACTGGGCCAGCCAGTGGTGGATATGACCCCACCCTTCGTGGGAAAGCATACGTCCTGCAGTGGACTATTAAAAAGGCTGGTGCAGTACAGTACGTAATAACTACTTCAACAAGATACGTAGTAGTTACCTAGGTACTGATTTTGATGATTCCCGGGTGTCGTGTTAGGTGTCATATTTACCCATCTGCCTCGTAAACAGTTACATATAGGTATGACGTTGGATCTGGCCATGCAACTAGATATTTAACTTATCATTTAGCAGCACATGGCAGCCATATGCACACGCGGTCATACGTTTACTTTAGTTTCAACAAAGATTATTAAAAACTTTTTAGTCTATGGTTTCAATCAAGTTTGAAAGCTACACGAGGTATCTGTATAGACGATAGACATGTTCTAGTAGGATATCATTGCATGATTGCATTCATCATTAAGTGTGACTAAGTTTTGCTAGTAGCCGTGGTCGTCTAGTGGTAATAACACTCACCTTACAATCGTGAGGTCGTGGGTTCAAATCCCGGTCCAATAAATTCCTTGGAATGAATTAATTGGATTCCAAGGAATTTGTTACAGAATTTCACACCAATGGCTTTTCGGTGAAGGAAAACTTCGTGAGGCAACCTGCATATGTCCGTGGAAGTAATTCGATGGCGTATGTGAATCCGCCAACCCGCACTGGGCCAGCGTGGTGGATATAGCCCAATCACCCTTCGTGGGGAGGCCTACGTTCTGCAGTGGACTTATAAAAAAAGGCTAGTACAGTACAGTACAAGTTTTATTACGTCACCTAAGGAGTCTAAAATCAGGAATAATAATTTTTCGCAAAACATGGCATAAGCAACTTCAGCCGTGGACAGAATTCGCGAATAGTTTGCACGGATCGAAGTAGCAATTTTCATATTATTGTTGATTTATCAAAAATGGCTCAGCTGATTCCGATAAAATTTAAATGGGACCTACTTCGAAGTATACCCTTTCCAATAAAATAAGAATGGTCGAAATCGTACCACTAAAAAGTTATCTATGCGTGGTTATAGTACATAAAAAAATACGAGTCGACTTGAGTAGGTACCTACCTCCTCCATTTTTTCGTCGGTCAAAAATGCTGTTCCACATATTTTGTCGACATTCGATGACCTCTTTGTATGCTACAGTCATTTCGTCTTATTTCGCATTTCGAGCTTGGCCCTGTAGTAAAAGATGGTATACTAAGCGCCACACAAAGCGGCGGATAGGAAGTTATGCGCAGAACGCTGCGCCAAAGCCGAAATATAGGTATGCGCGGGAACCAGAGAGACGAGACGCCGGGGCACACCCGCCCGCCAACCTCATGCCTTCCGCGCGCTCCCTACGCACTACGACACGCGGCGTCGGAATTGTGCACACATGCGCAATAATTAGCCAATCACGGCGAAATATCATCTGCGGCTAACATCTCATCAGCCGATTTGTTTGGCGCTCAGTATAATGTAGGTAAGTGATAAATCCCAGAATATGGCCGTATACGTCGCGTCGTCTCTACATATTATCACATTATACTTGGATAAGGTGCATGTAACACAGTAGGTACCTAGTTATATACCTATACTAGCTGCCCGCCCCGGCTTCGCCCGGGTACGACTGATTAAAAAGACATTTTATAAATATTGTGCTTGTTTATATACCTACCATGTAACCAAGTAACGTCACACACATGCACAGTTATTTTAGGGCGTTTTTATATTACATTATCATACCTATACACAAATATTTTCGCCATAGAACACCCACTGCTTAACATAGGGCTCCCTTATTAGATCTTGAATAACACCGAATAAAACCATTGCAAGAGGTTTGCATCCAGCTTCCATCTATGTATCCACCAAAAAATGAGGTTCTCAATTAGACTGTGTTTTATTTAGTATGTACCTATGTGATGCGATCATTCCGTCAATTATAAATCAATTTTGAGTCTCAATAAAGTGTTGTTGTATTGAAATGTACCTACCTATTATAATGCACATTGCTAGACATACCTATTATAATGTCCAATGCTAGATATATAGATGGGTTGAAAGCTACTCGTAGGTACCTGAATCGCGGGTGTTCCCGTAGTCTTAATCTGTTCAACTATTAACATAAAATAAATATAGTATTGGCCATCTAAATAAAAGTAAGTTCGTATGTGTCGGGAGGCTATACATAATCTATAGCCCTGGTTTCAATTTTTAAACGGTTAGAATATTAGAAACCCACAGTCCATCTTCATTCTACAGACAGCGGTACGTAAGTGTAGCGCTGAGGGTACTGACTGTGGAGGGGATGGGTACGCATGTCGTCTGCCATACTAAGCCCATGCGCAGCCATCTCCTCCACACTTCTCTCAGCGCTACACTTATATGCCGCGACCTGTACCTGCGTAAGTTAGTTGACGTTTCTACTATACACTTGTATTTGATCTTTTCTTCATTTGATAACTTTGTGAAATGTTGGCCATCAGTTCTACTTCTACGAATTGTGTGCCCTATCTAAAGCCTCTTCAACTTGCTAACCCAAAGAGCTATGATTGAACCGATGGAAACGCTGGCATCCAACGTGATTTGGTGGTCTCGACTGACCACCAAATCACGTTGGACTTAGATTCACGTGGATACCTTTTCTACACTTGCCAAAACATTGTCTACATTCGAAAACTTTAAAGCCCCATCGATCATTCGTTTTACGAACTGTGTCAGTACCTATTCACTACCACTACAACAGAAATTATAAATCGTCGGTATGTCGGCTCGCCTAACTTAGGTTCTCCAAATCTGTAGATATTACATAAATCGGATTCAAATCTTGATCCCGTATCAATGAGTTTCTTTGGAACATATATGTACGGAATTTCACATCACTGGCTTTTCCGTGAAAAAAATGTCATACCTATGTAGTACTATGTACGTCTGAAGAAGGAACTCGATGACGTATACGAATCCACCAACCCGCACTGGGCCACCGTGATGGATATGGCCCAATCAACCTTCATAAACAGAGTTATGTTCTGCAATGGACGATTAAAAAAAGGCTGATATAGAAACTGGTACTTTCAGGAATAGCGGTGATAATACATGCTCAACGACAGCGTTTATTTTTTTTCTATTTCTATGACTTATTAAATTCTTACCGCCTTAATACAAAAGATTTAAATACGCTTTAAACACTGTTTAATCGTGCAATTTGTACTGTGAAATATTGTACAAAGCGTGCGTAAAACTTTTGTGGTAAGACGGTCTATATCTATTGAATGGAATAGCCGATTTGAACAATTCAAAAAGTAATCTATATGAATTGAAACAGTCTTGAAAACAATAATATGATTTATTTGGAAAAGGATTTAAACAGAAGTATGAATAACATGGTCTAATTTTGGTCGGTATTTCTATTAACTTTTATTATGTAATAAGTGGTTATTGTGACATAACGATAATAGTAGGACATATGGCATTGTGAAGTTTTGTGTAGATATTGATATGTACCTACTTTAATATTGTAGAACATACTTTTGTTCTATCATCAAAGTTTCCGCAGCGCATGCAACGAAAGACGTTTTAGGGCATTTTTTTAACACCTTGGGTTACGTTACTTAAGTTTTAGTAAGGATTCGTAATCTTTTCTAGCAATAAATATAACCTATGTTACTCAAGGTGAATGTAGCTTTACAATGGTGGAAGAATTTTTGAAATCGGCACAGTACTTTTCGAGTTTATTCATTACAAACATAAACACACACACAAAAATACAAACTTTTCCTCATTATAATATTATTATTAATGTAGATGTAGACAGTGTAGATTAATTAATTAATAATTATTGATTAATTAATAGTGTAGAAGTGTAGATTATTTTCCTCGCTAGAGAGTTCCGATAAACACGTCCGATCGTCTGGCTAGCGAAAGTTGATACTGCAATTATTCGCAAACTTTTTAAATGACAACACACGGTGCTACTGCCATCGCGGATTTACCTTTAAATTGGGGTATTTTACCTTGTATTAAAAACATTGTTTAAACCTACGTCATGTACTCGTAGGTACTAAACTGAACAAAATGATTCATTATATTATTATAGTCTTCATCGTAATGAAGTAGATCGGTACACGTTGAAATCATTTGGATCATTTGGAGAGCAATGCAAAGCCTCAGTTTGGCATAATAATAACGTCAAAAAACAGAAATTAATTAACGTAATGAATATAAAACTCCTATACGACAAAATCAAGCTTGAAAAATGATATTTTTTGCAATTACCCCAAATATTTGGAAGAATCAAAATCGCAGTATGGTAACAATGCTACATAGTGTGAGTGAGAAAAAGTGGTTCCCTCTCAGTTTAGGGCTGCCATACTGATATTTTTTAAATTTGCCGCGCTTTGTCAGTATCAACTTTCGTTAGCCAGACTCTAATCATAAAGTGCTATAGGGAGAAGCGCGGCCTTCGCGCCGCGCGTCGGCCGGGCCGCTACCGCCCGCGCCGCACCGATATGTCCCTGCATTTTAAATCTGTAATATCTTCGAAAATATTCATTTAAATTACATGCTGTAAAGGGCCATATTGAATGGACAATGTATTAAAGGTACTTAATTGGATAAGGATTAATTATGTATTGCTTAAAATAACTTTCTAAATAAGTCATTTTTTCCCGTAAAATGTAAAGGATAAAAAATGGTTATTGTGGGCTATCCTTAAGAGATAGACATATACCATCGCAGACTTTTTTGTTGACCTTTTTAAGGTGTACAATACCGTAGTACATTATTTTGATTTATCTCGTGGGGTTCAGTCAGCGTTTGCAATGTAAGCCCAAAAAAATGTGCTTTTTTACGACATCACATTAGAAACCTGTAAATTCATCAGTGTTTCTCTACAATATTATGCACGTATTATACATATAAACCTTCCTCTTGAATCACTCTATCTATTAAAAAAAAGCGTTTAAAAATCCGTTGCGTAGTTTTGAAGATTTAAGCATACACAGGGACGGACAGACAGCGACAGCGACTTTGTTTTATACTATGTAGTGATATTACTTACTTTCTTAAATTTTCCGAATCAAAATTCTGTGGAAAAAAAAACCAAAATGAAAAGTAGAGAAATAATCGGCCAAGTGCGAGTCGGACTCGCGCACGAAGGGTTCCGTACCGCGTGGAAGCTCTTACTATATTTTATTTTAATTATTTATTTTTGAAGGGAATACACAATTTAATATTCTGTGAATATTACAAGCATCTACCTGTCATCGTTATTAATATCGAGCGAAAACAGGTTTTATTATTTATTATACGGGACGGGAATATACACTACGGGACTAATCGCACACTACTGTTGAGTCTACCCGTGACCACGGTCGATGCAACTCGGCCGAAACGTCGGCCCGTAGATAGTCCCGTAGTATATAATAATAATGTGTTCAAATCGCGAAAGTTTAAAAACAACAAAAACAGGTTTGTTGTATGGGAGCCCCTCTTAAATATTTATTTGTTTCTGTTTTTAGTATTTGTTGTTATAGCAGCAACAGAAATACGTCATGTGTGAAAATTTCGACGTTCTAGCTGTCACCATTCATGAGATACAGCCTGGTGACAGATAGACAGACGGACAGACGGACGGCGGAGTCTTAGTAATAGGGTCCCTTTTTACCCTTTGGGTATGGAAACCCTAAAAAGTTTATCTAAAGCTCATTAGCACGAGTCTCTTGTTTAAGATATGAGGATAGCAGTTACTAGTGCTACTTGCTCTTAGCGTAGTAAATCTGTTGGGTTGTTATCAGTATCGAATACGTTTCCATGCTCGATATCTGATACATGAAGATCGCATACGAGTGTGCACTCATGTCTAATCGGCATGATCTAACCCTTTCTATTCTGGCACTATTTATTACGGGACGGCTATTATAGAGTCTGTCGGCTATTACCGGTAGATACCTTTGGGATCTAGAATCTAGAATGCGGCTGAGGTCAGTCGCAGCTCCCTTTTCTTGAATGTTCTAACTCTCGAGGAGGCGGTCCGAAGAAAACAACGTTGCAGAATCAGGTTTGTATTTTGTCACTAGGACGGATAACTGATATAGTACCTACTTATGTTTTCTCTTATAATTAACGGCGGTAAATAGCCTAATTATAGCAGAGTCGGCTGGTGAAGAAGACTTAACGAGCACCCCCTGTGTATTGATGGGACGTGGATCAGTTTTTGTCTAAAATAGTGTTGTGTCCACGTTCCACCACAGACTATAAAATAGTCAAATTAAAGGTGTATTTGCGACACACCACATACCTATGCCTCGCGCATTCCCTCTCTTGAAAGACTAGCGATTACCTACTACATACTTCATTACTACATAGTCACTGGGGAGATACTCAGATACCTACATGTCTTTTGAGTCGAGTATCGTGACCGTGAGTTGCAACCTTGCAACGCAACCTCTTCGATACGTATCGAAGGAAAATTTACAGTGTTTATAACATAATATACTTAGGTGATAGGTCATCAGCTGAGATTTATGACCGAAAGCCTAGTCTATAAGAATAATTATTTTTTGCAAAAAATAGCATGACCGACTTCACCCGTGTACAGAATCATTATTACATAGTATAAAACAAAGTCGCTTTCCGCTGTATCTCCCCATGTAGGTATGCTTATATCTTTAAAACTACGCAACGGATTTTGATGCAGTTTGTTTTAATAGATATCAAGAGAAATGTTTATATGTATAACACACGTGTGCGGAGCCGGGGTGCATCGCTAGAACGCAAATATTATGCACGGATCGATGTAGCATTTTTCACATTACTGTTGATTTATCAAAAATGGCTCAGCCGATTTCGATAAAATTTAGATGGGACCAATTTCGAAGTATACAATTTTCAATAAAAAAATAATTATTGGAATCGGACTACTATAAAAAAGTTATACGTGGTTATACATAAAAAAAATATATACGCGTCGAATTGTATAGCTCCTCCGGTGGTTCGTCGGTCAAAAAAAAAAATGGTTGTCTGTAAAGTCGGTTTACGGACGATAATTTTACGTGATAACGTCATAATATGAAAACATTGTTGAATCGACAATTGGGTATTTGACTAGTTTTTGGAAATCGTTTTAAATTATTCGTTAGTACATACTAAGTACACTACATTTATATTTCCGAGAGATCTACTGTATTAACAATGAAAATCAGTGTTAAAGAATAGATATTCAAGATCCTACCAAAAACGACATTCTGTATAACAAAAAATCCTTTAAAAGTAACTTACAGATCCAATAATATTACTCCGAAATCACAGAACACAAATTACACAAACAACAGTCAATCGAGAAATTCTTGTTTACCAGCACGTGACGTCACCAGAGTTGCCGCCCTTCTTAGAGTGTTTATGTCACAGATAAAATATCAAAAAAATATCGTATCTTATTTCGTTCGATTTGCGAAAATTAGACATATTTTAGTTTAAAAAAAGTGAAATATGCCTTTTTAGGCTATTATCTGTATGGATTACCAAAATTAATAGAATATTTTCAATATTGTCTAATAGCCTAATCCGATCATGCCTCTCTGTCGTTTGTTCCGCGCTCTCGCTTCCACGCTCGGCTCAGGCAGAACGTGACAATTTTTCGTGCGTGCATACGGCGTTAATAGATTTAGAAGACGTTATCACGTCAAAAATACCTGTATGATCACCATATTTATCATCCGTGGCAGCTTGATTCTGTAGACTGCAGGGAGTGCAGGGCATATTTAAGTAAGCCTTCTCCCTTTTTGCCAATCTCACGTCATGTGTCAGTCTCTATATGTCAGTATCTCTACAATCATGCAATTGTTTTATGTTTACCACTGTAGGATGTGTATGTAGGTACCTATTTTTAGGGTTCCGTATCTCAAAAGGAAAAAACGGAACTCTTATAGGATCACTTTGTTGTCCGTCTGTCCGTCTGTCCGTCTGTGTGTATGTCAAGACTCTTTATCTCGAGAACGCGTAAAGATATCGAGTTGAAATTTAAACTGTATACGTATATCAATGAACTCTTGCTGTTGTGGAAAAGACAAACTTCTCAGTTGTCGTTTAAAAAAGGTAGAGTCGTTTATGTCGTAAAAAACCGCATATTTCAACACTCACAAAAATCAAAACCTACAGGGTACTTCCCGTTGACATATAACTATGAAATTTGGCGAGAAGCATTGTCTTAGAGTACACATATAGGAATAAATCTGAAAACTGTACATTTTTATTTACATCACAAATAAATAGAGCCTCAAAATTCACAAAATATGGGCTCAAAAATCAAAGTGAGTAAATCGTATCATGTAAGGTGTCATATATAAGAACTTCATTAGCACATGCTAAAACAGGTTTTTAATTATTTCAATAATGTGTTTGTACGGAACCCTCGATGTGCGAGCCTGACTTACAGTTGTCCGGTTTTTTTTTAATTTTAGCCTCGGTCACCGGCCACCTTCCTAATTCTGGGTTTATGTAGCAAAATTATGCGCTAATAGGTTAAATAAACTATTCGCTAATTCGCCCACAAAATTCATACAAACGTCACCTCCTAGTCGTTTTAGGAAGTGCAGCCCACGAGGTGGTTCACCTTTGTCCAGCCAAGTTATCTCTACCTACCTACTAAGCTTATGTTTTAGTACTGTTTCTAATTCAATTCTGTTATATGAACTTTTTTGAACTGAAAGAATTGAGTTTACTAACCCTGACTGTTTTAACTAATTTAAATCTAAAGCACAGCATGTATTTTTTAAGTGTTCGAAATAGGTTTCTCGTCTGGCCGTATTCATCTTGATGATAAGAATTTGTAGTCTAGGAAGTAGCACGTTTTCGCATAAGAAATTTGTTCACTTTCTCCAGATTTCAATGCACCCACATGTAATTAAAAATTATTATGTAGTATTAGTAATGATTACTTATGATTAAGTACCCACTGTAGATACAGGATATACTATAGGATGTTAAGTAAGTACAATCCAATAACACTTTAATTTACACCATGAAAAGGATCATAAATATATGAATAAATCATAAATAGAATTCCTGTTTACATAAATTATTATCTCTATCCTAGTGCTATCTAAAAACATTGATAATATTTAAAAAAATCGGTCTCGATTACACTCCACACTGTGAAGTCTACAGGAACAACAGAGTTGCAACCTAATTGCAGCATTGTGACAAGGTACTAAAACGCGTGAAATAGGTTCGACTCGAGCATTTTTGTCTTTTATCGAGTGGGATTTAATGGTCCATATCGCATCCGATGGGCCTGTACAGTGATACGCTCTAATTGCTAGCAATGCGTTTGTAATCTGAAGCAGTGAGTGCAGCTCTAGCTTTACCGTCTCTTTGTTTATTAGTTCGAGAAACAATTATTCGTATCTATGCTTGCTGCTTTAGAGGAATCTACGGCAGATGGAAAAACTTTGTTCGCGAACTTGGCGGCATTGTAGATGGTATTTTAATTAGATAAGTAAATTAAAATGATTACTTACCCATTATGATTGATCCAGATATATTGACTTGGATACCAAGTAGATATAAGTATAGAAGTAGAATAAATTCCGCTTTATTGTTTGTACTTATCTAATTACTATTTTTTAGAAAAGCTTTTTTATTATGAAAGCTAACGTGGTTTTGGCACATTTTTATACTTTTAATAAAGTTAAATGATATGCGTAATTGACATGCGTCTTAGTAGGGAACGTTGCTTGATTTCGGTGATCGCTGACAAACACCTACACCGCGACATACAATACATATGTATGTCCCGGTAATGGATATTGCGCAGTTTGTAGCTAACTTCACATCCGCCGACTTGTGTGATTCGACCTATAACACAGGTGATATACGCGTGGTTTTTATGGTAGACAGCAAATTTACTATAGTTTTGGGCGCATTTGGCCATCTTTTTCTTGATGGAACATCTGATTCTTTTTCGTGATTTCCTGGGTTGGTCTTAAAGTAAAAGTTGATCATAAATGATGAGTATAATATAGTAGGTTATGTTCGTCGTCTGGAACTACGCCCTATACAGGGTTATCTGCTTGCCCTGAAATAAGCCTAAAAAGGATGATTAAGACCCCCATCATGAACAACTTTGACTTTGGGGCCAATCTGAAATTCGAGAAAAAAATCAGCAGTTCCAAACAAAATTGTAACTCGGTATCGACAAAATGTTTGAAACAGCTGATTTTTATTCGAATTTTGGTTTGGCTCCATAGTAAAATTTGCTCATAATACTGGTCTACACCACCTTCATTCGACTTAGTATACCAGTTTTAGATTACCTTGTACTATAGGACCGGGAGTATACATAACGGCAGAAGGCGACAAGTACACTGCAACTTGGGACTTCGACAAAATAAATGCCACGGATCCTGTCACCATCGTGTTTGCGGACTCCACCACCTATGAAGGCAACTTGAAGGACTGGTGCTACACTGGCTACGGGAAGTACACTTATCCTGATGAAAGTCAACTGGCCGGCGTTTTTAGGTAGGTAACTACCTAATTGTCTCTGATGTTGCAGTAGTTCTTAGGTAGCTACGAAGAAGACGGGATTATTACCACCATCGGCCCCCCTACCGCCTAAGCAATAGCAATCGTTTATGACTTCATTTTAGTCATTTGGCACCGCCTATGTGACGTTAGCCATCAATTGCTTTGCGCGGATTGCGAAAGCAATAGTTGAATGAACAACTTTGATGGCTAACGTCACATAGGCGGTGCCAAATGACTAAAATGAAGTCATAAACGATTGCTATTACGATTGCTATTGCTTTAGGCGGTAGGGGGGCTGCCCCCCTACAGGACGTTCAACAGCTCTTAGTTATATTATTTCCGGCATTAAACATGTGCGCAGAAATAGTAGGTAGTAGCCGAAAATTGGTTGAAAGAATTATGGATTTAGGTGATTTAGGTACTTTTTTTGTACGTAGAGTCACATAGTTCCATTGTGGGGTTCCTTCCTCTACCGTGGCTTGGATGAAAAGTTAAATTGTAGGTCCCGTTTGTTTTAACCGTTTAGCCATGTCTTTAGGCGGCTTAAAAACTCTGACATCAGGGCTAGCCACCCGGCCTATACGAACTTACTTTTATCTCTACGATTTAAAATATCCAATGATACAATACGGTAGGATGAGTTTGATTTATTTTTCAAGTTATCTCCAAATTTTACAGTCCTCAGGTGAAGTATCACCTCCCTTTTGAACTGCCTCTATCAGGGCACCACATCTTCGGCTAAAATGCTTACTAATAGTGCGCATAAAAATACCACCAATATCCATCGACTCATCAGCGATAGGACTTCCACTGCTGGACATAGGCCTTCCTTATGGATTTCCATTAATACTACGCTGCGCTCCGCCGGTACGTTCTCCACTCGAGAACTTTTGACCTCAAATATTTTTTTATTTTATTTATCCTAGGCTGATGATGAAGCCCAGGATATCTGTAGCTGGATATTGGGCTACCCTATAGATTTCTCATTAGGCCGATTGGAAGACCTGCATTGAGTGCGTTTCAGGCATGGTATACCTAGGTATATTTATTTAACATGCCGCGGACGAATGCGCAAGCGTAGGTACCCGGATCCCAGTGTTAGCGCGAGTTGGAAACACTCCAAGGGTTTCAGTGGGTATGCCTACCCACCGACCAGTCAGCGGGGATTCCCACATAACGACCTTGCTTCCCCAGGGGCGGGGTGTTATCCATAAAGGATTTTACCTGGGATAGAAAAAGGTATATTTTACATTTACAGTGACAACTGCCCCACTGGAAATATAATCCTCACGGACCCCAACGGTCACAAGTGGCTGGGCAAGGCGGATCAGGGGTTCGGCTGGTTCGAGCCCGTGAATCACTTCTACACGCTGCTGGAAGAAGGGGAGTCGCCGAAGACGAAGCAGCGCAAGACCATCAAACCTAAAAAAATACGCGTATAGTGAAATTTGTCAAGGTTATTTACCCGTTGTTCATGCTTTATACTTTTGTCAGTAATGGTATCCACCGTTTTTCTATTAATAGGCATGATTAATTTAATTTGTAGTTTTAACTTTTTGAAGTGAAAACTTCTGTAGCGGCGTTGTAAACTTTTTGAGATGGGTAAAAAATGTTAAACTCGCGTCAGGACATGTGGCCTGAACGAAATTTCGTAAGACGGAGGGTAGAGAGTAGACCGCAGGTGCGGCGTAGGAGAGGAAGTAATATCCCCCTCTCGTTCTACCGCGCGGCGAAAATATTTGTCTGCTCCTACTGTTTCGTTAAGCTTTGGTGGTCAAGAGCTAGTGACACCCGCCTTACAATCGTGACGTCGTGGGTTCGAATCCCAGGTCCCATACCAATGAGTTCTTTGGAATCTATGTACGGAATTTCACACCACTGGCTTTTCGGTGAAGGAAAACATCGTGAGGCAACCTGTATACGTCTGTAGAAGAAATTCGATGGCGTATGTGAATCCACCAACCCGCACTGGGCCCGCGTGGTGGATATGGCCCAATCACCCTTCGTGGGTACGTCCTGCAGTGGACTACTAAAAAGGCTGGTACAGTACAGTACTGTTTCGTTTAAGCGGAGCAGGGCGGTTGCGCGAGTGTGCGTGTATGATATTGTATTTTATCACAGAAATGATAGTACTTTATATGTTCAAGTTTTCACTTCTGCCGGCACTCCCGGAGTGCAACCCGTTGTTTTTAGGGTTCCGTACCTCAAACGGAAAAAACCGGAACCCTTATAGGATCACTTTGTTGTCCGTCTGTCCGTCTGTGTGTATGTCAAGACTCTTTATCACGGGAACGCGTAAAGATATCGAGTTGAAATTTAAACTGTATACGTACATCTATGGTTTCTTGCAGTTGTGTAAAAGAAAAACTTCTCAGTTATCGTATAAAAAAGTTAGGGCCGTTTATGTGGTAAAAACCGCATATTTCGACACTCACAAAAACCAAAACCTACAGGGTACTTCCCGTTGACATAGAACTATGAAATTTGGCGAAAAGCATTGTCTCAGAGTAAACATATAGGAATAAATCTGAAAACTGTACATTTCTATTTAAATCACAAAAAAATAGGGCCTCAAAATTCACAAAATATGGGTTCAAAATTCAAAGTGAGTAAATCGTATCACGTAAGGTATCATTCAGAAGAACCTCATTAGCACATGCTAAAACAGGTTTTTAATTACTTCAACAATGTTTTTGTACGGAACCCTCGATGTGCTAGCCTGACTCGCACTTATCCGGTTTTTTTTTCCAGAAATGGCACGTTTTTTGTTGCGAATTAGTCCGCGATGCGTTTGACCACGCCTGATGGTAATCGACGACGTCTGAAAAGGTACCCTTTGAAGTATAATTTACTTTTTTCTTCTTGCTAATTTACTTCTTGAACTATTTTCTTTTTTTCGTCAAATGCATCAAATTATCTATCATGCTTAGAGTTTTCGAAGCTACTGCCCAATAACTAGATAACTATCACTTACACAACATCATGCTCACAGGAATTCAACGTTTATCGTCTTCCAAATTAACTCTTCTCTTTGAAAGAACACTGGCTCGTTAACTTTAAAGTAAATTAGTTAACAAGTCGTTTTGACGGTGTGAAGTGCTGTGAACCTGTAAAGCGCCGCCTTGTTACAATCATTTACGTAAACAATATAGGATCGGTGTAAACAATGAAATTGGGAAATAACTACACCTTGTTCACTTAAAGGTTTTACAGATTCTACACACTACGCTATAACGTAAACCATTGTTGCGTTCTCTTTAAGTAGCACAGTTACATATATGCTCAAACGACTTTGTTTGAATGTTTTATCATTGTACTTACTCGTCGTTATGAACTTTTAGTATGAGAACAATCATGAGATTCTGAAATCACAAAAAAATTAGGTGTTCCATTGTCGAAGGTGAATTTCACTTATTTCATTGTGATCGAAGGACAATTTTTCTATGGAATGTTTTTTTCTAAATTTTAGATTTATCGCTACACTAAATAATGTTCATAACGAGAAATACATAGGTATATTGATGTTACAAAATAGGTAGAGAATGTCGGTAAAGTTGTTAACCAGTCATCATGTCTGTGTCTGGGTGTTATTTAGTTACTATCTATATATGTATGTACTTAAAAATAAGTAGTTATATGTAGTATATTAGTCTCTGGCAGCCATATCACAAGATTTGCTTAGTTTGGGGTCAGAAGATGTCCCAAAATATTTATTTATGTAGGTATTTGGATTCGCTGCTGACAATATCACGTAACTGACCAGTGGGAAACACCCGTAATTTGTAAGGTTTCATCACACCACCATCTCTTGGTATACAATGTATAGGCCGAGTCAAATTTCTTGGCGGCCGTGGTGCTAGCTACAAACTGCGCATAACCCAATCCTAATTGAAGGTCACTTAAGCCGTGGTGATCTAGTGGTAGTAACACCCGAACTGCAATCGTGAGGTCGTGGGTTCAAATCCCGATCCCGTACCAATGAGTTTCTTTGGAATCTATGTACGGAATTTCACACCATTGGCTTTTCGGTGAAGGAAAAACATCTTGAGGCAACCTGCATACGTCCGTAGAAGAAATTTGATGGGGTATGTGAATCCACCAACCCGCACTGGGCCAGCGTGGTGGATATGGCCCAATCACCCTTCGTGGGTAGGCATGCGGAGGATTGGGTTATCCGCAGCTGTATAGCAATTGTAGCTCACATCCCAGCCGCTAAAAAGTTTGACTCGGCCTTACCAACGAATAAATAAATAAATATTTTTAGGACATCTTAAACACGGCCTCTGTCCCCAATCTAAGCAAAGCTTGTGATATGGCTGCCAGAGACTGATACACTACTAATACTTCTTTTTAAATACATACATATATAGATAGTAACTAAATAAATATTTGCCCTGGGTGGCCTTTTTGACCCAGAAGTTAGGGTCACTAACCACTGAGCCACCGAGGCCTCGTTGCCTCGCGAGGCAGTCACTCACAAATCTCGGTGTCACGTTCTGAATGGACCCCTACTCGCTAACTATTCTCGGTTGGCACTCAAGTAGACCTTAACTAGACCCCGTGACACTAGTTTGAACTCACTTACGGTAAACACAGCTGATACAATCGCTCACAAACTCATGATTGATAGACTAGCTGTGCATTTCTAAAGCCAGCCAACTGACACATGAATATAGCAGGTATGTTGTTCTAGGTAAGTTGCATGGGAATATTTAAAACATTTACCTACGTCCTACGTGTGGTTTTTCTAAAAAGTTAGTGAAAGTGCACGCGATATCGCAAGCAATCGCTAATTTGGAAGGTGTCCCTTCGCAACGTTAATTATTGTGTAGTCGCGAGTTTTATATCCCAATGTTAACAAAGAGGTACCCATGTACGAGATAGGTTACCTATCTATCTACCAAACTTTTTGAATTTTTGATAAGTATGAGTGTGGTTTAATAAATCGCGATTACATTTTCGCTACCTACTCTCCTAGAATATCCAGGCACAATAAAATAAATATGCAAAAAATATTGGCTATACCAAACTAAGTATTATTATTATATACTACAGGACTAATCGCGCACTAAAATTACGAGACAAATAAAGACCTCATTATCCCGGCGTTTCGACCGAGTTGCATCGATCGTGATCACGGATTCTACCTGTGTACAAAGTGTTTGTCTACCGGTGTCGGAGCCTTTAGCGGTGACATATATTATATGGCAAATGTTGAATAAGTAACTTTTATTGTGGGATCAACTCTGAAAATCAACTCTCAAAAGAAAAAACAGCTATTCCATACTTTTTGTTGAAAGTCTTATAAAAATCGTATGGAACAGCAGTTTTTTTACGTTTTCAGAGTTGACCCCACAGTAAAAGTTGTTCAAAATTTGCCATTGATGTCACCGTTTAAAGCTCCGAAACCGATAGACAAACACATTGTAAAATAATAATGTGTTCATAACGCGAAAGTTTAAAAACAACATAAACTTTGTAATGTACACATTACTATGGAGCCTGCAGTAAATAATAGTCAGGCTCGGGTAATAAAATTCTTAGCAAAGCCATAGTAGCTATATCTAGCATTCCTAGCACAGCGCTGACTTGTTAATTCCTAAAAGCTCTGTGGAAAGAGTTAGTAGGTACTTATTTAAATTAATGTTTTTTTTTACTAATGATTCCGTCAACAACATTTTTGGATATCCGCAATTTCTATGAGCGTGTGAATCCAAATTCTGGACAACAATGTAATGTTCCATAACTATTAACCGGACTACTACTACCTACTGATTTTTAGTAGTTAGTAGTAGTAGTAGTCACTGCTAGTAAACATTTTCAGTAGGTAGTACTGCTAGTGACTACTGCTAGTGACTACTGCTAGTAATTGTTAACCGAACTAACAAACAAACCACTGCTACTAAAGGACTGTTACGTAAACAATCACACTGTCACATACCTAACAAAAAGTGTAGCTTTACCAAACAAGTTCGAATGACTTGCTTCTCTTTATGTTCAGCTATTCAGTGAACAAAATGTAGTCTGTTTACAATGATGACATTTGCGTAATCGTCATGGAGCACAAATTGTACAGAAGTGGCGGCGCCCACGAGTCATTTGTAACATGTCGATATCCGAGCAGAGCCTTGTTCTTTGTGTTTTCGGCCTCGAGTGTACACCCACACTCGTCGCCATTTAACAGAAGACTCGATTTTGAACTAGTATCGGGTTCGAGTTAAGTTTTAGGTAGTTTTTTGAATCAGGCGTTACTTTGCGGAAATTCATCTTCAGATCCTTGTTTTGAATAAATATTTAGTGTATTTCTGCTCTGTCGTAAGCATATAAGTTAAGGGTACCATTCAACAAACCAAATAAAATCACAAACAAAATTAGAATACCTAATTAATCATCTAACTGTATCATGGCATGGTTAGGTTAAGAGGTTAGGTTAGGGAAAAAAAATCCCTGACCTAACTTTTATGGGTTTTAAGTGCTAAACTACTTAGGTAGGTTTATTATACATCGTTTGTTAGATAGATAGATTGACAAACTCTTTATTGATTCACAGTTTACACACAATACATAATACAGAAAAACAGATGCTTAGAAATGTGAATCAACCGGCGGCCTTATCATTGAAAGACTCAATGTGATTTTTTCAGGCAACCATAGGATGGACGAGGAAACACCCAGATATGTCCATAAAGAAAAATTCGACGAGGTGTGCTAAGTTAGAAGACACTAAAAAGTTGAATTATACAATATAAAATACCTATTACTTTGGTGGTTTGCCCAGTAGAGATATTGATAAGAGAAATACTTACCTAATATGTTTGTTTTAGGTAGTGATTCAAATACGTTAAAAATAATTATTATATTATTCGTATCTAGTGAAAGTCATACGATCTAAATTCCCTACAGAATTACTCAGTTTATTTTTAGGTACTTTTCTTTTGAATTATTCTTATGGAACTACATAAACTTCCTAGTGATTTTTTATAATCGCTCAAACAAACAAAAAATAAAGTTCGAACCTCGATCCAGTATGATTTTTATGAATAAATTTATTATGAAGGATTATGGTTACATGTCTTTCGTGCAAATAGCCTATTTAAAATATAAAAAACTAAACCACACATACCCCATTGAACGATCCCTAACACAGGCAATAGTTGTTTCAACAACGACGTTACTTTTGCTACCTTATTTATGAATGGATAAACCGAAATTTACATCCACACACACCTACCTACTTACATAGCAACCAACGAGGGAGCGGCTATCTGAGAGTTCTTGAGCTAGTTAAATCTGTAATTAGTCAGGACTTGGTGACAAAGGACTCTAAACCAAACTAAACCATAATGAACTATCTCCCTATCACATCCTTCTTCAAGGACTAACTGTTGTGTGACATGTAACATAAACAAATAGTTGTGCCATCAGATATGTGTTCCTAGAAAAAGTAACTTTATGTATAAAAGTAGGTAATTTTATGTATAGTAGGTAATTTTATGTATTTTATATGTATGTATTTATTAGTATGTATATATGTTTCATGAGTACGAATTTATTTTTGTTAATCGAACACCCCCGTCTTTACTTGTTCTTTATTCCTATTCCATCCAAAGGTTGCCTGGAAAAGATCGCTTTTAGCGATAAGGCCGCCTCTTGTTACACGCTATAGTTTTTAATGTTTTTGTTATCTGTGTTATTTGTGCTCTTTGTGTTAACAATAAAGAATATCTATCTATCTATCTAACTTCCCTTCGCTCTACTGGTAGAGCCAAGCAGTAGAGCCACGGGGGATAAACGAACTATGTAAAGAGGAAATAGTAGGTCTACAACTTTTACTACCTTGTTTATGGATGGAGTACATAGCCTACTGACTACGAGTACAAATTGGTGAGGTAAACGCAGCCTACGAAGGAGCGGCGATCTGCGTGTTCCAACGCAGTGTTTCTCCTAAGCTCCTTAGATATGTAATTAATTGGTCAAATGGACTTAGTGACGAAGGACTCTTAACCAAATCAAACCAAAATGAACTATCTCCCTATCACACCCTTATTGAAGGACTAACTGTGTATGTACGACTAGTTGTGCCATCCCAGATATGTGTTCTTAATGCCACAATTAAGCACAACTGTTATAATATAACTACAGTTGAAATAGTAGTTTCAACAACGACTTTTACTACCTTGTTTATAGATGGACAAACCGACATTTACATCTTCATCATCATCATTTACATACACCTACCTACACAGCCTACTAGCTACAAATTGGTGAGGTAAGCGCAGCCAACGAGGGAGCGGCGATCTGCGTGTTCCAACGTCGTGTTTCTCTTAAGTTCATTAAATCTGTAATTAGTAATTAGTCAGAAGGACACAGCGACGAAGGACGCTGCCTTTTACTGCCCATTAGTTGGATTTATCGCCGGTTTCCGTTCCTTGCTAGTTATTGGTAACGTTTAATTTGAAAGCTTAATTTGCCGCGTCCTACTTGTTGCTATGTTTTATAGGATGCTGTTTTGCTGTTAGTTGAAACCTGTAGAGGTCATTAGTGAGGTATCTTAAGATGTTACCTAAGCTCAGTAGTTTATCCTGTTGTACTTCTATAGGTAGATACCTATGTACTATAGTATCGTTTTCCTTCGAATGTACCTACTACCTACCTACCTATTTAGATAAAGATTTGGGCTTTTCTATACAGTTAGATGGTTACTTCTAACACGAGGGGGATTCTTCAGATAGCCTATTTCTTCTTATACTTAAGGGTGCTCATGTATATTCAAATAATTTGTCGTTCAGATGTTTGTGTTTGTTTGTTGTGATGTTTTATTGAACAGCCAGTCGACTAAATTTAATATTTTCTGTGTCTGGAAAAATGGACAGGACAAGCAGACTGACAAAACAGACAGTTGATTGATGATAAAAGTTGACGACCCAACAGTCTAGAGCCACCGCACCTATGTTTATCCAGACTCAATGAGTTTAATCTTTGCTAATCTATAACAGTCTGCGCAATGTTGACTCACATGAACGATACGGCTGAAATGACAAAAAAGGACAAGGCCTTATCAGGAAGTCACTGTGATCCTCGTGAATATATGTACTACCATTATGTACTACTTACATGTCTTGTACAATAAGTCCTTTACTAACTCAGAATACAGTCCTATACTCTACCCGATCACATAGATATTTAATATAGTGCTTACATTGCTTTGTTGGAAGCGGATTGCAAAAATGATTTTTCTAAATGAACAAATAAACAGCCAAATATAAATATAATGAGAGACGAACTCATAATGAATACGCAAATGATGTTAATCAGTGGTGAATTGACTGTTGGCCAAGTTTTTAGACCGCCTAGGATAATTTTATTCTAACGTTGACCGTACCATACCATTTGACCATGTTCACGTTTGTAACATAATACAATGCAAAACCATTTTTACTTTCATTGTACTTTTTTATATGTCTTTTGTAGGTGTCAAATAAATCTGAACAGGGATAAACCGTTGGCCAGACTAGTCTGACCAACAATCTGACCAGTGGGAAATACCATCCTATGGAGGTCACGTCCTGTGCTGCGTTTGCCCGTTCGTGGTCTCCATTCAAGAACTTTACGACCCCATCGGCCATCATGCCATGTGCCCTGCCCTGCCCACTGCGATTTCAACTGAAACCCAGACCTCATTAAAGTGAAATGAAATGGGTGAAATATCCTAGATGCTAACCACTTTTTCAATTGCGTATGATAATTAAGTTATACAGAGTTATCTGCATACCCTGTACTAAACCATAAGGGGGAATTAAGACCATCATTATAAAGAACTTTTACTATGGGGACAAACAGAAGTTAGAGAAAATCAATTCCTCTATAGAGTTCGTTTGTTTCGGCTCTGTATTGGGCAAATACTAGGAAGATATGTATTAGGTAAGCAACCTGTCACGGACCTTATCGCAATAAGTTTTTACCAAGCTAATACAGCTTATTATAAATATTTGGTGTGACCATAGTCTACCCTACTACACTGCTCAAATGTGCATTGGAAGGTACCTAGATCTACAAAAACATGGAGAACTCTGACACATGCAAATTTCTTCACGATATTTTCCCACATCGTCTGAAACTAGCGGCAAAGCTCACTATACCCTGTTAAACTCGAAACTGAAACCTTGTATTTTACGGATCTTTCTACATTTCGTCCATATTAGGAAAACTGCAAATTACACGGGAGTGAATGTGCCAATAAATCACTTTACGTCGCTTGCGAACGTCAATCGTACTAATTCTTGCGACACGCCTCGACAGCCGGTGACTTCAGATTTAACTGCCGCATTCAGGTATCTGACGAGAGATGTCTAATGTCGTCTCAAGAAGTAGTAATTAAATTTAATTTAGATTTTAGAAATCCTTACTATTAGTATAAATACGAACGTATATTTATTGGTTTGTTTGTTACTCTTTCACGCAACTATAGAGGGGCCTCCCTCTATTGTTGCGTCATCAACTTAATTTTTTGCATGGATATAAATAAGAAGTTTAAAGATCCGAAAGTGTCATAGACTACTTTTTATCCTATAAAAATAGAAAGTTTCTATAGGCATATATTAGCATATAAGCCAGAATATTACGCGGGCGAAGCCTCGGGCAAAAGCTAGTATTTTGTTTTATAAAACAAAATTTATGCATAAAAAGTGTCATAATATAAGTAACCAACAATGTAAATAAGTCCTAGCGCAAATTGAATAGAATGTTCCGGAACTATGTCATCTTCATCTTCCACAAAAAACTTTGGTTTCTCTCAGCCCGACAATACAAAATTTGCGTAAACATACAATGCGTTAATCGTAGAGCGATGCAACAGGCAGTTTTATTTGTACAATTAATAAATTAAAATCATACATAATTAAACTAACAATAGCAAAAAAAATACATTTTTTCAGTCTGACAATGTTCCGAGAAAATCCGCGGAAACTTACAAAGCATCAATGGTAGAGCGAGCGATGCAACAGGCGGTAGAGCGTGCACCCGCAGCTACAGTCGCAGGCTAGAGCCTCGGCAAAACAAGCTAGAAGTGTTTCAGATGTGGCGGCGGAGAGTCGTCGGCGGGCCGCGTCGCCGCTCGCGGCCGGCTTATCACTCCCTTATCACCCCTTATCACTCCATCGCGAAACCGATCGCTCCACATTACACATTGATTCGTGCGAATACCCACCCATGACAGTTCGGTATCATGTACAAATTAGTGATCAGTTTTACCTGTGTTTTAGTGTTTCAGCATGTGGATTGCCAAGGTAAGCCTTGTTTACTTTGTGATGCTGAAAGATTTTCTTAGTGATAACGCGGTTTGCTATTTTTTCGGTGTTGTATTGACATAAAGAATAGGTAAGTGCCAGAATGGGTGTGTAGGTGTGTTTATTGAATCATTTCGATGAGTCAATCGTCACTTTACTTGATTTTTAGAAACTGTAATAATTCCAAAATAGAAATGACAACAACCTATTAGATTTTTTTTAATGGGCCAAAGTGCCTTTATTAACTACAATAAGATACAATACTACTTTAAATGCTAAAATTATTCTATTAGAATATACTCTATTAGATATAATCTATCAGATGAAATATACAACACTTATGTTCCTACCCATTTGGGATTTTAATGTTGCTTCCTGTATTCTTACTCGTACTTCCTTATCCAAATGATGTGTGCTAAACTGTTTGATGGTTTGTTTATTTATATTTTACACATTATCACTGCAAATTAATTAATTTGGGAACATTTTCAGTCAAATGAATATTGGGAGAAAATCTACTTCAGAGTCTACTACTGAAACCTAATAATAATTACCAACTTCGTTATTTCACTCACAAATTTTCCGACTTTCCCAGCAAGTTTCCAGAAAAAGTGAAAACTATTTCATGTGTCAATATGTTTCAGTATTGTAATTTTTCATCTGTTATAATAATGTACGTCGCATACTAATTTTATCAAGATGGGTAAAAGTTATTACACCTATTTAGGGAAATGTATTAAATAGGTATTTCAGTAGCAATTAATTTCTCGAAATATTTCCTACTCAGATAACATACAGAACCTTTCCTTATTTATATACCTAGTAGATTCTTTTTATTTAATGTACCTATTTTTTACAATTATACCAATCAACTCGATAAAAAACAACCCATTTTATTGAGACACCGTCTTACCACAAAAGTATTACGAACGCTTTATACAATGTTTAACAGTACAAATTGCATGGCGAAACTGTGTTTAAAGCGTGTTTAAAACTTTTGTGGTAAGGCGGTTTAGAAAAAGAATACACCGAGTACAATAGAATTCATCAAATAAAGATATTCCTATTATAGGTATTTACTGTAATGTAAGTACTTTAACGGCTGCAGCCGTTTAATAGTTCACTGCTGAACATAGGCTTACTGAAGGGTTGGATTGATGGATTCACATAAAGTCATAAACTATCGAATTTCTTCTATGGACTATGCCAAAAGCCACGTACAAAGGACACCCACACTACCAATACTATCAGACATTCTTTATACTTTGTGAGTATACTTCTAATTAATTAGTAGGTACTATCCTCAGAGCAAATAAAAAAAACCAGAGGGAACGTCGTTAAGCAGTCAAGTGAAGCCGGTTTTTTATACATGTGTGAGTGCGTCGCTGTTGCGCCGCCATAGTTTGACTGACAAGCCAAGGCGTAGTTTCATAGTTACCTGGATGTGTGTGTAATTGTATGTACACGGCGAGCGTAGTTTTGGTTGGCTTCACTTGTTTGTTCACAACATTCTCTCTTTATTTTTTTATTTGCTCTGAGGTACTATCTGCCTTTATGCAAATAAATCTGTTTTTCTTCTAATCTGGGATTTCGGGATTTTGCTTATCTCTTCTGCTACAGAGCGATTAGGTATCGTGCCTAACCTACATACAATAGTTCAAATTATAAATTCTACATAATGTAATATAATGTTTTACGAAATTACTTCTGTCAGGGCCACGAACAACACAACTCCTACTAATGAAACTTATCAATTTTATGAAACATTAAAAGTAAAAGTAGAACTAATTCCTTATCTCTCATGTTCAATGCTCAAATGAAGATTTATTTGATGTCGGCTACAACTAAAATAGCTGAACGGCTGCCCTAACGCACCTGTTTTGGGTATTAGTTGACTGAAATAGAAATATATTATGTCGGAACATTGCTGGAACGACAGTTTTATTCCTAGAGATGGATTGAGAAATATATTTTTCTTGTTAGGTGCTATGTTGGGTTTCTAAAAGCGTGTTGGATGTGTGTGAATGAATGTTCTATTGAACGGCAACTTTTATAAAGAGGATTTACGTACGGAACTAATGTTATTGTTAGTAGAAATGAAAGACCGACTAAAACGTATATAAAATAGTGTTAATTAGAAAAAAAATTAAGGGTAATAGCGCTCTAATACTTAAACTGTTGAAGCGTAATTTGAAACTTTTCTTTCAGTTTTACTTTCAAATTTCCAGTTTTCATTTCCCTCAATTTTCTTATCGGAAGATTTCGATTCAACTAAGAAAACTTTTGTTTGTTGTTACTTTTCCACGTGTTATGTTAAGTGTGGAGATCGCATAACGGCAGGCGCAGCGTAGGATATTCAAGGATAGGACATTCGGCGCAACTCGGCGCTCGCGAGCTATTAGGTCTATGTCCAGCAGCGACGTCCTATGGCTAATTCAAACGAAAGTACTTCTTATTAGAGTAGTTACCTAAAAGTTTTAAATTAATTTTTGAATTATGCACATGAATGCAGCTGTAACGGATCATCCAATAGCAAGTCGACTGTAAGCGGTATCTTTTGTAGGTACTTAGTTACTTATATCTGCGTACCAACCTTCGAATCAATAAATAAACAGTTACTCGTAGCTATTGTTCTGTTTTACGATCGATCAATTATCCAATGCAAAGTATTTATCTAGCTAGCGCATTTTAATGAAGTAAGTAGCTATTAAAAATATCTAATATCTACATGCATGGGCTTTTTCTTGACTTCCTTTCAGAAAGGACATGTCCACAAAATGTATGGAGGCTGGTATAATAATAACCAAAAATTCTAACCACAACACTCGTTACATTTCGAGAAAGTTCATATTTTTCTGAGTCTATTACAACAGTTAAAAACAAAAAAGAGCCCTCCGATTTTTAAAAATTAATTTTGAATTTATTGAGATAAATAAATATATTTGGCTCAATAGGTAGTTTATCTCTATCAACCCTGATTAAGTAACCTCCAAATAGTTAAATAAAATCATTTTTATCCATTAGACACACTTTTAAAGTGTTTTTTTGTCACATTGTACCTACTAACTGGTCACACTGGTAGGTTATAATTTTTAATTTTAGTAAATTAAGATATGTATGTGAAAGAATCAGCTACGAATGCAAGTAAAATAACGATAGTAGCACTTTATTATTGCTAAACTAGAAAAAATAATAAGCTGTATTGTTATTTTTCATAGAATTTATTCTTCGCATTTAAAAAAAATTGGAGGGGTGAAAAAATCTAAATTAAATATTTTTGGGAAGCCCATAAAACAAGCTTTCAAATGATGTGTATTCCATCTTGGTTCGATTTTTCTCTGAATAATATACCACTTGTGGACGTCACCTTTAATATTATTCATCTATACATGCTCGACCGGGAATTAAATATACAAAGTAAGTTCTAAGTATGTATGTACTTGGAAAGCAAACGTACTACGTACGCAATTAGGTCAAGGAAGTTATTAGATATTTTTTAAGTTTCTTAACGCTAATACAGCCTCAGATTGTTTGAGAGATTCGCCACTTTAGAACGCTTGTATGAAGGTACGTAATTTTTTTTCACCGGACAACGGATCGTTTTTATCACGGGATTCGCGCTGGTAAATGGCTTAATAATAAACTAGCGACCTGCCCCGGCTTTGCATAGGTGTATTATACATATCAACCTTCATATTGTATCACTCTATCTATTAAAAAACTACATCAAAATCCGTTGCGTAGTTGCGACTGCCTCTGTGGCTCAGTGGTTAGTGAACCTGACTTCTGGATCAAAGAGGCGTGGGTTCGATCCCCACCCAGGGCAAGCATTTTTGTGATGAACATATGTGTTTGCTCTGTGTCTGGGTGTTATTTAGGTACTATCTATATAAGTATGTATTTAAAATATGTATATGTAGTATATCAGTCTCTGGCAGCCATATCACAAGCTTTGCTTAGTTTGGGATCAGAGACCGTTTAAAAAAAAAAATTATATAAGCATACATAGGGATAGACAGACAAGGAAGCGACTTTGATGTGTGTGACCAGACATTGGTTCGGCGAAAAACTCAAAGTATCTGTTTACTGACGGTCCGTTGTCCGGTGAAAAAAAGGCCATACACAAGCGCTCTAATTATGTTTAATAATTAGTTTGAATAATTCACATATTCTCAGTAACGTCTCCTCTGATTTGCATTTAAAGACGTGGCCATCAATTTTCAGCTGAAGAAACATTCGTGCGAGTGGGCTGTGCGTATGACGTCATACCGCGCTATCATCGCAACAGCCTTGTCGTGACGCCTATAATAATACTTACTTAGTTATTCATATTTTACGGGTTTATTACTAGGAAAATTATTATTGTAGGAGAGACTAGTGGTTTGTTAATGTGTATGCCTTTTTAAGTCAGAAGTTCAGAACCGAAGGGATCTGTAGAATAATGAAAGTTACCGACCTAGCCCTAAGTAGTGACTAAGTAGGTAGGTACTGATGGTCGATAGTACCACAGAGCTCGCTGCATAGGCAAGCGCAATATGGAACGACAACTCCTCCTAAGAAAAATTGTATCAAAAAGTTGAAGACCTGATTAGAGCCCATGGATACACATGTTGAATTGCATTAACCATTTTGCACAGGACCTTCTGAAACCTATAGCGGAGGCCTATGTCAAACAGTGGACGTGCTGCGACTTTAGAATGATTCATGCTTTTTACCTACTTTTTAATTTCTAAGATTGTTTGGATGTGTTAATTAAAGTAGATATTTCATTAGGCCCAATTATGAAGGCGCCATCGTAGTTATTTTAGCAAATTAGAATATTTCTGTTTCTTTTTCACTTTAGGCATTCGATAGAGAATACTTTTTATGTTGCTATTAAATTTACGATGGCGCTTTCATTGTGTATGTAAAAGTAAGAAGGTACTTAGGTAGTGATAAGTAGTCGGTATTTAAGGAAAGTCCCTTTACAAACCTCGACACGATAAATTGTTATACCTCCTTAAGAAGTTGAAAGTGATGCGCCAGATTACAAACAAAACCGAGCTCAACAAGCCGTTCGGTCCCTCATCAATAATGTCTTCATTTGTTAAGCTACGCCATTAACTTTAACATGGTACTTAACTATCACATGCATCATCTCTTGATTAAGGGGCTCACGACTCATGTTGCTTTCTATCTAATCGGCACTTTAATCAATTTGTTACGTTGTGCTCCATAGATAGATATAAGTACATGTTCTATGGAGCTATCGCTTAACACCAATATCGAGGCACGTGTCAGAGGAGCCCTTTACGGAAAGCGTGTTATTATCGCTATGAACGCATACATTATATTTAACGAGTAATTTTAGACCGCTCTCATTAGATGTGGTGCTTAATAATTTGATCGACACCTTTGTGGCGCCTCATATTTTTACTGATACTGGAGCATTAGCAGTGTAAATTGTAATAAAACCTAATTTTAGACCATTCAGTTGCATAATAATTATTTTTCGAAAAAATCGCAACAATTACTTCCACCGTGTATTTGTACATAATTCGAACAGTTTGCACGAATCGATGTGACATCCATGTACATGATTGATGATTTATCAAAAACGGCTTAGCCGATTTCGATGAAATTTAAATGGGACCAACTTAAAAGTATACCCTATCCATTAACAGTATCAAAAAAGGGGTCAATGACCCTATCAAACTAAAAATGTTTTTTTTACATCGGTTCACAATTGGCGAACATTGTACTATACCCAAAAAAATACATACAAACGAACAACTCCTTTTTGGAAGTCGGTAAAAAATCAAAACAGTTTACTGAGCGAACAAAGCGTCTTTTCATAGACTGGCTAAATTTTCTGAAATAATATTTTGCAGGCAATATCCTGTTCAATGTATGCATGCATTTACACCTACTATTAACACAACATTGCTTGTGTACAGTGTACGAATGCGTAGATTATCAGTTTGCGCGTCTGGCTGTTATCTCGCGAACGCCCCATAAATTGTGTCAACACGGAATTACACTCGATTTGGTGGTCTCCACCGGACACCATTTCCGAGCTATCCCGAGATATCAGTGTTTCCACTTTTAGTGATTTCGCCTTATTTTAGGGCGAAGCATGCATGTTTCATGTATTATACTTAGGCCGTGTCTAATTAACGATTATGGAATTTTTAGGGTAAACTGACATCATGTCACACGATTTAGGGATTTTTTAGGGTAAAATGACTTCCTGGTTCCGCTTTGCCCTCCCAACCCCTTCCTCCCATCCTCGCCTAAAGTTTCTTATTTAGGGATAATTTCCCAAACAAACATATCCCTTAAATTTGGGCGAAATAAAAAGCTCGAATGGAAACACTGCGAGATATTTCCATCGTTTCCACGTTTCCGCCTGATGTTGCTGGATTAACTTACGGTTTCGAGCTATTTCTTTTATTTTCGGAGCCATGGAGATGGGAGAGTTTGACGACGAGCTTTGATGACGGCTATGAATAGTTAATTTATGCCGTTATCTCTGAGTTATGGTCTTTTGACATGAATGTGTGCTTGGACGAAGTTTCTGAATGAATAATGATATTTTTATTTCACACCCAATCTATGTAGGCCTGCTAAACGTGCTGTTATTTCGATGTGTTGGTGAATTTACGATCAAAAGTTAATAAATAAATTCCAAGCTACTTGGAATATTTCGTATTTATCATCTTTCTCAGCATATAAAGCAATTAAAAACCTCCTATGTTACGCATAATAAAATATCATGCAGTATTAAAAAAGATGAGCAGATAGCTATTTAATAATATCAGTTACACTTGAAAATTTACTTACGACGACCTGCATAGATTAGATTTCGATCTATGACTTCTACCAATCATCTACATCCCCGTAAGATCTTCAGCCAAGTTATAACAGAAAACCCTAAATAGCTTATGACACTGCAGTTCTGTGTAAATAAATACAATGTATTTGTTTTTCAGTACATGAGCAACTCCTGAACAAGTTGGCCTGCATAGACCATGAAGAGTGCGGGCCGTGTCTCTCGGCCGCCAGCCACTGCCGCTGGTGTGCGGACCCCTACTACAGCTCCGCAGCACCCAGGTGTAACGACGACGAGAGGTAACTATTATGACAATATTAACATTGGCAGATTTTCCCTAAAGGTATGATTCGAAACTCCGCTGCAGACAGCAGCAACACCGCAGCAGCGCTGCCGCAGCATTACTGGTCCCCATATAATCTCTATGAGTTTACATGAGATTACATTCCGAGCTAAGCAGCATTGTCGCGGCAGCAATATGCGGAAAAGTAGTGCTGCGGCAGCACTGCTGTCTGCTGTTGCTGCCTGCGGAGTTCGGAATCCTTAAGGCAAACAATGCACATACCTAGAGAGCCGAGATATGCCGATGCTCGCGCGATCTTGTAGAGTTGGATTAGCGAGCGTTCGGGATATCGCAATCAGTGGACGTTGGAAGACTGTGGCCCGAGGAGCTATGCAATAAGGCATTTTCTAGTTGATTCAAAGTTACTATTTTTAAATTGCTGTTACATATCAATATAGAACAAGGAAAAAATGCCAGGTCGATGCTGTTAGAAAAGCGCCTGAGGCGCTTGCCTAAGTAACTCTTTGCCTCTGCCGTATATTCATTATACTACTATATTTGATATTTATAACTGAAAAGTACTTACCTGTAACCAAAATAGGCAATACTCAGGTCTCTGATGTTCCTACTTAGTAGTTGATTGTGTACAATATTTAGAGTTTAAATGAATTTCTTACCAATTTAGAAAGGTCGGCCTTTCCCGAGAATCACCAGTAGTACGTTACTCACGTTGGAAAGAAATTAAGTACTTAGTAACTCACAAATACTATAAATTATTTTTCAAGTAGTTCCATGTACCAGAATAACAGTTACAAGGGTCCCATTAAAATTCTATTATGCTACTCGATTTCTATCTTCATAAATATGAGGAACGGTTAATAATTCAAGTGGAGAAGTTGTCCATTGATATGCCATACTTGTATGCAGATTCCATCAGAGTAGCGTTGATGAACTACTAATTGTAACCGTGATGTAAATATAAACAACTATGTACTTACAACATATGGGACACTAGTTGCATACTTTTTACAATCTGTAAGATGTCATTGTACTGGATATGGGTTTTTTTAAAGAGCCCAATCCTGAAATCAAAAAACTTAAAAGCTGTTTTAAAGTATCACATCTAACGACATATGTATCTATCTATACCTATTTCTAAAATAAAATAAATAAATAAAAACCATTTATAGGCCATTTACCAGGCACAGAGACCCAGAGTTACATAAGTGTTAGTTAAAATAGAAAAATATTTATTTGTCTTAGAAATATAGTCCCTAGTCACAAGCATATTTAGCAGGAGACTGACCTGACACCTTATTGTGTAAGCTCTCTGACGTTCGGCTTCGCTTTTTCTTCTGCTCGCGCCAGTTACTCACGCCATGAGAGCGAGCGGGAGGAAAAGTGAAGCCGAACGTCAGAGCGCTTACACAATAAGGCCTCTGGATTAGACTGTGGAGATTGGATCTGGATGTACGGCAGTGCATCCAAACAAGTCGTGCATATATTTTACTATTACCGCTATGACCATGACATCTATTAATATCACCTTGGATACAAATCGCGTCCCTCCCGACATACTTAATGCAATCTATAAAGTAGGCCTGGATCTCTTAGGTACCACCGAGTTGATTATGATGATGATAGCGCCCAAACCCTAAACCGGAAGTTCATACATAATATAAGCACATTGTAACCTTAAGCCCGCGAAAGATTGAAACTTATCATTGAATATTCATGATGTTAACTGTATTAGAGAACTGTACTTCGGTCCTTATTTGAACTAATGCTCCTTAGAAAGTTATAAATCCAACTTCATTTGCATAGCTATGTAAAACACATGCCCTTGCTTACAAATTACGCGAAGAAAAGCTTATACTCTGATACTACTTTAAGTAGATATGTTTGTTGTTAATATAGAGCGTAGATAAGTTAGATAAGCTGTTAGAAATGTTAAAAAAGTTCTTGTGTGAAGACTACGGTATCGGCAAGCTCAGAGTAGAACGTCTACTCATAATAGGTATAGAGAACGCAGTGTCGCACTGGATACAAATTCAAGCCGTTTAATTGGTCTTTATAAGAAATCTACTAGCATCTATTTGAAACAAGCTTTTCCATTAATGGACGTGCTATGGCTAAAATTACGATATCGAAGAGATTAACAATTAGGTACCCGTGTTTTATGATACTGTAGATGAATTAGACATCTTGTAAGATATTTACAATGATTCGCGCTTGGCGTCGCCAGTAACTTATCAATGGGTAATATTCTGCGTGTAATATAATTACACGCATCAAATCTTCTATATCTAGTATCTTTGAGTGTTTGGCGTTACGGTAGATTGTAACAAAGCAATAACAATAACCCTGTATAGCCAGGGTTATTTCTAATCAATTAGCATACTTTTAAGGACTTATTCTGTACATCAAAACTAACAACGTTTTTTCTGCGATTTTTGACACTGAGTTCTGACAAAAGATGCAGAACAAAAGTGGAATCAACTAAACCCACAGTAGCTTACAGGCTTCATATATTTTTGTACATCCTGGCTAAAACGAGTTCTAGAACTAACAAAATATAGAACCAAAGGAAAACGATAATTGTAGTTTTCGTTCAAGCCCGGTTGTTTTAACCGTTTAGCCATGTCAGAAGCCTAGGTACAGGCGGCCTAAAAACTCTGACACCAGGGCTAGCCACCCGGCCCATATTACACGAACCAACTTATGTTCATACTCATATCTACTAAGCCCTAAGGCCTCTATTTATCTGAAGTTGCAATGAATCTATAGACTACTTACGTTCTTTGTATAAAGTAGACTGCCATTCAAAATAAACAGTTCGCTTTCGTAGCAATACTCCGAATAATCCACAAGTACGAGTACAAGAGAAGCGCATTCTTACATTTCGATTGTACTTTCCCACGTCGGCTGACCGACATTGGGCCTCGTGGCCTCAGCGCTTGACTAATCAAAAGATCGTCGTTTGATTGATTATTGATTGTGGAGCTTAGGGGCCGTCCATTCATTACGTGAGATGGTTTAGCGATTTTTTATTTCACCACTGCTGGGTACCTATATATGTATGCCTCCTTCTCGTGCCATTTTACCCTTTCAAAGGCCAATCTAATAGATATTGATTTGATTTTAAGAAACCTTTATTAACATAATAAAATTACAATGTTTTGTAAAGCTTAGCGTTAACGAACTAAGTTACAATTTACCACAATATTACAGTGTTTTGTAGGCTATTGTTACCTTTTGAAACTTGTATCTAAACATTATGTTATGAATTTACGAAAGTTTTCATTACGTAGTAAGTAGAGGGTAGATAAGAAATCAATTATATTTTTTGCTACGTATTACTTTGCACTTTCGTACGTTTACAACATGATATTGTCACTCGTCAATCCACCGGGTTGGTGGTTGCTGGCCAATTTTTGAAATATGTATTATTAATGGTATCTAAACACGTCATTCTTTGATTAATTGTGTTGTATTTTTATAATAAGTTGTCAAGTGCGTGCACGCGTATGATAAGCTTCCGTAGATGGTGACGATGATTATGATGATGATAAAAACCAATTTTTACGATGTCATTAGATGGTTGACTACAAGAAAAACGTAAATGAGTATGAAATATGTATGTGAGGTCAATGATCTCTGAGCTATGTCCATGTTTAAAATTTCAATTTGCTTTTATGACTCAAAAAGTTATAAAAGTGCTCAAAATAATTTAAAGGTGCCTTTTTTTCAACTTTGTCGACCTAAAGGTATCTCACCTATATATGTTTATTGCTTTGGAAAGATTTAACAAACTAAATAAATTAGCATTTAGCAAAAAAAAAAAATATAAACTACGGAACAAAAAAAAAAGAAAAGACAGTTATTTGTGGATGAGAATAAAAATGACTTACATAATTGTCGTGACCGTTCCTTGGTCCAATGTGAGATTGGGTGAGATTAGGCTTCACATCCCCCCACATACAGCTCACATAAGTAATGGACGGCCTCTTACACTAACCGTGTCCGGATAAATGCTTTTCAATAGCTTTTATATGAGCGTGCTGAGTTAATTTCATCATGGCGATGTAAGTCGATTATCGTTTGGGATCTATAGATGCTACACACTGAGTTTTATTGGTATACCTCGTTTCGCTCCATTGTTATGATAAACATCTGGGTGAAATATCTTCTTATTTTATTTATGAATGTTATTTATGTACATTTTTTTTGTAAATTATGTAGCTATGCGGCTATTAATTTGCGTTACGATAGGACTACGTTTTCTCTTTAAAATTACTTTTTCTAATAGCGCTAACGTTACTCATTGTTCCTTACCCATATTAACATAATAAGAGCAACACTGGATATCTGAGTTCGGAAGGGTGACCGCAAGTTGCATTTAAAACTGTGCGCTTTACTATACAAGGTATTGCTTTACAATGCTTGGGGACTTTCAGAGGTATAGGTATTTATTTTTAATTGTGTATACTCTTCATTATATGAACATCTTTTACTATGAGGCCCCGAAACCGTAAAATTTTTAGCAGTTCCATATAAATTTCAATTCCATTGACAAATATAGGTGCAGTAGAGCAGATTTCTTTACACGATTTCGAAGTTAGCCCCGTAGTAAAAGTTTTTAAAAGTAGTGGAAGTCTAAGAATAGGCTGATGATAAGCTTGTTCTTTTGTAAAGTGCAGGGAGATTTAGACATCAACTACTTTTAAAAACTTTTACAACGGGGCTAACTTCAAAATCGCGGAAAGAAATCTGCTCTACTGCACTTAGATGGAACTGCTAATATTTTTACGATTTCGGGGCATCCTGATCCTTTAGTCTACTTTTTGCGTAGTGTACTTAAACTTTCGGCGTTGGCGTGTGGTAAATGTGGTAAATACATTTTGGTTAACTCTTCCTCGTTTCCACCAGGGGTGCTATACAAAAATGTATAGAGCCATACGGAAACAACTGTAGTTTCAGTTTACGTGTAAACCTGGACTAATCCCTCTGTACTATAGGTAATCTCTATATTTTTTCCGTGTAGCTTGGTGGCCACAGGTTGCAGCCAGGGTATGATCCAGAGGCCCGAGAAGCCGATATGGGAGGTGGTTCAGAACAGGTCTCTGCAAGATGTGCAGTCGGACAGCGAAGAGGATGTGGTGCAAATCCAACCGCAGAAGATAAAGCTTTCTCTTAAACCCCGTAAGTTTACTTTTATTTTATCTAACAGCTAAATCTCGAGACAAGCTTTCAAAACACTAAAATTGTGTAATATAGAGAATGTATGGATTTAATCAAATTTAAAGTTTATTTTCTTCTTTTTAGACTATTCTTCTTCTTCTTCGTGTCGGTGGTTCTAAGGTGATAGATCTAGACTGTTATGATCTATCTAGATAAGCTTTGCCCAGTGGTTAGCGGCTGCTACTCCAGGAGGTGTGGCCTCCACTAGGTCGCCCAGTGTGCAGGTGTTTGGGCACTGAGGACATGACAATAGGTGTTGTATTGTCTGCACAGCTCCTCAATCGTACTCCACTGAGATCATGTCAGAGAAACCCCATTTGGCCATATTAAACTTGCAGCGGCCAACTTGGGTCCGGAGTCGATTCAACAACTTCCACGTTGGCCACGCTAAGTCATTCCCTGGGGGAGTTCTTCCGCTGGCTCTAAGAAGTCTCGTGGTGGGGGACAGGTTTCTTGCCAGAGTTTGCAGCGGGTTTTAGACTATTTAAGTAAAAGGCTTTTTTATTTCTAATTTATATTTTATTTTATTCATCATTATAATACATAGTTATCACAACAAATCAATGAAGTGCCGTATAACTACAGTAAGTTTGTCACGGCACTGTTACTGTTATTCATATATGTTATGCGATTACGATTATGAACCGATTTTAATGATTCTTTTTTTGTTTATTATAGATCATGTATTACTTTAGAAATTGTTTCATTTAAATTTTATTGATATTGGTTTGGCAGTTTATGAAAAATCAACAATAAAGTAATCGAATAACATATATTGTATTATCAACTATTAGAATTTTGTATTATTTAAGTCGGTTGTGCCATGTCATTGAAAAATAAATTACTATTACTCATGTGGATTTTTGTCACAGGAGAAACAAAGAAAATCCAGTTCACGTACCGGCCAGCGAAGAACTACCCGCTGGACCTGTACTACCTGATGGACCTCACATGGTCAATGAAGGACGACAAGGAAACGCTGGTGTCCTTGCGAGATGACCTGCCTGACATGCTGAAGAATCTCACTGATAACTTCAGGTATTGAACATGATTTACCATAGGAGAAACAAAGGAGATCCAGTTGGCGTATCGACTAACGTAGAATCACTACCTATACTTACCTTACCTGTGCCTTTCGTGCAATAATCAGTTACATCAGTCATCTGCACGCACATGACCGTGCAACTTAAAAGCAGTGTAAAGTCGCCGAAGCCGGAATTGGCTAGGAATATATAATACTATCTACCTGATGAATACCTGTCTGAAATGCTGAAGAATCTCACTAATAATTTCAGTTGTAAGTTTAGAAATATAGGACCTCAAATTATATCAATAGAATAAATATCTAGTAAATAGAGGTCCACTTATTTGGTTGATTCAAGATTTGACCTAGACCGCAGGAACGCGTAGGATGTAAGTGATGCAACCCGCTTGCAAACATACGCTACTGCAAGTCAATGGGAACGGAATATATCTATCAGAAGGAGTTCTACGGCTAATTTATTTATAATGATGAGCTCCATTTTAAAGCCCTATTAAATAGCACCTACTAGAAAATGCAATGAAAAAATGCCTTGCATTTTACCCTTTTACAAGCTTATCATAGGAAAAACATTCAATTGAGGAGTATAGACTCAATTGAAATGTTGATATGATAAGAAAACCATCCTCTCCGCGTAGTCGAGCCACAAAAATAAAAGAGTTATGAGTTTTCAGGTTAGGTTTCGGCAGTTTTGCTGAGAAACCCATCATGCCTTTCACGAGTATGGACGAGGGAAGACGCGCCAACCCCTGCTCCGTGGAAGAAGAAGCTTGTGAGCCCACTTACGCCTACAAACACCATCTCTCACTCACTAATGAGGTAGGTATGATAAGCTACCAAACCAAGGTCTTATGTATGCCTTAAATGAAATATGAGTGGAATTCGGAGCTACTAGTAACTCTAATAAGAAAATTGGTAACCAGTGAAGACTAGTTAGCTATGAAGTGACTAACCTTGAGGTCTTTGTAGTCTAAACTGTTTCTGTGAGTACCGTGGTGGTCTAGTGACAACATCCGCCTTACAATCGTGAAGTCGTGGGTTCAAATCCCGGTCCAATACCAATGAATTCCTTGCAATTTATGTACCTACGGTATTTCACATCACTGGCTTTTTGGTGACGGAAAACATCGTGAGGCAACAAGCTTACTTCCGTAGAAGGAATTCGATGGCGCATGTGAATCCACCAACCCGTACTGGCTAGCGTGGTGAATATGGTCCAATCACCCTTCGTGGTAGGCCTACGTCCTGCAGTGGACTATCAAAAAGGCTGGTACAGTACAGTTTCTGTGGCTGAAACTTTAACGCTAATTCAACACTCGTGTATTGATTGATTTGAATGTAGGTACTATGCACTGTATACCAAAGTAATTGTTTTACTAATATATGGCCGGTCAGCAATTCTTTATTTTTATAAAATTTCTTCAATTTACTAGATAAACAAGTTCATAGAGAAAGTGAACAGCAGTTCAGTGACCGCGAACCTGGACAACGCTGAAGCTCAACTAGATGCGCTGATGCAAGTATTAGCGTGCCGGGAGCAGGTCGGGTGGTCGACTAGCAGCAGGAAGATTGTTATATTGTCTTCTGATGGATACCTGCATATAGCTGGGGATGGACGACTTGGTAGGTATAACATATTATTCAAAATCCAAGAGCAAGGTTTTAGTTGGTAGAGCAACATCCACGTCTCGCGGTCTTCGGCCAATGTCTTCACAACATGTCATCTAATTTTTTTCTTTAATTTGATCTAAGAATGCCCTCCGAGGTCTTCTTTTCTCTCTCTTTCCTTCTATTATGATTGTCAATGAGATTGGCATGGCGTACTATGCAAAAATCTTTCTTCTTCTATTTTTACTTATGGTTAGCAGTTTTATTTTTTCCTTGACCTCTTGATTGGATTTTTTTACTGTTCAGCTGATTTTTAGGGTTCCGTACCTCAAAAGGAAAAAACGGAACCCTTATAGGATCACTTTGTTGTCCGTCTGTCCGTCTGTGAGTATGTCAAATCTCTTTATCTCGGGAACACGTAAAGATATCGAGTTGAAATTTAAACTGTGTACGTATTTCTATGGTCTCTTGCAGTTGTGTAAAAGAAAAACTTCTCAGTTATCGTATAAACAAGTTAGAGCCGTTTATGTCGTAAAAAACCGCATATTTCGACACTTACAGAAACAGAAACCTACAGGGTACTTCCCGTTGACATATAACTGTGAAATTTGGCCAGAAGCATTTTAGAGTATACATATAGGAATAAATCTGAAAACCGAACATTTTTATTTGTATGTATCACAAAAATAGGGCCTAGATTCACGCAATATGGGTTAAAAATTCAAAGTGAGTAAATCATATCATGTAAGGTATAAAAGAGCTTCATTAGTACATGCTAAAACAGGTTTTTAATTATTTTGACATTAGAGCCGTTTACTCTTATGTCGTAAAAAACCGCATATTTCGCACTCACAAAAATCAAAACCTACAAGGTACTTCCCGTTGACATAGAATTATGAAATTTGGCGTGAAGCATTGTCTCAGAGTACACATATAGGAATAAATCTGAAAACTGTACATTTTATTCAAATCACAAAAAAAGGGCCTCAAACTTCACAAAACATAGGTTCAAAATTCAAAGTGAGTAAATCGTATCATGTAAGGTATCATATAAAAGAACTTCATTACCACATGCTAAAACAGGTTTTTAAATTATTTTAGCATTTTCAGTAATTTTCGATGTATGACGAGAAAAATGAAAAAAGAAAACTTCTCGATTGTTATAGTATAGAGATTTTTACAACTTACTTCTCAATTTTGTGAAATTTTCTGAATTTGTACGGAACCCTCGGTGTGCTAGCCTGACTCGCATTTTTCCGGTTTTTTTAAACTTGTCCCGACTGACTTGTTTATATAGGCCGGGCCCGCGAGCTACTCCCTAACGAAATCAGAAGGGTTTTACTGTTTTTTTTATTAAGGTACTTATTTAATTTATAATTTTTTATACTAAAGACATAGTACATCTATGCTATCTTTAAAATTATTGTTTGCCTACTTTTTACTTAAAAACTTATTCTATTATTAGGTTGATATACAGAGCGTTGTAGTCCATAACCCATTACTTCTACAATCTATTTCGCTTTGGTGGAATCTGGGCTTACTTTCTCTGGGCGTGAGAACTGTTTTGGGTTCATAAGAGATTATGGTGATTAAAGAGGCATGATTACCGGAATTATGCTAAATAGGTTACGCTAACTATGAACGTTTTATCTTCATTACCAATACTCTTGAGTGTATAAAACCAGTAGTCACTAAACCAAAAGTAATCTGTATTTGTTGACATTAATGCTTACAATAAGCGAAGAAACTGTATATAGTTACCGTTGTTTCTTGATGGAATAAGGAAATGTAAAGAAAGGAAGAAAATACGAGTACCCAGATAATATTTGGTTCTATAAAAGTATTTCTTTCAGGTGGTGCAATAAGAAAGAACGACGAGCAGTGCCATTTAGATGAGAACGGATACTATTCCGAAGCTGCCACATACGACTATCCTTCTGTAGCGCAAATATACAGGCTTCTGGATCAGTATAAGGTAAAATTGTGCTAAATATTTTACAGTGGGATTTGTGGTTTATGTGTTTATAACTTTGTGGTCAAATAACAAGTCCCATAACAGATAACACTGTATTTTAAGTTTATGTTGGCCTCAAGTATACAGAGCTATTAAGATAGTGGTTCGAGATGCTGACCATAGTTATGAACAACTTACTATTACTTTATTATTTTATATTAATCTTTATATTAACTTACTATGGTTAGCCAACAGTAACAAGTCGCGGCACATAAGTCTAGCGCTGAGCGAAGTGTGGAGGGGGTGGCTGCGCATTGCGGCCACCATGCGCAACCACCTCTGCCGTGCCTCCACAGTACCCTCAGCGCTAGACTTACGTGCCGCTGCCTGTACCATTGGCTAAGCAAAAATGGTGATTCAGACCATTGACAATAATTTCTATTATGAGGCCAACCGGGAATTCGAAAGAACAAGTCAGCTATTCCATACATACAGTCAATTTTGAGTTGGAATTCAGCAAGAACCAGATGTATGTTTCTTGCGTTTCAAAGTTAATTCAATAGTAAAAATTATAAATAATAATCTGAATCAATTTAATGTTTTTTTAAAACCATATTTTTGTGCGCTTAGTACACGGTTTCTGAACCAGTACAAACAAGTGCGTATGTAACAAAGGAATAAGGAAGCTCATGTAACGTTTAGCAGAAACAACAGAAGCTTTTAGCAACAAGTGTAAAGATGAGATGACTAACCTACTTTGCACAAATATTTCCCTACAAATAGATTTAGTGTGTTGCGCCGACGTTAAATATGTTTTCCGTGTGCTAACTGCCTAACTCGCGATGTTTACTATCGACTTATGGTGTTATTTATACAGAATTACTGGTTGAAAACTCGCAATGTTCTAGGTTGTAGTTATGCTCGTTATTATGATCACATTTCGCTATGGGGTGAATCCTGAAATCACGACTAAATCTGCTTTCTCTGCGTCGTTGAACCTTTTTTTTTCTTCATACTCGTATGTTCGCGTTGCGGAGATGCGACCAAATGCTTACAAAACTAAGAAATTCTCACAAAAAAATCGACAAAGTGTATGCAACAGTTGATTTTTTCACGATTTTCGCGTTGGAACCATCGTGAAAGGTGATCATAATGATATACCAGCAGCCAAATTCCACAGTATTTTGACTATTGAACCAGTCATCCTGATTTTATAACCACCTTTGCATCTTATTCTAAAGTAGGTACAGTCTCTGACATCGATAATCTTATAACATAACGATTTTTAGGTAAACGTAATATTCGCCGTGACGGAAAGCGTCAAAGACCACTACGACAGCTTACACGAGCTCCTAGAAGACTTCACTTACGTAGCAAAGTTAGAGAGTGACAGTTCCAACCTGCTAAAACTAGTAAAGACTGGGTACGAAGACATCGTGAGCGTAGTCAACTTCGAGGATGACTCTAGTTCTGGCCCAGTGAAGGTCCGGTACTTTACGGACTGCGGAGTGAAAGGCGGGACCCTGATGGAAGTCACGAGATGTACCGGAGTGGAATACGGCATGACGGTTAATTACGAAGCGCACGTCAGCCTCGATTCGTGTAAAGAATTTAAGACGGTGAGTGTGTACTGTGTAGCTACGTTGTAAATTTAAAAATTAATAAAAGTATACAGGGTTATTTCTAATCAATTAGCATCCTTTCAGGGGCTTATTCTGTACATCAAAACTAACAACTTTTGTTCTACAACTTTTCTTAATAAAAAAAGTTGTTGTTCTATAGAAAAATATCGTTCACCCGTGACAAAATGTATGGAACACAGTTTTCACAAAAGTCGCAGAACAAAAGTTGTTGGTTTTGATGTACCGAATAAGAAAGGATGCTAATTGATTAGGAATAACCCTGTATATGTATATTATCACAAGTTACTCGTAGGATTATGTGGGCCCTATCTGCCAAACTAGTCATAAGCCTGCATTTTGGTAGCTAGTCGCTTCACAGTTGTAATTTTGTAAACTAAAATATAATATTGTCTATTCCACCTAATAATATGTAACTTCGTCATAATTTAATTACTTATAACTTTTTGATTGTTGTCTGAAAAATCGATTTCCATTGTTTTTAAGTCTTTTATAACATGACTAGCGTGACATTTTTATTTTTGTGCTATCCCATAGTATAGGAACCTTTTATTTTTCCGGAATAAAAAGTAGCCCAAGTCACTTTCCGATCCTTTAACTATGCCCATGCTAAAAATCAAATCGATGCATTGCTGTGCTAAAAGGAGTACAAACAAACCAATAAACCAACAAAGACACTTTCGGATTTATAATATTAGTAAGGATTTTACAATGTAGGTACATACCACACTAAATGTCAAGTTGGAGATGACTATCAAATAATCAGTGCCACACAAGTCTGCGGATAGGAAGTTATGCGCAGAATGCTACGCAAAATGCAAAACATAGGTATGCGCGGGAGCCAGAGAGACGAGACGCCGGGGCACACCCACCCGGTAACTTTATGCCTCCCGCGCGCTCCCTACGCCTGTTCTCACTACTTCGCCACTTGTGTAGGCATTGTGCACACATGCGCAATAATTAGCGAATCACGGGGAAGTGTCATTTGCTGCTAACTTCTCATCCGCCAACTTGTGTGACGATACCTATACCTAGTTTGGTGGATATGGCTGTGTATTCCATGGAACGTACCTACCAATTATGCAATGACATGTATTTTTTATTTCTTTTTATGATGGTGATGCGCTCTTGAGATACTGAGTGTTACTTGATATGGTACTTGCGGTATGAAAATGTATTCTGCGACACGAACACGTATGAAGTACATGTACCTACTTTCTTATAAATATAACCTTGTATTCGTATTTGACGTCTATAAACGTTTTACACCGTGAAATACGAATAAGTAAGTACTTATAAAGTTACACTCACGTTACAGCCACGTGCAATGTTTGGTGTTAGTAAAGTACCACCATATTCATAAAATCAATTTTTTTTAACAATTTGGATATCTTCAAGTCAAGAATCTTCTTTTGTATCTTTTAAGTCTATATACTCCATCTTCGGCTACAACTTCGCTTTTCGTCTGGCGAGTTGGTGGCCAAATGTAGACCAATTCTACATAAAAAAAAACATAATTGGGACCATTCAAATTTTAAACGTTTCCCCTAAGAGTTCATCGACAGTTTTTATTCCCAAAATCCCATAATCAGTTCTTCTTCTCATTCGTGTCGATAATCCAAATATATATTTATCAGTTAAACAATTTAAAAAATCAAATCAAAGATCTAAATATTTGAGTCTACTAAGGAAGAAAAAAATTGTTCCCTTAAAATTATTTTGTTCACATGCTTAGTACCTAATTTAGATTAGACAAACAATCACGCCTGTATTAATCGTCTCACCACTAAATACCTAGGCTGTTCAAGCTTCCACACTTAAAAATACAGTTACTCACATACTTGCTCAGAAGTTCAGAACGCATCACGTAACAATTTTAAGTGCGCACTTATGCTTACACCGATGCGTCGTCTCCAAAATGGTTACGCGCATTCCTGCAACTTTTTGTGTACATTGCAGACGCAGCAGATGATCACCATTTCTGAGTCGCAACTGGGTCAAGACTCGTTGACCCTGGAGGTGGAGATCCAGTGCGGTTGCAAGTGTGAAGGAGACCTTATAAAGGACATGTCGCTTACGTGCTATCCGAATTCTCATCTTGTTTGTGGCGTCTGTCAATGTAATAAAGGATGGTGAGTGATAATATCGTATCATACTTATATAGCTAGAGATTTTTTCTCTTGCAGTGCGGTAGGCTGACTTTTATCCACCCTAGAAAAAAATTTAAAGTCAAACAGACTGAAGTTTTTGGGGTGGGTAAAAATGTTTTTTAAGGTGGAAGCGAAGTGAAGCTACCTTCCATCCTTTTCCATCTTATCTTATCTTATCTCATCTCATCCTATCCATCCTTTTGTATTAGCTACCTGCTTCAAAATTGTTGACAAAATAATTCAGAGTTCTAGCTGCTCCAGTTCTGAGACCCATCTCTCCGTCTTTTAACACTAAATAAAAAAATAATCTACTAAAAGCCGTCATCTAATTCGATTCTAACGTAGCGTAGGCTATGTTTAAATATTGTTAGACCCAAACTTCACTAAATGAAATCTAGAAATGTGCGGAGATGGGCAGAGTTGAAGGCCAGTGAGTGGACTCCTGCATAAAAACAATATTTCCTGGCTGAGAAACAAAACACAATCGTGACCGAGTAGAGCTTCATCTCGCTAAAATGGCCTTTTCGCACCCAACTTACGGTCTTCAACGCTCTGCCAAGCTGCCGCACATCTTCGGTCCGGTCTGCTGGAGTCTAGGCCTTAATCTTTGTTTAACTGAGACGGGTGCCATCAGGATTAACTGACTAATACTCATTACCAAGCAATATTACTATGTAGGTGTTCGAAATAACATGTGTGGTCTTCCGAATACACACGTCAGCCCAAAGATAAAGTGGCCCGAAGATAATGTCTATTTGATCTCCTACCGAAAAAATCGATTAATTCCTATGATTGAATTATAACTGTCTTTCGAGCTTGAATGACCGATCGTATTAATGTATCCCTACAGGCTTGGTGTAAAAAATATTATTGATGTCTTGACCACAGAATGAATGCGCATCTATTTAAAAAATGTATGTAATTATAAAGTTTTGAATGACTGATGATATTCATAATTGTTGGAAACGTAATTATTTTGATGTTATAAACCTTATATTTCGGATCCATTTGTTTGACTCATTTTACTGCAATCTCTCTGACTATATTTTTTTTAAATTACGGTACAATTTTTAGTACAATCAACGATTTGTGACGATGGAGAAATCCTCGAGTTTGACTGTTTTTATTGAGCCTCGGGATTTCCAGATAATATTCCAGATCTCTGAGTACTTTACTGGGAACTCTGGCTACGCTTGTAGAAAACTCCATAACCTAAAAATATACATACATACCTCCCTTAGGTCTGGCCCAACGTGCAACTGCTCTATAGAAGACGAAAATGCGTCAGCACAGTTGGCGGCTCAGTGCCGGGAAGAGAATTCAGCACACACTATGGCGTGCTCCGGTGCCGGTGACTGCCTGTGCGGCCGCTGCGAGTGCGATCGCGGATATAGCGGCCGATTCTGCCAATGCAAGGCGTGCGAGATCAGTTTGTAAGTATCTATTGCAGCAGCAACAGTGCTAGGGAGAAAACTCAACACACATTATGGCATGATCCAGTGCTGGTGACTTTGTGTGGTCCCTGTGAGTGCAACCACGGATACAGCGCAGCGGCCGCTTCTGCCAGTGCAAGGCCAGTCAGATCACTGATCAGCCTGTTAGTATACAATGTGTTTGGTGTTGGAGCCTTAAGCGGTGACATTTATGACAAATTTTGAACAACTTTTACTATAGGGCCAACTCTGAAAACGTAAAAAAAAACTGCTGTTCCATACGGTTTTTATAGACCTTCGACAAAAAGTAAAGTGGAAAAAAGAAGTGGAGTAAGTGGAAAAGCTGTTTTTTTTTAGTTGACCCCACAGTAAAAGTTGTTCAAAATGTATGGAGACTGGTGTAGTAATAATCAAAAATTCTAACCTCAACACTCGTTACATTTCGAGAAAGCTCATATTTTTCTGAGTCTATTACAACAGTTAATATTTTTATAAAATTGATTTTGAATTTATTATGATAAATAAATATATTTGGCTTAATAGGTAGTTTATCTCTAGTAACCCCGATTAAGTTACCTCCAAATTGTTAAATAAAAGCATTTTTACCAATTAAACATACTTTTTAAGTGTTTTTTTTTGTCACATTGCACCTACTAACTGGTCACATTGGTAGGTTATAATTTAAGTTTTAGCAAATTACGAGATAATTTTGAATAATCAGCTACAAATGCAAGTAAAATAACGATAGAACCACTTTATTATTGCTAAACTAGAAAAATAATAAGCTGTATTGTTATTTTTCTTACAAATTATTTTTCGCATTAAAAAAAATTGGAGGGGTGAAAAAATCTAAATTAAATATTTTTGGAAAGCCCATAAAACAAGCTTTCAAATGATGTATATATCATCTTGGTTCAATTTTTCTCTGAATAATATACCACTTGTGGACGTCACCTTTGCCATAAATGTCACCGCTTAAGGCTCTGACACCGGTAGACAAACACATTGTATATATTGCAGCAGCAATGCTAGAAAGAAAACTCAACACGCACTATGGCGTGATTCAGTGCCGGTGACTGCTTTACGGCTGCTGTGTATGTGGCCGTGGATATAATGGTTGCTTCTGCCAGTGCAACGCATGCGAGATCAGCCTGTAAGTCTCTACTGCAGCTATAACATTTTTAGTAGCTCTATACTATGAACCCATGCAAGCAAAAGAGTACCGTCACCGTGTGAGAGTATAACAACTTAACGATTTAGCTACGAATAAGCCCTTCCATTAGCCATTACCATTCCAATCTCCGCCTAATTACCTATCTCTCGCTCGCCACCCAGCCACCAGCCGAGCTAATTCAGATCGCGGAAGTATTCCGAATCAGTCGGACACTTAACAGAACAGTTCCCACTTACAAACACTTAATCAAGATGAGGTTTCGCAGACACCGTTAGACATATCGACACGCTTTCCCGGCGTATTTTAAGATATATCTAATAGTAAAAATGTTAACAAACATCATAAGCACACAGACACGTATAACAATAATAGCGAAAATTTTACACAAACTGCAAAAACTGTGACAAATTCAATGTATCTACCTGCGGTTACAGAAAAAGAAGTATTAAAAATAACCAAAAGGCTGCCCAATAAATTTAGCTGTGGAATAGATGATCTCCCATCTGCGTTAATAAAGATTTGTGCTGAAGAACTAACGGTTCCACTAACACTGCTCATAAATCAATCTTTTGAAGAAGAATGTTTCCCCGATAAGCTAAAAATAGCAAAAATACGGCCCATTTTAAAAAAAAATGGGAAAATCTCCGACGTAAGTAATTACAGACCCATCGCGTTACTTCCAGTAATATCAAAAATATTCGAACGAATAATATCAGATCGCATATATTCATACCTAGAAAAATACTCACTGCTCGACGAAAATCAATTTGGCTTCAGAAAACATTCTTCCACGACTCTTGCAATATACAAATATTATCAACATATTCTAAACCACATTAAAGATAAACACCATTCGATTGGCATTCTACTAGATATGACGAAGGCGTATGACAAAGTATCTCACGACATTTTATTGAAAGATCTACACGAAATAGGAATAAGAGGAAAACCTCTAAACTGGATACGCTCCTTTTTAACAAACAGAAAACAGTTTGTACAAATTGATCACTACAATCCTAATGAAATTACAAAAAAAGACATATTGTCAGATATATGCACACTGAATAACTCAATACCGCAAGGAAGTGTGTTAGCAGGTTTACTATTTTTAATATACATTAACAATCTTCCAAAGATTATGACAACCCCTCGAATCTTGTTTGCAGACGATGTCTCTCTTCTGTTCAAATGTTCACCAGATATCAACTCACAAAGCCAGATAATAGACACATTCAAGATGGTCAAATCTTGGATAGAAGCACATAACCTAGAAATTAATAGTAACAAATCAAAAATAATCCAATTTCACCCATATCAAAAGAAAACACTAAACCTCTCTGAACTATCAAAAAACCTCAATATTAAAGAAATAAACAAATGTACACTATTAGGGATCGACTTTGATAATAATCTTAACTGGAAAGGCCATATCGACAAACTGAAAACAAAAATGGCACAGTTTATTTATGCACTATCAATTCTAAAATCAAATACCAATATCGAAACCGCAAACACTGCCTACTATGCAAACGCTTATGCCTGGCTTAGATACGCCATAGTTATATGGGGTAACAGCACCGATGTTAATGACCTGTTTATCAAACAAAAGAAATGCATCCGAATCATAATGAATGTTCGGAGACGCGATAGCTGCAAACCACACTTTCAAAAACAGAAAATATTAACCCTGCCTTGCATACACATATTAGAAGCCGCGCTATTTGTCAAAAAACACCCTAATTTATTTACAGTCTCACCAAATCCCCGCCGAAAGAACCAGTTATTGGCTCCCGAACCTCTGATGGAAATCGTTAAAAAAGGACCAGAATACTCTATAATCAAAATATTTAATAAACTACCCCAATCAATAAGAGATGAACTAAATATAACTACCTTCAAAACAAAACTGACAAATCTGCTTATAACAAAATGCTATTATAGTGTACAGGACTATCTTGATGATAAAGCGTCTTGATATCACGATATTACCTATCTACATATATTTTGCAAAGAATAAAAATAAAACAATATATATTATATAGGTTATACTTAACAGATAAACTGTCATATATTTACAACTTTTTGTCACAATGTAATTTAGATTTAAATTTAGCAAGTAAGATTTACTTTGTTTTGCTTCACCCTATAAAACAGGGTCCTCAAGTAGAAGTAAACATATAATATTAAGTTATATATGTTATAATACTCTCTTGTTGGTGCAAATAAATATTCTGATTCTGATTCTGATTCTATACTAATATAGGTTACGAATTACGATGCACGTGCTTAGATGGTGATTAATTTTACTTGGCGTTCGTGCGTATTTGATAATTGTTGGGGTTCTAAAGTAAGTAGTTAAAGTTTTCTAAACATTGATTAGGATGGCGCGATAGATATACTAGGGTAGTTTAAAAAAGACAGGGGATCGTTTTTAGAACTACGAACGCCTAAAAAACGTACACGTAACTTTGACAGATTGTATGGAAAATTTCTATGTTGTCTATGGAAGTTGCGAATATTCCCAGACAAGTCCCGTATACGACCAAACCGTGCGAAGTTCAAAATACGATTGACTGAGAACAAGATTGAGTACAAGGAGGACAGTAGTGGGCAAAGACAAAAGACCAATGCTACGTACAAAATGCGAAATTTATGCTTATGGGATTATTGATTTCTCATGAAATAAAGTTGATGATGACGAGATAACTGAAGTGTTGCCTTTAATGCAGTCTTTCAAGACGGGTAAAAAGTGTTAGTAGTAGATAGCTTTAATGTTGCAATTTGAAAGTTATGTTGTCATTAATTTTCTATTATGTTTATTCACCTTTATAGAGTTTATTCAAACGCAAATTAACTATACCTAGTATATTTTCTTACGTGCTTGAATTAAATTAGTTAAGTGATTATGGTTTAAAAAAGTCGAGAGAATTTTTTTTCATGCTTTGCGCGGGATTGTAACTTCGATTTGAACACATCTTTTTAATTCTTATCATTTTATTTTCTTTGCTCATCATTATCATCAGCCTTACGGTGAAAGCTGCCAGTGTGCTAGTCCTGGGCCTTTTCCGAAAATGACCAATTGAAAGCGGTTTTTACCTAACCCTTTTCCTGCGGTCACAATCAGATTGTCTACCCACCTTGTCGGTGTTCCAAAAACCCACAGGAATCTTGAAAATGTAAGCGAAAGTAAAGGTACGAAGCTTCTACCTTTATTTTGTGTATCGTGGGAACGTAGCGGTCAGAGTTGAACGATGATAAAATGCATTCACTTTGTTTACGTTGCACGTATCTATTGTAAATAAATTATTGCCTCGATTTGGTACCGCAAGACGACTCAAAGACTCTGATTTGCATAGATAACTGTGCCCAAAATTGTATGGTGCTTGATTAATATTCTTTGAATGAATTTTGACCGGATTATGCGATATGATGGAGGAACTTCCTGTAGTGTTGAGTTTTCCTGTCGCTCGACACTTAAGTAGTGAGAACCGATAGTATCAATACTCAAGAGCATTCACCACTTGATTTATTGTATGTACAGTATTGTACCTACTTAGTAGCGTGTGATAGTTACTGAGGAAATGCGAGGCTATTGGTAACATATGCACATTTTTAGGGTTCCGTACCTCAAACGGAACCCTTATAGGATCACTTTATTGTCCGTCTGTCCGTCTGTTCATCTGTCCGTCTGTTCGTCTGTCCGTCTGTCCGTCTGTGTGTATGTCAAGACTTTTTATCTCGGGAACGCATAAAGAAATCGAGTTGAAATTTAAACTGTATACGTATATATATAGTTTCTTGCAGTTGTGTAAAAGAAAAACTTATCAGTTATTGTTTAAAAAAGTTAGAGCCGTTTATGTCGTAAAAAAACACATATTTCGACACTCACAAAAATCAAAACCTACAAGGTACTTCCCGTTGACATATAACTATGAAGTTTGGCGAGAAGCATTGTCTTAGAATACTGTACTGTACCAGCCTTTTTTTTAATAGTCCACCGCAGGACGTAGGCCTACCCACGAAGGGTGATTGGGCCATATCCACCACACTGGCCCAGTGCGGGTTGGTGGATCCACATACGCCATCGAATTTCTTCTACGGACGTATGCAGTTGCCTTACGATGTTTTCCTTCACCGAAAAGCCAGTGGTGTGAAATTCCGTACATAAATTCCAAGAAATTCATTAGTACCGGTCCGGGATTTGAACGACCTCACAATTGCAAGGCGGGTGTCATTACCACTAGGCCACCACGGCTTGTCTTAGAGTACACATCTAGAAATAAATCAGAAAACTGTACATTTTAATTTATATCACAAAAAATAATTTAAATCACAAAATTCACAAAATATGGGTTCAAAATTCAAAGTGAGTAAGTCGTATCATGTAAGGTATCATATAAAAGAACTTCGTTAGCACATGCTAAAACAGGTTTTTAATTATTTTAACCATGTGTAATTTTCGATGTATGACGAGAAAAGTGAAAAAAAAAAAACTTTTTTGTCTATGGTTATAGTATAGAGATTTTAACAACTTACTGCCCAATTTTGTGAAATTTTCCGGATATGTACGGAGTACGGAACCCTCGATGTGCGAGCCTGACTCGCACTAGTCCGGTTTTTTTTATACGATATAGGTTTCAGTACATCAAGTTTAACAGCTTTTACTATGGTTTCAATCTCTGAAGCAATAAAACTCAGATGTTCCGTACAAAAAGTTCACCGACTCATTGTTCTAAGTAAGTAGTTGTCTGCACTTCCTTCCTCAGTCCGTCAGTCCAAGTCACCAGAGAGAAAATGATATTTCAGATAAATATGAATTTTCCAGAGAAAATGGTATCGAGTGCGGCGGCGTCGGGCGCGGGGACTGCGCGTGCGGGCAATGCGTCTGCACAGACGGCTGGAGCGGGGCCGCCTGCGACTGTACCGACAAGAACGATACTTGCATTGCACCCGGAACTGACGTTGTTTGCTCCGGCCAGGGAGATTGCGTCTGTGGTAGGTTAAAAAAAATGTTTATCAGGTCTTCCTTTTAGAGTAGGCAATGCTTCAGGTAGCTACTGTTGCTATTGTCTGTATAATAATCTTGGTATAATCCGCGTCACACAAGTAGGCGGATAAGAAATCAGCCACAGATGACGAGTTAGATGCACTTCGTCGTAATTATACAGAAATACAGAAAATTTTATTCGAGACAAAACAATTAGGTACACAGAAACATAACAACTAAAAATAGAATAATTCACAAACCAAGCAACTAATTCGCTACTTATTGCGTATATGTGCACAATGCCGATGCAAGTGCCGAAGTGGTGAGCACAGGCGTAGGGAACGCGTGAGAGGCATGAGGTTGTCAGGCGGATGAGCACCATTGCGAGTCTCTCTGGCTCCTGCGCATACCTATATCTTGCCTTTTGCGCAGACATCCCATCCGCCAACTTTTGTGACGCAAATTATACAGAACTACGTATTGGATATAAATTTCGTAGTGATCCGAAGACAAAAAGTGTTTGAAAGAGTTAATGTGAGCCTGCAGAAATTTAAACATACACACTCGCATCAGGTGTCTTACTTCCAAAAAATACAAAACCTACTTAGTATTGCAAGTACAAGTAGCAAGACGTAGTACCTTAAGTGGGAGAGCTTGATGGTTCTATATTTCACAATAGTTTGATTCTCCTTATTTCTGAATCTCTCACGATTTAGGTCAGTTGAACGAAATTAGGGATTGGGCTTTAATAAATAAATAAAAATAAATATTTTGGGACATCTTACACACAGCCTTTGACCCCAAACTAAGCAAAACTTGTGATATGGCTGCCAGACTGATATACTACATATATATTTTTTTTTTTTTTTTTTTTTTTTTTTTTTTTTTTTATTTAAAATATAATGACAATACTACACTACTACTACATAGAAAGCAATTGGATCATCCACAGACCCTTGAAGGTCTAAAGATAATCCAAGTGCTCAAGCCCACTGCCAGTTGGCAGCGTGCCCAGCATGCTGGCAGCATTGCCACGCTGAATGGCAATGCTTATACGTTGAGCCAAATAAACACCAGCATTTTGGTCTAAAAAAAAAATAAAAAAAAAAAAAAAAAAAAATAAAAAAAAAAAAAATATTTTTAAATACATACATACATATACAGATAGTAACTAAATAACACCCAGACACAGAGCAAACACTTATGTTCATCACATAAATATTTGCCCTGGGTGGGGATTGAACCCACGCCTCTTTGACCTAGAAGTTAGGGTCACTAACCACTGAGCCACCGAGGCAGTCGAACTTTAAACTGTTGGTCTTTCATATTGAAGATGAAAAAATACGTTTGAATTCTCTTATGTCTGTGGCAGGCATCATAGCTTCAAAACAAATGGACTTTTTAACAAAATAATCTTTTTAGAAAAAACTTTTACTAGTAACTTTAATAAGTTTTTTTTGTTAAAAGCTGATTTTTCCGAGATGGTTCTTCTTTTATTTTTACAAAATCTATGGGTAGCATTTATGAATATTGTTAATTTTAAAACGTTTAGGTCGCTGCGAGTGCTCCACCGTACAAGACACCGGGTCCAAGTATTCCGGCGCTTTCTGCGAGACATGTGCCACTTGCGAGAATCCTCTGTGTGCGAGCGCGGAGCCATGCGTGTCCTGCCATCTCAACACCAGCTGCACCGACCTCTGTTCTATTGGAAACGTCAACTATACGGTTAGCGAGCGACTACAAGATGCTGGTGAGTTTCCATCCATCCATACAACAGCAGTAAGACGTCAACAGTTGGATATAAGACTCCCTTATGGATCTACAGCAAGATTGATTAAAATACACGCAGAGCCGTGAATGTTATCTCAACACCACCATCTAACCTTAGTTCCATTGGAAAAGTTATAGTCTAAGAGCGAGCGGCCCCCAGCCCTCGGTAAAGTATAAAAGCTGTAAGTATCTCAAAGTATGTCCCCAACAAGAACGAACCCCTGTCTGGCTATTAAGAAAACATCATTTGATAGTTCTCCAAATAACATATATAAATTGCAGCTTTTATACTATACCGTAAGTATAGTAACAATTAAATATACTTTAAGGGTGTCTGGCAGAGGGTTGCAACCGTCTGGCTTTCGGCAAGGTGACTTCTAGGATTATTATAAGTAAAATATGTAAAAACTGAGTTTTATACTTTACCAAATTTAACACACAGTTTTACACACCTTTATTACCTGATACCTGCGAGAGCCACCGCGACCCAAGTTTCATAGACGGGGTTCGTTCTTACCTGTGTAGGGGACATACTTTGCGAAACTTACAGCTTTTATACTTTACCGTAGGCCTGGGGGCCGCTGGCTCTTGCTCTATTAACTGTTTTAAATTTAGAATTCCCTTTAGGTATTTACGCAATCCAATAACTCCATTTGCCCAAGTATTTGGTAGAACTGTGCTAGGTGCCAATTCTCCTGTGCCTAGAATAAGTAAACTATTGGAAACGTCAACTATACGGCTAGCGTGCGGCTCTAACGAGTAGTATATAACGAAGCTAAATTATCTATTAAAACCTACATGTTGTACTTTTTAACGAACCTTGTCGAAACTTGGCACATAACATTTCGTAGCATTTATGTTTGTTTTGGTATAAAAGACATAAACGCGTTCAATTTTCACAAGCGGCCAAGGTGACAAAAATAATTATGAAGTATAATATTTTATCATACGCACATTTTTTTTAACTACTTATACTATTCTGCAACAAATATTTTAGCAAGATTTTAGCGCTATCTAATTAAACAGACGGAAACTAACACGTTCTAGAAAACATTGCTAATGCGTACCATCTGCGTCACACCTGCGCGGGGAACAAACAAGGAGCACTAGCTCACTACACAGTTAGTTCAAAATATAACCGCTACGCGTCTCTCACCAACGAGCGACATTTTCCTGAATCGCGGTAATGAGATTCTCTGGCAGGCCGTGGGAGCTTTCGGGCGCGGCTGAGAAATCATACTTACCTGGCGTAGGGGACACCGTGATCAAGAAGGCGGTTCCCCCAGAGCGAGGCCCTTCCATTGCACTGCGGCTGGGTTGACCTCTGCGATTATCCCTAATGTGGATAACTCGGACGCGTAATTTTTGGTAGTGGGGACTGCGTACGCGCTGTCCCCTTCATAAATTTGATAGCAATCTTTCAAAAAAGTAACAGTCCATTTTTGAAACTATGAATGGCTGGAGCTGATGCAATTTTATGCACACTGCCAGGTGCTTTTATTTATTATAAATATGTTTCATCTAAGACATTGTTTTTTTTACTCTTTAGGTTAGTATGTTGATAATAAGCACAACGTTGCAGTAAACCTTACACGGAGCACGGCTAATCGACCACTAGTTGTTAACACTATATCGGTATATCCTGACAGAGTTTGAGCAACTTAGTTGTAACTGTTAACAACATTGGTGACATATGTTTCAATGAGATAATTACTCAGTAATCCAGCAATAACCATGGAATCTACGTGGTTGCCAGCCCGGCGGCAGTTACTTTAATTGTTTTACCACCTATCAAAGGGCCACTGCAGCGTGCCTGTAAACGCAGCGAACAATTAAAAGAGCTGACAATTACTTAAAGGACTAATAAAAAGCGTCTACAGAAAGCGGGTTAAAGTGATTGTATAGAAAACACCGGAAAAGTTATTCTTATGTGCTACGCAACATTTATCTGGTATAAAAGACCTCAACGCGTTCAATTTTTACCTCGCTCCCAGCAACAAGGAGCAAGATGATGATGAATTTTTTTACGACCACCCAACAAAAATTTAGAGTGGAATCTACTAATATGCACCATATATTTAGCGCCATCTATCCAAACACTTAGAAACACGTTCTGTAAAACATTGCTAAGTGATGCGTACCGTACTTGCGCGGGGAACAAACAAGGAGCTCTAGCTCACTACACAGTTAGTTCAAAATATAACCGCTACGCGTCTCTCACCAACGAGCGACGTTTTCCTGAATCGCGGTAACGAGATTCTCTGTCAGGCCGTGAGAGCTTTTGGGCGCGGCTGAGAAATCATACTTACCTGGCGTAGGGGACACCGTGATCAAGAAGGCGGTTCCCCCAGAGCGAGGCCCTTCCATTGCACTGCGGCTGGGTTGACCTCTGCGATTATCCCTAATGTGGATAACTCGGACGCGTAATTTTTGGTAGTGGGGACTGCGTACGCGCTGTCCCCTTCATAAATATGATAGAAATCTTCAAGAAAGGTAACATCCTGTATTTGAAAATTTAATTAGCTGGAGCTGATGCAATACTATGCACAATCACCCACTTTGTACTCAGCAAAAGTAACATGTAGTGCCACTGCCAGGTGTTTTCTAAAGTTAAAACACAGGTTAATGCTTGTTATTTCACTAAATTAGAATGAATATGAGCTCAACGTTGCTGTAAGCTTTACGACAGAAAGAAAAACTCTGGAACGAACGCGTCTAATCAACCACTAGTAATTGTTGACGCTATACCCCAACAGAGTTTGAGCAACTCAGTTGTAACTATTAACAAAATTGGTGAAATACATTTATTTGATGTAAGTATTCAGTAATCCAGCAATAACTAAGGAAACCGCGTGGTTGCCAGCCCGGCGGCAGTTACCACCAGTTACCACCTATCAAGGGGCCACCGCAGCTCACCTGTAAACGCAGCGAACAATTAAAAGAGCTGACACTTACTTAATTGACTAATAAAAAAGCGTCTTTAGAAACCCGGTTAATGTGACTGTATAGAAAACACCGGAAAAGTTACTTTTATGAGCTCGCAACATTTGTTCTGGTATAAAAGACATCAACGCGTTCAAAATTTAACGACCGATGCGACAAAAATTTGGAATATTACTCACACATATATTTTTTAACTGCACTAATCTGCACGATTTACAGGGTTACTGGCTATTGCACCTATTCCTTCTAGTAGGTTATAGGGGGGGTTATTATCAAAAAATTTGACCCCATAAACCTTTATGCAAATGTAACCATTTCTGAGAAAAAATGAATTAAACTTTATTTTCTATTTATCAATGCAAGGTGACTCAAAGGTTAATAATATAAAAGTTTGATATTTTTGCAACATCATTTATTTTTTACTTAGCAGAGACATCAGGCTATCATTATGAGTTAAAAAAACTAGACTCGGTGTCCACATTAGACAATAATTATCTCATGAAAACATAAAATAATGTAGTTGTCATTGTTAATTAATTATCTTTGATCGACAATTAATAAAAAAATGTCACTACATTTGGCGTGAAGATCATTTTAAAAACATTCGCATATTAATAGCTTCATGATGAGGTATTAAAATCTAATATCGGTCTCAGGGTTTAAGAAAAAACGAATGACAAAGAGGTACAGGTAGAACATTTTGAAGTTAGAGTCGTAGTCGTTGCTGGTCGACCACACGTCGACCACGTATGAGTAGGTACTGTAGAAAACGAAGAAAAAATTAAGCAATTTTTTTGCCGAAGACCCAGCCCCAGCCGTCTCTACAAACAGTGTTGCATCACGGCTGGGCATTTATTTCACAGTGGAAAGTTTGGTTCACCGTGCACAATGCAGGACTCTACCCATATCATTATACTCGCGTTCACGTCGTTGAAGAAGGTGATTCGGTCCTTTTACACGCCAAGTCGTCGGTAGAGCAGTCGATCAAAGAACTAGTTCAGAACCCCAGTCACAACTTCACAAGCAAAATCATAGTCCAATAATAAGCCAAGTCACAAGGTACATTGCAAAAAAATAGGCAAGAGAAATAAACGCGTCTGAACGATACAGTAAGTATGAACCGACTCAACCGACTAACTCTTATTACTTTATAATTTAATTAATATTCTTTGTTTGTGAAGCTTTGATAAGTACAAATGGAACAACAATCAATAATCGTTTGTGGCAGGTAATGAGGGTCGTAATCCTGTGTTTGTTGATAGGTGGGGACATAATCTGGATCAAGTAATAAATAAAGATTTTCTAAAAAAATTCTACCTGGACCTCTTTGTGAATCGTTTTTTCTTAAACCCTTTATATTTTTTCTAGATTTTAATACCTTATTAGAAAGTTAAAAGTATGCAATTGTTTCTAAAATAATCTGCACGCCAAATGTGTTGGCATTTTTTTTTTGTAATTGTCGATCAAAGATTAATAATTATCAATGATAATTATTTTTTTTAAGTTTTCATGTTATAATTGTCTAATGTGGCAACCTAGTCCAACTTTTTGACTCATAATGATAGCCAAATATTTCTGCTAAGTAAAAAAATAAATGATTTTGCTAAAACATCAAACTTTTTTTTATTAAGCTTTAAGTCAATTTGCATCGATAAATGGAAAATAAACTTTAATTAATTTTTTATCAGAAATGGCTAACATTTGCTTAGTGGTTTATGGGGTCAAATTTGTTGATTATAAACCCCCTATAACCCACTAGAAGGAATAGGTTCAATAACCAGTATCCCTCTATTTTAGCGTTATCTATTCAAACAGACGGAAACTAACATGTTCTGTAAAACATTGCTAAGTGATGCGTACCGTCTGCGTCACACTTGCGCGGGGAACAAACAAGGAGCACTAGCTCACTACACAGTTAGTTCAAAATATAACCGCTACGCGTCTCTCACCAACGAGCGACATTTTCCTGAATCGCGGTAATGAGATTCTCTGGCAGGCCGTGAGAGCTTTCGGGCGCGGCTGAGAAATCATACTTACCTGGCGTAGGGGACACCGTGATCAAGAAGGCGGTTCCCCCAGAGCGAGGCCCTTCCATTGCACTGCGGCTGGGTTGACCTCTGCGATTAGCTTGCGGTCTGTTTGGACTGAATTTTATTTTGTATTGTATTCTACATGAACTAAATTGAAAATCACCTTTTCCCAAAATGACTGATTTTCAAAATGGCTATTTTCTAGAATGTCAAAATGAAAAATGTCAATCTGAAGTACAATCAGAAACATTATAGCATGAAAACATTTAAATCAGATATTTTTCGTAAATAATAATGCCCCTTCTCATTGTGAGTAGTTTTGATATGTTCTACTAATAAAAATAAACAAACTGTAATAAATATGAAAACTGTAATGAACAATAAATTGTATAAAAAATAGAAATACAGCTTACTAATTGGTCATCCTTCCACCTTGTGAGAGGACGTCGTATGGCTGCACTTGCTAGTACTTGTATTTAGTAGTAAGTAGTAGTTCAGAAGACAGAATATTTTTTTTTACTTTTATTAAAAAAAAAAAAAAAAAAGCAGTGGTGGCCTAGAGGTAGTGACACCCGCCTTACAATCGTGAGGTTGTGGATTCAAATCCCGGTCCCGTACCAATGAGTTCTTTAGAATTTATGTACGGATTTTCACACCACTGGCTTTCCGGTAAAGGAAAACATCGTGAGGCAACCTGCATGTCCGTAGAAGAAATTCCATGGCATATATCCATCAACCCGCACTGGGCCAGCGTGGTGGATATGGCTCAATCACCCTTCGTGGGTAGGCGGCCTACGTCCTGCAGTGGACTATTCAAATGCTGATACAGTACAGTAGAGTACCTACAAACATATTATGTTCGTCTATGTCATTACCAACTGACAGATTTCAGGATTCCATTCTCTCATTGGCTGGTCTATACAAGTGCTGCCAAGATCTTTTAGCATTTAGATGACATTGACATGAGATGAGAGTTTGGGTGTGCACTATGCAATAAATAATCCTACGTAGCAGCCTCAAAATAAAAACTTATCTCTATGGTGTTTTTTTCACTTTAGTCGCATGTTCCTACAAGCATATTAATATCAATGAGTTAAGAGAAAAGAGCCACGGCTATGTAGTTTGACATTTTACTTGCTTTATAACATGTTCAGAGTTAATATGGCAAATAATGATTAAGTATAATGTAAAATAATATTATGCGAAATGTAGATCTCGTCGAGTTCTGTCACTTTTGTGAAGCCAGTAATGGTTTAGAATTGACAGTTACGGAGATACCTTACCTACCTTAGAACTACCTTTAAGTTTGACGGATCTCGAAATGTTTCAAAAAGTATTGTTTCTGATTGTACCTTTTCCGTCAGACATTTCAAAAATGGTTCATTCATGAACGATGACAATTAGAAAATCAGACATTTTGGGAAAAGGTGATTTTCAATTTAGTTCATGTAGAATACAATACAAAATAAAATTCAGTCCAAACAGACCGCAAGCTGCGATTATCCCTAATGTGGATAACTCGGACGCGTAATTTTTGGTAGTGGGGACTGCGTACGCGCTGTCCCCTTCATAAACCTGACAGAAATCTACAAAAGGAACAACCCTTTTAAAAACTATAAATGGCTGGAGCTGATGCAACTCATGCACACTCCCTCACGCCACCACACTAAATACTCAGTAAAAGTAACCTGTAATGCCAGGTGTTTTATAATGTTATTCATTTATACTTCACTTTTAAGAATGAAGATGAGTATAATCTTGCTTTATGCTTTACGACCGAAAGTAAAACTCTAGAACGCGTCTAATCGACCACTAGTTGACGCTATAATTACCTCGAGTAATCCCGACAGAGTTTAAGCAACTTAGTTGTAACTATTAAGTACGTTGGTGAAATACATTTCAATGAGATAATTTCTCAGTAATCCAGCAATAACCATGGGATACGCGTGATTGCCAGCCCGGCGGCAGTTACTTTCATACAGGAAGTATACTGGGTACTTTAATTGTTATACTACCTATCAAGGGGCCACCGTAGCACGCCTGTAAACGCAGCGAACAATTAAAAGAGCTGATAATTACTTAAATGACTAATAATAAAGCGTCTATAGAAAGCGGGTTAAAGTGATTGTATAGCAAACACTGGAAAAGTTAATTTATGAGCAACGCGACATTTGTTCTGGTATAAAAGACATCAACGCGTTTAATTTTACATGCGACCAAAGCGACAAAAATTTGGAGTATTACGCACATATTTATTTTTGAAGTGAAATTTCTAACGAGACTTCCAACAAGGTTGCGTTAAACGTTTAACGCTAACATGAAAAGGGTATGAAAGCACTGTTGCGTCGAAGTTTTACTTCTTCACGCGGAGGGACTCCACGCACTATTTTTTAAACTCTACTAATCTGCACCACATATTTAGCGCCATCTATCCAAACACTTGGAAACACGTTCTGTAAAACATTTTATTGCTAAGTGATCCGCGTACCGTCTGCATCACACATGCGCGGGGGACAAACAAGGAGCACTGGCTCACTAAGCTCACTACACAGTTAGTTCAAAATATAACCGCTACGCGTCTCTCACCAACGAGCGACATTTTCCTGAATCGCGGTAATGAGATTCTCTGGCAGGCCGTGAGAGCTTTCGGGCGCGGCTGAGAAATCATACTTACCTGGCGTAGGGGACACCGTGATCAAGAAGGCGGTTCCCCCAGAGCGAGGCCCTTCCATTGCACTGCGGCTGGGTTGACCTCTGCGATTATCCCTAATGTGGATAACTCGGACGCGTTATTTTTGGTAGTGGGGACTGCGTACGCGCTGTCCCCTTCATAAACCTTATATAAATCTTCAAAAACGGTAACAACCCTCTTTTGAAACTGTAAATGGTTGGAGCTGATGCCACATTATGCACACTCCCTCACGCAACCACACTAAATAGTAAAATGTAGTCAGGTGTTTTTATAATAATGTTAATCATTGTTATTTGACGTTCCAAATTAAATCACGTTAGTCTCTAGGGAGTTTCATGCAACATTATTGATATGCCATAGCCCTCAGGATTGTGTTAAGATAATAATTACTTTATTTACGTTGAAATTGTACGACATATAATAAATCATTTTCGACCAGGTGGTACCTGTCTTCTTAGGTACATTATTTATTTAAGTAATGAAGTATAAGTTATAATAGTATGTACTTAATCATATAATTAAGTTTATTTTTGTATTATGTAATATATGTATATTTATGTGTATAGGTAGGCATTTATATTTATTTCAATAAATACTATTTATTTATTGGTTACGTGTTAATGTTGCTTATTTTTGATTATGATACTTAAGTGTTTTTTGTTAAGGCCGCTGTTTTGTTGATCTGCTATTTCATGTTCGTTCTTTGATGCCTGGAAAAAATAGCTTGAAACGATAATTCTGCCATTTAGTATACTAACTAATCAATAATGTTTTTGTTCATGTGCTTTGTTTTGTAAAAAATTAAATAAATAAATATCAGGGGACACGGTCTCTGACCCCAAACTAAGCAAAGCTTGTGATATGGCTGCCAGATATTGATATACTACCTATACATTTTTTACATGCATACTTATATAGATAGTACCTAAATTGTAGTTAAGCTAATTAAGAATTATCTATCTATCTATCTATCAAGGGACCACCGCAGCGCGCCTGTAAACTCAAGAGCTGATTACTTAACTTACTGAAAAAAATAACGTCTAGAATGCGGGTTAAAGTGATTGTATAGATAACGCCGGAAGAGTTAGTTTTACATTTATTATAGGATTACTTATGAATAAATAGGAAGTTAATCAAGCAAGCTATGCTATCATGATACGGGAGCTTCATTAAACCAACTTAGTTTCGGAGCAGCGTTTTAAATTAGTGTTCGCTAAGCACACTTGTATTTATTTGCCAAAAAAGAGTAGATATATTATTCCGATGCCACTCATCTGTTATGTATTGTGTTAGCGTTGGGCTATTTTTATTTTTTAGTATTGCGTGCACATAATTTCTGTGTAAACGTCTGTACTTATAAAATGCAGCGCATTGGATCTCTTGAAATTTTGCTTTCCTACATTTTACAGTAAATAACTAAATCGCAATAGAATCAACATCAGGCAAGAAATCTGCTCAAGTGCTCAACTCTTCACTCAATTGAATAATAAAAGTACCTATCCCGCATGCAAGCCACAAAGAAAATGCTAATAAATTATAGTGCACCAATATGCTGATCTTTGTGGTTTGTTTAACATCAAGGTTGAAAGTTTTAAACCATTTATAAGTACCTAAGTTTAACGATACCGCGGTATGCGGTCTGCGAATAGAGAATTACAGTAATGCAAGGAATAACACTCTGCGGGTAATAGTCCAATACTATGGCATGAGGCGAGATGAGATGATGTGGAATTTTAGTCTTATTTTATAGAAAATGTGCCGAGGTATAGTACATTGTGTTATTTAAACTTACAATATATTATTTTATACTTATCCAGTTAAATGGCCCCTCTGCCAGTCAGTCGCGAAATCAGGATGCTGGTGATGCTGGCAGCATATCGATGCTAATTCTACTTAGACTTCTGAAGAAAACGCATACGAATTTTTTAAGCTTTTTACAGTCTAGTCAGTCTGTCTAGTCATCCATTTAACATAATTTTTGATTTAATCATTTCGTTATTATTATTTACTACGGGACTAATCGCTCCGCTAATCGGGTTGCCATATCTTGTAATCTAACGGACTCAAATCTGGATTGGAGGAGGGCCAGTCTTCGTGCCGGATGAATTCGATTTCACGCGCCGCCAGCCAGTCTTGTGTGCTCTTCGCTTTATGAGCTGGCGTCGAATCTTGTTGGAATACCCAGTGCCTGTTATTGAACATGGTATGAGAAAAAGATTCCACAAGGTTCGTCAGGACTGTATTTTGACTGCATTCGTTTTTACACCTTTCTCACAAAAATGTACCTCTGTTAAGCCCGAATAAGAAACTCCCAACCATACCATGAGCGAGGATGGAAAATGACCTCGTTGGACACGCGGAATACGGTTGCTCGCTTCTTCACTACTGTGTGCGTACACCTTATCATTTTGTTTGTTGTAGCTCTCTTCTACGGTAAATTTCCTGAATCTCCCGATATTTTTTTCCCGCGTACCGCTTCAACAAAGCGCGGCATCTCTTTAGTCTCAGGTCCATTAGACGAGCATTTAAACGATATCCTGTTTTTCTTCGATATGCCCGAAGCCCTAAGTCTTCATTTAACACCATTTTCACCGTGGTTCTGCTTAACCCCATCTGAAGGGCCAACAGTTTCTGCTTACGTTTGGGATTTCTTTGAATTCGCGCCTTCACAGCATTATCAGCATATCAGTGCTGGAGTCCTAATAGACCGAGGGCGACCACTTCTTGACCTGTCATCTACACTAGAGTCTTCATTGTATCGTTTGATGGTACGATAAACGAATCTTTTGGTTATATTAAAATTTTGCAGTATGTCAAAAATTTGAATTGGCGCGTAACCGCAACGATGCAACGCAACGTAACTGCAACACGGTCTTCTTTAAGCGTCCACTCCATATTTAAAAATGAGTAAAACTCTAAAAAGCATACATTTTTATTTTCATGAACATTTCGAAATTCCAATTCAATAAACTTTTTTATGGCCAGCATTCTAAAAGAAAAGTTTTTACTGTGTGACAATACTTATGACCTGACTAGGTATAATAATAATGTGTTCAAACCGCGAAAGTTTAAAAACAACATTAATCATTTCGGCTTTAGTGATCGGTCAAATACTAAGCTGCAAAGCCACAGGCCTCAGCACTTTGTGGAGCTCTTATAGATTACAATAACTATACTCTATAAAATTTAACTTGATCTCTGCGACAGCTGTCAGAAAAATCACGCCTATGAAGTCCTGAATTTCTTAATAGTACAGACAGTACCTGTCAATGTCATACTTTATGGGCATGCCGATTAGTGATGGGCGACGAATGATCGTGACCACAGAGTTTAAGATAGAGAATTGATTAAAATATCGATAGTTTATACTAACAATATTTTAAATAAAACCTAATTTATCATTATTTTTAAGGCTCCTTTACACACAGGCGGTACGAGCGGTATAGCAGACGGGCGGGCATCTGTATTGTACTGGTTATATAAGAAGGGCTCACACAGGTCCGGTCGCGGTACTGCCGTACCGCCCTTTACCGCTCGTACCGCTCTACCGCTCGTACCGCCTGTGTTTGATGGAGCCTTTATTGTAAGTATATTTTAATGTCATAACATTTTTTACATGTGTACATACTTGATCTTATATAATCCAATATCCAATTTCTCACCTTCAACTACTCATTCGATTTCATTACAACATTGTTTGAAAATCGATTTTTTCCACCACTATCTCAACTCTAAATATGTCAATATGTAACTGTCGCAGAGATCAAGTTAAATATAAAGAAGTTTCGTAATTAATATCACTATCATCATTATTGTCCACCCTAGAAACTTTTTGGGCCATATTTATCTATCTATGAGCTTGAAAGTCCAAACATTCTGTTTTTGTGGGGTGGGCCAAAGCTGTTCCAGCAGTCTACAAAATCTATAGCTACGCCAATGACTATTACTATAAACTATAACTAATCAAGCTCCACTTTCAGAACCTATAACCGACGACGAGATCTCCTGCATCCTGCGCGTTGGTGAAGACTCACTAGAGTGCGAGTACAAATACACGTACACCGCCGTGTCTCAGTCCATGGTGGCCATGGAGATCGTCATCCGGTCCAAGGAGTGCTTCCAGCCGACCAGCGCGCGGCTCATGACCAGTGGCCTGGTCATCATGGCTTGCGTCGTGGCTGCTGGACTCATTGTCATATTAGGTAACATTTTTATTTATTGTTGTTGTTATTTTCTGGTCAATGAGCTGCGCAAAGCCGAGCGCAACTTAGCACCATACCTACTAAGCTGTCCATCATGACAACCCACACTGATGGTAGTAACTTCCTTGCATACAAGGAACTTCTTTACCCACTCTAGAAAACTTGTAAGTCATTTGTCAATTGAAGCCCCCCCTAGGGAAAATTTGTAGCTACGCCAATGCTGACACTTGACCTACCCATGATTTGGGTTAGATGCAAACCTCCTACAATCAGCAGGTGTACTGGAAATCTATAAGCAGTTTTCGAACCGTGGACATCTTTTGACTGACATGATGATGACTACTATAGTGCAGCATAATATTTATGTCAGATGTGATGTGACATATAAGTACCTACCTACCAAACGTACAATATTACATAATTATATGATTATGTTTTTTTATTTTCCAGGAGTGAAGAGTGCACAGATAGTGTCAGATCGAAGAGCTTACGCCAAGTTCCTGAAGGAAGCCCAGGAGAGCAGGAAGCACATGCAGGAGCTCAATCCTTTGTACATATCGCCCATCTCCGAGTTTAGGTTACCGGACGCTTATCCTAGGGACAAAACTGATTAGGCTCTGATTTAATTAGGTTACTTTGTAGCTGATGTAGTTATATTTAAAATTTTAACAATATTTAATGATTTGGTTTGGCGAATTTCTTTTTTTTTTCTTGTTATAACGGCAATTTGGCGAATTTCCGTTATAACAAGAAAGAAAAACGATATATACACATAAGTAGGTAGGTATGTGTTTCATTTTTATATCGCGGCAATCCAATTCTAACATTTGGGCATGGAAGCCACTGCAGGCTTGAAAATGTTACAGATTTATGTGTCCTAATAAGTCAATTTCAGCATGCTACATAGTCAAGATTCAAGACCAAATCAAAAGATAGAACGATTGTATTTTTTTTCTTTTTAAATATATGTGCAAAGTCAATGGGCATTTAAAAAGATAGATGGTCTTTAAAATTATATCGAGTTAGTAGAAAGGTTTAAACGTCTAGTATGTATAGTAAATTCAAACTTAAATAGGTACCTAGGTTTACTAACTAGTTATAGATTTATTACGCTCAAGGCCAAAAGGAAATAACACCACAAATAAGCATAAACTAAACAGGAAAAAGATGTAACTCATGTAACAAAACGTTCTAAAATAAACTTCATTGTCATAATGTCATTCGATTCAATTCGAAGGTCCTGGGTTCGAAACCCAAGGTGCAACATGTCTTTTAATTTTGCTCCGCTTAAAATTGAGAACTGTTTACTTTGAGGATCTCATCAAGGTGAATGCAATATGTATCAAAAAGTTATTGTCACGTACGTATTTCATACCGAAACAAAACGTGGTTGGTTAAAAAATCAAGTAATCACCATCAATTTTCTACAATTTTCAAATCGTCCCTTCACCATACATTTTGCTATCTAATACGTAGCTATACGTTATCCGATTGAGTTTGTCCCAGGCTTACGGTACTTAGTTTTCGAAAATATGTGAGTGAAGTCTGCCAACCCGCATTTGGCCAACAATATAATGGTTGAATACAACGTAGTAACCTCTTCTCTTGATTCGCGGGTGAGACAGAGGTATATAGCAATAGTCAGGGCGACAAAGCCAGAGAGAATTCGCCCGCTTTTGTGGTTCAAGCCCGGTCCCCATATTATATTGTCTATGGCTCTATGTGTTGTGACGTTCGGCTTCGCTTTTCCTCGCGTTCGATCTCGTGGCGCGAGTAAATGGCGCAAGCAGAAGAAAAAGCAAAACGTTAGAATGTATAGACAATATGGACGCTAGATACATCATTGTGTTCAAATGAGGAGTTTAAAAATTGAACCTGTAGGTAAACGATTTAGGTAAATAATGTAAAAATAATAAGTTAAAAGATTGTGATTGTAAAGTACACTGTACCTATTATTACTATATACTACGGGACTAATCGCGCACTAAAATTACGAGATAAATAAATACCTCATCATCCCCACGTTTCGGCCGAGTTGCATCGACGCGGTCACGTGGTCGCGGGTAGACCCCGTGAACCCCGTGTCTACCCGCGAACACGGTCGATGCAACTCGGCCGAAACGTGGGGATAATGAGGTATTTATTTAACTCGTAATTTTAGTGCGCGATTAGTCCCGTAGTATAAAATAATAATGTGTTCGAATCGCGAAAGTTTAAACTACACTGTATCTACATTTAATTTTTTTTAACCGGCTGCGAATCTACAAGATATAAGATGTGCGGATGAGCTCATCTCATTTCTGGTAGAAAAGCAGACTTATGGCATTAGTATTAAGCACTACGTATTATTGTTTCGTTGAATTTTAGAGATAGGGTGCTGAGATAAAAACGGTGCTATACTATTACAGCTCTGAAACGAATATAGAAATCGTCAAATAATATATACTAGTCTGCTCTTGTATTTAAAACTTAGTTTTGTACTTAACTCAGGGTTACCTCATTATGCTAGGTATAATTAAGTTTAATTGTTTGTTAACAGATTTATCACCACTTAACTAATTAGCACTTAAATTATAAGTTATCCATATTATTATATCTACGTATACTTGTGTTAATGCAAAGTTATCTGTTCTCTCACAAAATTGCATCAGACTATATATTTATCTATTTTTTAAATCCAATAGAATGTTTTATATGAGATGTTTGATTTTTTTAGTCAAGTTGAATGCTAGAATACTTGTTACTTAAAGTGAAGTAACTATTAAAATAAATTATTCAACATACCTATACATTGTGTCGTTATTTTTGTTTTCTTTTTCTGAGTTTTCTTCTCAACTATGATGTGATTATGTGACACTGGCCCTGATTCACACTGGTCTGCTTTTTAATGGTTTGTTTTATCGGATGCTTTAAATGTACCATAATATCGTATCAGAATACAGTGCCATGTGTGAAGTCGTTCATACAACTCCATACGTCATCGAAAAAAAAAAAACATATGCGATTAAATGGAGCAGAAAATTCATAGCATGTAAGAACGGGTTGTAAAGCTGGAAACATACTATCGGATGCGGCTTACGGACGCGGCTGACGGTCGCGACTTAGCAGTGTGCACGTCCTAAAACATCCGGCGCGCCAGATCACTCTCGGACGTCCGAACGCTCAAGATCAACTCTGGTCACAGATATCTGTAACTGGTCAACCCAAAGTGACGTCCGCGACTGACTGACGGGTAGACTCAGTCAGTCGGGGGTCAGTCTACCCGTGACCACGGTCGATGCAACTTGGCCGAAACGTCGCGATGAGGAGGTATTTATTTATCTCGTTATTTTAGTGCGCGATTAGTCCCGTAGTATATAATAATAATGTGTTCAAATCGCGAAAGTTTAAAAACAACATCAGTGTAGATTTTAGATAAGTCGCGGCTGTCAGTCGCGTCCGTCAGCCGCGTCCGATAGTATGTTTCCAGCTTAAGACTTGAGTTCAGGAATGGACTCAGGGGCTCTATTATTTAACTTCGAACGCCTGGGAACGTATACGGAATTTTGACATATTGTATGGAGAGGCCAACATATAGCCTCTCCATACAATATGAAAGTTGCGAATACTTCATACAAATTCCGTATACGACAAAACCGTGCGAAGTAGAAAAATAAGGCCTCAGAGGGATTAGCACAAGTTTATACGAAACTTCAGTAGTGTCCGTATGGCTCCATACATTTATGTACAGCGCTCCTGGCGGAAATGAGGAAGAACTAACAAAAATATGTGGAGCCACACGCAAACGCGCAAGTTTAAGTAAAGTATGCAAAACCTGTACTAAAGGGTCAGGACTGAAAAAGTGGGGCCAAGAATATTTATGAACAACTTGCGTCACATAAAAAAAACTTCGTCATCATCAGCCTGTATTGACCCACTGCTGAGCCTCTCCCTTATACCAGTGGATTACTTAATATTTAAGTAAAATTTGCTCGAAAATATTTTAGGGGCTCAATTGTGGAGGGTAGGTATATTGTTTCATAACGCAGTAGCGACTTCCCGCGTTGGTTTCATTGAACGTGCCGTCTCAGTTTTAGTTATTTGACGCGAGTTGTGCAAAATCTTATGATGTACCAAATAAAATAATAATGCTTTTCAGTGAAATCATAATTTCAGTTTATTTTTTCTCACGTTATCACCATTTTGCCCGATATATTCAACTATAGGTACAATAAACTTTAAAGACTTTCAGCTCTTCTAACAATATTTACAACCAAAAATTACTAAAATCACCAATTGCTTGATCAATAACTATTATTTAGGTCAACTACCTACGTATAAAAATGAATGACAGCCTAATTTATGTTCATTTTTTTAAATAAAAATTACTAGGTATATTGCATTATTACAATTTTAGACAATTTTATTGCACATTTCGAAAATTTTTGATTTATGTTACATAAAATATTATACAGTTATAGTTATTGATCATTCAAAACCATCGAAAGTTACTTATAAAGTTTCGTTAAGTATAAAAATGTCTCGCATTAGTTATGCTAAGTCAACAAAATAATCCCTAAGCATAATGTATAATTATCTGAGCAATAAACCGACTTTAATTCAAATTACACTAATTTAAGCATAAAGTCATCTGATTATGAATGTTACTTATATAATTTGTATACAGTATGTACATGTTCAATTGTTAATTGCTAAAATCACATTCATATTTCTTAACATTTAAAGTACAGTTCCGTGGCTGACTTCACTTAGCAGCAGCAGACTACACTGCTGTCGGGTGATACGTAGACAGGCAACAACAGATTATGTGTTAAATGTAGACGCGGAATATCAAAACTTCAAAATGTCCATTCGGACAATCTTGTGTCCGAAACGTCACTAAAGTAGCCACCCGGCCTATACGAACGTATAGGCCGGGTGGCTAGCCCTGGTGTCAGAGTTTTTAAACCGCCAAAGGCCTTAATTTGACACGGCTATGTAGTTAAAACGACCGGGACCTATAATTTAACGTGAAATCTGAGTCACGGTACCGGTCAGTTGTAAATTCTACCCGCGATCACTCATCTGAAGACCAAGCTTAACTTCGTTGCTTAACTTCGATGATCGCTAACGAACATCTAGTCAAACTATACGCTATGAGCAATTAAGCTCTACGAAACGTCACTGAGCCCATATAACAACAAATACAACATAATATTTAGTATTGTAGTCGTAGTAGTGCAATTATAGTCTGCTGCTACGTGCAGTCGGCTATAAAATTGTACCTTCACTCTTAAACGCATACTTAGTTTGACTAAGTAACACAGTTAAACAGTAACTTAAATGCTGATGTTTTTTTTGCTTTTGAATTACGTTACTTTTAATTTTATCAAATTCGAAATTTTCAAAGCGATAAAGGTTTTGTACTTGACGGTTTAATTAACAATTTTGATTGAACATAGTTATCAGCATTGTTTTTTGTATATTAAATAGTTGTTCTAGTAAATAACTTTGCTAGACTTTTGTGTAGTTAACGTCAACCAACTTTAAATTCAATTTTAAAATTAAGGTAATTAAAATGTTAAGTAAAACACTGTCAAAATACATACTCGTACATAACATTAAGTACAAAGCAGATATGCAGCTTCTGACAATCAGTATCTCAAACTCTTACAACCAATTTTAAGTCAATTGAGATCATCTGTCTGATTGTACTAATCTGATAGCTACTTAATTTCTGATATCTACTCCTATTAAGTAGGTACCTATTTTTTCAAAATTCAGAAGTTTCGATTTTAGATTAGATGTTTTTTTGCATTTTATTAAGTACCTACCTATCTACCACCACAACGCAGAAGGCACATATTTGATATATACGTAAGTATACATATTATTAAATACGTAATCACTATGCTCCTTAGAGCAGAAACAAACAACTCCACAAAGCGCGAGCGTAACGAGCGCTTAATCTTTTTGACAATCTGATGTATCTATTTATGGGGAATATGAACCCCTTAGGCATAGCTAAAGAGGAAGGGATAATCGTCTCACTGGCTATGCCCGTTCGCTTTTATATCAAGTTCAACAGAAGGAAAACTAAAATCATGGCCAAATGGCTGGTGTTTATTTGGCTCAATATAAGCATTGTCATTCAGTGTGGTAATGCTATCTGTATGCTTGGCACAGTGCCAAAAGGCAGTGGACTTTAGGATTGTCTGTAGACCTATAAGGGTCTATGGTTGACCCAATTTGCTTTTTATGTAGCTTTATCGTTTAGCTAACACTCGAAACAATATTTTATCACTAAGTACAGAACAAGATCACATGCGTCTGTCGTGTAGCGGTTCCGGCATCAGAGTGACGGGCGCGGGGTCGCGACCACCTTGCTTGGTCTCCACGGGGTCGAACTCGGTTGGGTCTGATATACGCGCGTGGGTAGGGCCGTGCGCGGGCGTGTAGGGCACCGCGTCCGGGACCAGTCGCCGGATCAGGTCCGATATACACGTCCACGGGACGATCCTGTAATTGAGAAACGTTTTTAGATAAATTATGATAAACAATTCACGAATTTTTGTGAGCACAGGATTTGAGCGTATAACTGATTCGCAGTTCGGATTTACTTTTTTTTTCCCACAGGTAGCTACTTATAAATTAAATAGTTTTTAATAAAAGTATAACACAGGTGTTACTCACGCTTAATTTTAGAATTTTAGTAGATGCTATAGTTTCGATCTTTTTCAACATTGGAGTACTAGCACGCGGGCTTGTCTCGTATAGTACTTTAATCTTGAAAAAGATCGCCTAATGCGATCGCAAAGATAGTAGCAGTAATCTACTAAAATTAAGCGTGAGTAACACCTGTGTTATACTTTAATTAAAATGTGCAAAAAACTAAGCTAATTAAAAAAAAGATTTTCAGTGAGTTTGTTTGTATACAATGTCAGTTCAGTACATTGTTTTAGTACAGTAAATAACAGTATCAGTAATACTGAAAGTTATATGATACCTGTCCCGAATTAGCGAAAAAATCAGTGGTTCTACAACAAAAGTTTCGTTGACTCTTGACAAAATGTTTGGAACAGCTGTTTTGGAAGATTCCAATTGGTATTAACCAAAATCACCAAAAAGCTTTAACAATCAGATGCATGAATACATATTTTTATATCTCTGTGATTTACAAACCGATATCCTGTATATTTTATCACACATTTAAAATTATAATGCGTTGTCTAATGCCAATTTACACAGTCGTAGATATCAATATACATACGATTTTAATACATAATGCCACTTGGTTAGGTATAATTATTATACAGCATCCTTTTAGGGGCTTATTCTTTACATCAAAACTAACAACTTATGTTCTGCGACTTTTGTCAAAAGTAAAAAAAAAACTTAAGACAAATTAATTTAATTGTTTTGGGATAAGGACAAAAAAAGGCCCACTCGCCACTTTTGGAAGATTCCAATTTGGTATCAACCAAAATCACCAAAAAGCTTTAACAATCAGATGCATGAATACATATTTTTATATCTCTGCGATTTACAAACCAATATCCTGTATATTTTATCACACATTTAAAATTATAATGCGTTGTCTAATGCCAATTTACACAGTCGTAGATATCAAAATACACATACGATTTTAATACATAATGCCACTTAGTTATAATTATTATACAGCATCGATTTAGGGGCTTATTCTGTACATCAAAACTAACAACTTTTGTTCTGCGACTTTTATCAAAAGCAAAAAAAAAACTCAAGTCAAATTCATTTAATTGTTTTGGGATAAGGACCAAAAAAGGCCCACTCGCCCCGCCCCCGCTTCCTCTGACTACGCCCCATGGTCTCACAGGTGCCCTAGTGCAGATGAGTAGTAAAGACGTACCACTTGAAAGGCAGCAGAACCCGGAAGTAGCCCGGGATGAGCGCGAACGGCTCGTTGGTACGGATCGCCAGGATCACGCGGTCCGCGACCTCGTTCGAGTTCAGCTGCGGCACGAACCTGGAACGTAAATCATTTTATAAATAACTTGCTTTTGCCCACGGCTTCACCCTCGTCATTTACCTTTTGTGGGACCCTTTTATTTTTTCGGGATAAAAAGTAGCCTATGTCATTGATTGTATTTCTTTCAAAGATGGGGAAAATTTGATGTCGCGCTATTTATCAGCCGACTTCGTATATATTGGCAACCAAATCGATCAAGAACGAGTCTAGATAAAATATAGATGTTCTGATCGCACATTATTATTAATTGTATTGGATATTTGACTTGTAACAGTGGTGTTATCAATCTGAATGAACTGAATCTTCATAAGCCCATTGTCATAGTCATTTATGAATATGACTATGGGCTTATGATGATTCAGATAAAAAGATGTGTCGCAAGATCTACTGTTCGGAGAACTACTAGTATAAAACAATGTAAATAATAATATTACTTCCGATAAAAAGCTACCAACGCTGTAAATTGGTAAAACATAAACGCTACAATATTAATTTGTCGAAAGCACCGTGACGATATCTACTTACCTACTTAATTTAGTTAGATAACTTGCGGATTGGGTACCCTATACCTATATAATGTCCTCTATGGGATTGGGATTGGCGAGACGCATCTAGATGAAATGTAAGAAAAAATGCCAAGTCAATGGCGAGACGGAACCTCGTACTGCGTTGCTCTTAATGCATATTCAAGTATTGAGGTCACGACTTTGAAAAGTTCATGACAAAAAACATTCTTGCAAGAGTCGGTTAAAAAGTTCAATAGGATAAATTAAAGCCGGTTGAATCACCGGATCTTTTTAAAATATTCAGTGGTGCAATCGACAGCGTTTAATTACATATTGCACCTGATGAAACATTCATATTTTTCGCATTATTATGTAAATTTAGTCGACAAGAACTATAAAATACTCATGCAAAGGCATATAAATAATAGCTTACATAATAAATATTGCACTCGTTACTTTAAACAATATTTTATCTATTAGAACGTAAACAAGTTAGTTCCCCTGATATGACGCTAAGTTTCACGGTGGCCCATAACAAGACTAACATAATTAAGCCCATAACAGGACTAGTCAAAACATCATAATCTAAACACGTGGCAGCGAGTCCAGCCAAGACAAAGAAAAAGGCGACGCAGCAGCCGTGTGTAATACACGAACCATTCAGGCCACTTTTGAAGTTTTGACCCCTTCATAACTCAAAAACTATTTAACCTAAATATATGAAATTTAACATATTTATTAAAGTTTTTTAGTTTGTCTAGATAATATTTACATCAGCATCCGGTAAACAATTTTCGTGAACAAATTCACAAAAAGCATCCAACGGATGCGACAACGTACGTCAACGCTTACCTTGAGTTGACTTCCTCGAACATGCCCGTTGATCGGATGAAGTAAGGGCAGATAAGCGAAGTACGCACTCCCTTGATGCCTTTAGTTTCTAGCTCAAGCCTCAGGGCCTCGTCGAAGCCGCAAGCTGCAGATTTGGAGGAACAGTAGTCGACCAGCTTCGCGACGCCGACGTAGCCCGCCATTGATGCGATGGTTACTATGTGGCCGTCGTTCTGCTCGATCATGTTTGGAAGGAAGGCTTTGACTGTCTGAAAATGCAATAGTATAAAGATTATTTTTCAAGTATCTACCGGCAAACGCAGCGTAGGTCTTGCACACGGTATCGGTGGACACCGATACCGTGTGCAAGACTTTAGAGAATTTTGGCTAATTCGATTTAAAACAACTGATCGTGAATAGTCTATCCAATAAACCAGGGAATTGTCACGTGGCCCTTTTGGCTTTATTAAGCCGGTTCTATCCGATATTAGGAACCCATAGAGGAGGCATATGACTAGCAGTGCACGTTCTACGGCTGATAATGATGATGGTGATGAATTATCTAGTATGAAAATCGCGATAAAAATCAGCTGTTCCCACAACTTCAGCTGTGTACAAGAAGTTCGTCGATTTTCGAAAAAAAAATGTTTGATAAATTGTGCGTAAGATACCAGTGGTATATAGGTACGAATACGTCTAAAAGTTCCTGCTCTTTGTAAAGCAACAGCAAGCAACAGCCTGGATTTAGCATCTCAATGCTGCCCACAGCCCACTACATGTGAATATCTTCAAGTTCAATATTATAGGGTAGAAATATAGGTATTTTCCTGCTTTTATTTTATAACAGTTTATACTCCCGAAAGATATGTTTGTAGTAAGTATAATATTTCCGTTTCGTATTTAATCTTGCTCTTTGAGAGAGTAAATTGCACGAATCTAGAGAATAAATGTGAGGTAAGGCACTTTTTTTAAATAGATATAAGAGCCAACATTGTATTAGTATACTGGTAACAAAGTAAGCTTTATAATTGTGAAGATTTGGTAAATAATATTATAATTACAAGCAGAAGTGTGGTGCACTGCCGTGGTGGTCAAGAGGTAGTGACACCCGCCTTACAATCGTGAGGTCGTGGGTTCAAATCCCCGGTCCCGTACCAATGAGTTCTTTGGAATTTATGTACGGAATTTCACACCACTGGCTTTTCGGTAAAGGAAAACATCGTGAGGCAACCTGCATACGTAGAAGAAATTCGATGGCGTATGTGAATCCACCAACCCGCTCTGGGCCAGCGTGGTGGATATGGCCCAATCACCCTTCGTGGGTAGGCCTACATCCTGCAGTGGACTATTAAAAAGGCTGGTAGGCAAGCAGAAGTAATACTAAATGTAGGTATGTAGGCAGGTATAGATGAACTATACCTTTACCTTGCTTATCAATGATAGTAGGTTATTTTATTCATAAATTATGTACAGAATAATTTTATTTGAAATCTGTTTAAATGTCAACTCTTGTCACTGTGGGATTCATTGTTATAAAATTAAAAAATATAAATATTTAAATATTTCAGTTTTATTCAACTTTACGTTTAATATTTATTTAAAAACAATAAGTACTGCGGGTATTTCCACTCAAATGGCAAGAAAAAATATACCCGTACCTACCTATTGTTCACATTGTTACTGTACTTAAATGTTAAGTTATAAGGCATATTAATATTATACGGTATTTTTTTGCTATTTTAGAAATATTTGTGTCGAAGCTTTTCCTCATAACAATGGGTGTTGTTCAATAGAATAGCGAACGACCAATTAGGTATTATTTTCCGGAATAATACTTTACTATAGAAAATATTAAGTAAAGTATTTATTTACAAGTATTACTTACTCATTTGATTGTTATTGTTTGCGTAATTAGCCGCAAATATAATAATTGTGCAGCTTAACAATATACACGGATAATACGGATATATTATAATAGGTGTACCGGTTGTGGTCACTGACCCGGTTGTGACCATTTGGTGACAAAATTATCGCATAAATTATAATTATAAACAATGTACCTAATACTATAAATATTGTTTGTGTGAATCTAAATGTTTGAAAATTTCTTTGAAAATATTATTTAAATTACTTGATTTTTCTTTTCTGTTTATAAATAATTTATAGGATTAGGCATGTTATTGGATGTTTATATGTATCTGTACATTTAAGTTTAAATATATTTTTGTGCTGTTGGCCTATAAATAAATAAATAAATAATAAATTTAAAATTTTCTGGTACTAAGATGGCCACAACCAGTACATTTACCTATGTATAAATATTATAAATCTTTTCAAAAAATTGCTTCCAAAAGACAATTATTAATGTTATTTGCCATTAATAAATGTCTTTTGGAAGCAATTTATAAATGTTAGGGGACATCTTACACACGGTCTCTGACCCCGAACTAGGCAAAGCTTGTGATGTGGCTGCCAGAGACTGATATACTACATAAACATATTTTTAAATACATACTTATAAATATGCCTACCTAAATAACACCCAGACACAGAGCAAACACCTATGTTCATCACATAAATATTTGCCCTGGGCGGGGATCGAACCCACACCTCTTTAACCCAGGAGTCAGGGTCACTAACCACTGAGCCACCGAGGCATACTATGTGTTTGTCTACCGGTGTCGGAGCCTTAAGCGGTGACATCTATGGCAAATTTTTAACAACGTTTACTATGAGACTAACTCTGAAAACGTAAAAAAATTACTGTTTCATACGATTTTTTATAGACTTTCGACAAAAAGTATGGAAAAGCTGTTTTTTTAGCGTTTTCAGAGTTGACCCCATAGTAAAAGTTATTTAAAATTTGCCATATATATCACCGCTTAAGGCTCCGACACCGGTAGACAAACACATTGTACATGTATAAATATTATAGATGACATTGTCGTTTCCATTGCTTCTTTTGAGAAATTACAATTATTATATTAATGGCAAATAAATATTGGTATGCAAGTCGAGATTTTTTTAAGACAAACATTTAAAAAAAATATTTCCTGCGATAACCACAAAGATTGTTTGTCACAAAAAGAGGTCTCAAAATGTACCTAGAGTTAAATCAATTTAAATTAAATAGGTTCATTGGTAAATCTTACCCAAAAATGTGCTAAAATGTTGACGTCAAACGTCCTCTGTATAAGGTGGTCTGGAGTGTCCAACAGGTACTGCCCTGACACCACTCCAGCATTGTTGATTAGTAGATTTACCTGTAAAATAACCATTTTTAATATTTTTTCAGCCAAGGTTGTTACAACCGACTCCATATATCTAATTTTTTGATCTCAACTCGAAAACAACAACCGAAATAATATAATAGAGACTTTGCGAAATAACTGTAATGTGATTGTTTGAAAACTAAACCAAAGTATACTGAATTTTTAGGATCATTTCGCGATATTCAGAGAACGCGTAACAGAGGGATTAGTTATCAGATCAGGTAACACAGGACCAAAAAAATCCTTTCCTTACATATCCGAAAGTGAGTTATTTGAATTGGGTAACCTCTTTCGCGCAGCAACGGAGGACTTTTAGCATGGACATAGTTTGGACAACGGAAAGTGACATAAGCTACTTATTATCCCGAAAAAACGTGTTGTTCCCTATATAATAATAATAACAACAACGACCAACACCTCATGAGGCTCTCGCTAGACGGTTGGATCAAGGGCCAGATTCAGAAGGCAGTGATTCTGGACACGGCGCGTATAGTCAGAACTGTCAAAAGGTTCCTCAGCCTGTAGCCCCAACCATCGGTAGCTTGGGCCCTGCCCCGCTGCCGGCGGCACCCTAGTTTTTAAGTTTTTTATAGTATAATATTTTTTATAGTTCTATATTAGAAAAAACTTTAAAATGAAGATGGTACATAAATACATACCTAAATAATAATTATAAAAGCTGTATATCATACAGACGATTTGAAGACCTCGTCATTTCGTAACTCAGTCGAAAATTAGGTAACAATTTATTGCAATCACTATGTTTAATTAGTCTAATAAGTACAAAAACTCCGTGAGAAGGTTATGCGGCAGTGTGAGAAAGTATGTATTATCTAGGTATTATGAAATTTTGCCCTCAATTGATTCTGGTTACATATATGTAGTGTTTTGTTGTTATGTATTATTTGTTCGTATTTTTTGAGAGGATGCAAATTCAAAAATAATTTTATGACCTATTCATTGGCAATTTTACAGCCTGTTGAACAGATGTCAGAGTTAATTGAATTTAATAAGAATTACAAATACATACTTAATATTATTATGAGATGTACATCACGTTTAAAATAGTCGCGTATTTTCGTGTAGATACAGGCATGTCTTTTAAAATGTAATGTAACTCTTTTGCTCTTTATGATTTTTCTGACAAACAGGTTTATTATGGTTAAACATAGTTTGGTCAGTTGGTTTGACCGTAGATAACTTCTAGGTACTAAATAATAAGATCGAAGATCTTTTCTAACTAACAATCGAAATGGCAACTGGAAAGCACAACAAACTGATTGGCAACAATGAACCTACTCTACCTAAGAGAATTCGCAAACACATACTTTCTAGGAAAACGCGTGACAATTTAGGTTGCAATATAGATAACCTTATCATACCATCCTCTTTTTATTACAGGACAAGTAGAAAAATGCCTCTCTGCCACCCTTTGCACTGTTGATTTTCCTTCGATACGATACCTACGTAAATGCAATTTAACTCATAGTTTCTGAACGGCCAGGGAATGGAGCAGACTAGGGAGATACTATTTAAAGCTTTTCAAAGTCAGAGTGAATAGGTATCTTCTATGTCAGCATGTTTCATCTTCGACCACAACGTCGGATACCATCAGGCGAGCTATTGGTCAGTCACGAACTTATTCACGATAAAAAAAAATTTAGACATAAGACAACATTTTTGAGGCGTACTCAGGTCCACATCTTAAGTGTCTACGAAAACAGATAAAACATAGCTTACCCTGCCGACTTCGTTCTCTACTTTCTTGGCCACCCTGTACACATCTTCTCGGCTTGCAAGATCTACCAAGTACCCAGAGCACTTTCCGCCGACTCCTTTCACCAGCTTTACTGTGTCTTCCAACCCTGAAAAAAGAAACAACATGATCAGATCATTCAAGAAATGTAAAATATAATTTATTTTCGCTGACTAAACCGAAACTGTCCCGGAAACTGCGTAGGTAGTACAACGAAGTCCCCGTATTTTGGGGCCTAGCAGCTTAGGCTTTCCCGTTAGGTATTAGGTATGTCTACATTTAGAAATTGTATCTACTCTAGAATACTCGACTTACACAGAATAAGAATAATTTTTATTGCATGAAACTAGCACGAAATGTTTCGAAATAGTACCTATTATAGAATTTATTATGTATGCTCTTTTTGGGCGTATCATTCGCATATAGATTAGAGTACGTTATTAACATTCCTCATACGAACAGCCGGAATCTGGAACGTTTTGCCTGGGTCTGTCTTCCCGTTAAAGTACAACGTGAGTGTCTTCAAATCCCGAGTAAATAGGTATCTTCTAGGTAAGCGTGCTACACCCTAGACCGCACATCTGCTTTACATCAGGCAGTGTGTAGTCAAACGCGAACCTATTCGAAATAAAAAAAACCCTCGGCGCTATGTGTATCGTTTATGATACACACTGTCAAAGCATTTGTCATAATTCAGTTTTAGCCCCGTAACGCTGTTTTTTAACGATGTTTTTATATTATCTATACACTAAAAAAATAAAAACAGAAGAAACTTATTTTGCCTGAAAATCTTAGTATATCTGATCGTTTAACAAACAAAAGGCGATGCTGCATTTGCCTGCATCTCATTAAGTATCGAGTAACAAAAGTAATGAAAATCAATTCTCATTTACATTTTTGATACATCTTTTGTGTATAGATGACTTGATCGACCCGATCTACTCGTAGATCAAATCGACCAAGTCACCTTCAAAAGTCACTGTCTGTATTTTAATTAGAACTAGTACTATTCTAAGCTATAATTATTACCTAATCAAACAAACAAAACATAGTAAAATGCATAAAAACAAATAAATGCAAGTGCACTCGCACCGCATAGATGAATAAATGATTAAGTTGAATTTAGATGATTCGGTAAAGCTGTAGACTTGAAAATAAATTAGGTCGCCACTATTGCTTTGTTTGCATATTTTGCGTTATTTTTTGCATAATTATACCTACTGTTTTCCTGTTCAAAATCCACAAAATAACGTAAAACGAGAAAAATGCTAGGATGTTAACAATGATTGGCAGCTCAGATTGTGGTTCTAGCAAAAGTGATAATTTAGTTCCCGAATAATTCAATTCATCTCTTTCGTGTCGCACTGTACACACGGATACATACATAATTAATAATGTTTATTCGGGTATAAAATGTGTATACATTTTAATCTAACGACGACCAACCATTTTTGACTGATTTGATGTAGAATTAATATCAAAAACGTTTTTACTATTACCAGTATCACGGAGCTGTATTTCACTCATTAATATCGTAAGAAAACTGTACCGCTTTTGGGTTTTTCTTTTTTTTCTCTTTTAAAGGTCATTAAGTACAGGAGGTCATTTGCATCCCAAATTGTAAAAAACTGTACGGTATTCAGGTAAGTGCCGTTGACCTCTAAAACTCGTTTCTTCACAATAGGTAATGGTCGTTAGCAACATAGGAACTATAAGCAATAAAATATCTTTCCTGCCTGTGGTTCAAGAAATTAACGGAATCTTCTTACATACGTCAAAATTTATTTATCACTAGTATTTGCCCGCGGCTCCGTCCGCGTGGTATTTTGACCTTTGTTAAATCCCACAGGAACCTTTTATTTTAGCGGGATAAAAAGTAGCCTATGTCACTTTTCGGTTCTTGTACTATGTCCATGCCAAAAATCAAATCAATCCATTGCTACGTTGCTGCGTGAAATAGGGACAAACCAACAAACTTTTCGGATTTATAATATTAGTATGATTAACACAAACGGTGTTAATACTTTAATCAAGGTTTTGTGAAGATTTTTTTTAATATATCTCGAAATACGACAGATCGATTAAATTTTTATGACAATTGATGATAGCCTTGATTATGGTTGGGCACAGTTATCCTACTAATATTATAAACGCGAAAGTTTGTGAGGATAGATGGATGGATGGATGTTTGTTACTCTTTCACGCAAAAACTACTAAACGGATTGAGATGAAACTTTGCAATATTATAGCTTATACAAATATCAGAATAACACACAGGCTATAAATTATAATGATATTGCGTCAAAAATCAAAATATCATGCGGGCGAAGCCGCGGGTAAAAACTAGAGTTAAATATAATAGTAGAAGTATTGATAAGGCAAGGAAAAAAAAGGTTTTTTTTAAATTGTGAGCAAACATGTTTTTTTTTCCTGGACTAGTATTAAGATATTGTTTGGCTGAATGAGTTGAACGAATTTATATTATATGATGTTGAAGCATTAATGTGCCTTACTCTACATTACATCCATGCGTCGATCTAATAAAAGCATAGAATTCACAAACCGTAACCCCCTAGCACTGTAAACGTTCTTTGCCCCATCACTGACCACCCCAAGCTGAACGGTTCAATTAGTAGAGCTAATGGGATTTACCTGGATAGGCTCTTTATTTCAACATCTATACTTTGTTGCATTAGCACCAGTGATAGAGAATCTCTACTGTGCAATGGCTGGTACTACTGGTTTCAACGATCGGATAAGGTAAGGCTGTTCATCTTGAACGATCAAGTAGCACCAGTGATATTATTGTTAATATTTATAACTTTTTACTCAAAGACATGTACTATTTTTTTCCTTGTTTCAAATTGTTTTACCAAATGTTTATTTTTCTAACATTGAAGTTTCATTTAGATATACACCTACACAAGCTATCATTAAACGATTTATGTTGTTTGAACTACCCTTCAAAACAGGAAAAGATTTTCAGTTCAATTCGGAATTATGTTTGTTCTTGTATGTATTATCGGAATCAAACCTAATGTAATTAATTTCTATTACTATACGAGCGGTAATATCATTTTAATAAATCGTTATAAAAATACAAAGTAAACACATACAATACAATCAAAACTATGCAAACGCAGTTAAAATGTAGACATGCAGTTTCGAAAGTCTTCATTTTAACTAACATGAATGTATGAAATATAGCGGATATCCGTCAAAATATGAAATGTGAATAGGTGCTTAATCAATGAATGTTTACATAGTGGCAATAATGTTATTAGTTATTAGAAAGTTAGCTTACAGTTATAATACAAGTTTGTTTGCACACCAAATAGAGTCAGAATAAAAATTAGGCAACTATTTTATAATTTTTAATAGTTTTATCGCTCGTTTATTGTCTAAATTACAAACTATTGATTGCAATAATCACTTATTTGCTTTATTAGCGTCAGTTCTGCTCGTTAAAACGTTAACAACTTCAAACATAATAGAGACTAAGCTGGCTCAATGGCGTTTTGTGTATTGTACACACTTTATGATCTTATGATTTAAGAAACAGCTAAATATAGCGCCAATCCGCAGCTGACAGCTATCATACGAAACCATAAAATGGTTATCAATATAAGTAATTTAGGTTTCTCCTGCTTTCCACTAGTTACTAAGTTTGTTAATTTTCTTTTTCATCACATTGATTCGAAAAGATCTACTTGATTCGCCTTTAAGTGCGCCCAAAGTTGGTGTTTTCTATAAGGAACTTTATAAGTGCGCCGGAATTATCTTTGCCGCGCACTTTTTGAATTTGAAACAAATAAGTGCGACGGAATGATTTTTGAATTTGGAAGTATTTGTAATGTTAGTGTTCACCAAGAAAATGAATGTAAATATACTTAAGTTTTTATTTGTTTTATTATTAGATACCAATTAATTTCAATTTAGTTGTTACTCTACGTTTTATTAAATATTAATAAATACGAGGCGCCTTTTATTTTCTCATAGAGGAGATGAAAAGTAGAGTGTACCACTCGTGAGCAAAATATATTTTTGGCTCGGGCAAGTACTTTGAATCCCTCGCTACGTTCAGGATTCTACTCTAGAATCCCTCACTTCGCTCTGGATTCAAAAAAGCGCCCTCGCCGTAAAAATATTATTTTGCTCCCTTATGATACAATCTATTATTTCTCAACCAATTTTGCTATAACTCTGTACTTAAGTTAATTTTATCTCTTTAAATAGATCTGCGATTTTATTTAGTCCTCTTTACGTAGTATTAAGATTTATGCCACAATTATTGGCTTGATTCAGTAGGTTTATCCCTCAACCAACTCAAAGGTAAGTGTGTCTTCAAGCAAAAGTGACACACATTCATAGACGTAGCGTGTGCGCAGCCACAACGCACATCGGAAGCGTTTCCGCGTCTCGGCACGCATTATTTCACGGCTCCAATACTCTGACAGACATAATATTATGATACAATACAGGAAGATATTACATTCCTCTTACGTAAATTAGCCCCGTATTTACGGTACTTTATTTACATAACAATATTTTGATGATCAAGTGCATAATACAGATGAATCTCAGTAAGAATAGTCACAAAAAAGAATTTCGGGAAAGCGTAGGAATTACCAATGATAGAAAGTATGGCATTTTTCAGTGGTTGTTAGAAAAAAACACAATTACCTATAGATACTAGAATATTACATCTGTTTTTAGTCTAACTTATTAAACGGTTTTATTTAAATTCACTTGCCCGTTCTTTGGGTCAAATCTAGTAATTTAAATTTGACCCCCTTCCCGTAGACAGATTGATATGATATTTGATACACAGCTTTCGTTTTGATGACAATACAAGTTTTTGTATTCAGTATTGACGTAAATACAATATGGCCACCGCCACAACGTGGCGGATTATATCTTTTTACACAATCCAATGAAAGGGCTTCTCATGTAGAACACAGTTTTTAGTAACAAAATAAAAACTAAAAACACGAAAATAAAATTGGTAATTTTTTTTTCAATTAAACTGTTTTCAGTTTAATTCAAAAAGTTTTTTACCAATTTTATAGTTCTTGTAAACAGTTTAAAATACCTAAAACTAATCGTAGGGATGATTGAAATCTTTCTGATGATCAATCATGTATCTATCTATCATGTATCTAAAATGAAACTACAAATTTCAATTATAAAAAAATATATAAAAACACGAATCACATCTAGTGATTTTATAAAATTATGTTGAAACAAAGCGGTTTGTGTGGTTTCAAGGATTCCTAATCGTTCAGGCGTTGCTTTGACCTTAACCCGGCAACAACTGCATTATCGCGATTAACCACTCATTCATACTACGGTCAATTAGTTCGGCTATTTGTTTAATTGTATGGAAGTTAAATCCATCCTGCTACGCACTTTTTAAGTCATATTTACAAGCAATAAACGCTTAAATTGTCTACAATTTCGGATTATAAAATATTTATTAAATAAATATTTTGTCTAAATTATCGGCAGTTTGTATTGGGAAATGTTTGATACTGCAATTTGCCGTAAATATTGGTTATAAAAATACAGAATCTACTTAGTCACATAAAGATTTAAATGGATTAAACAAAGAAAGCGCCCTATGCAAGGTGCTTGCTGCTAACTCTACATATTTATACCTACATGAAAACGCGTGCCACTGGACACGTCCCTAGTTTGCTTTAGGGATAATTCTCTACTGGACTATGATATCATTAAAACCCACTGTTATTTGTGAGAAATATGAGTTATTTCATTATTAAATTGTACATTGTTAATTTATTATCATAAATATGTACTATGTAAGTAAACAACTATAATACAAATATTCAAGTTAATTATAGATATTTACCGTATCATTGTTATTTTAACAGAATATAAAATTATCATAAATATGAATATTCATTCGTATTTAACTTACTTATGTTAATCACTTGACATCAGGAAGTTACATGTAGGCTTAAATAATATGTCATAATTGTTGAAATGATTAGTTGGAAAGATCGGGGGGAGGCTTTTGCCTAGCAGAGGGATACGACAGGCTAACAACAACAACAAAAACTGTCGGGCAGACTTTTTTGATCAGAGTTTACATCACAAATGCAGTAATGAACCATAGGGTGGTAAAGTTCAACGTAGCACGTCCATCGACATGATGGACTGACCATCTGATAAAGTCAAATTGGATGCAATTTGCTTCCATCCGGTCTTAAAAATTAATCGGATAGACATAAGACTCAATAATTTTAGAGGCGCCATCGTAATTATAATAGATATTTAGAGTAGTCCTGTTTCTTTTTCATCATTGACTGCCTCGGTAGCTCAGTGATTAGTGACCCTAACTTCTGGATCAAAGAGGCGTGGGTTCGATCCCCACCCAAGGCAAATATTTATGTGATGAATATAAGTGTTTGCTCTGTGTTGGGTGTTATTTAGTTACTATCTATATAAGTATGTATTTAAAAATAAGTATATGTAGTATATCAGTCTCTGGCAGCCATATCTCAAGCTTTGCTTAGTTTGGGGTCAGAGGCCGTGTGTAAGATGTCCCAAAATGTTTATTTACTTTTGCATTTGATAGAATGAACACAATTTTACGTTGCTATTAAATTAACGATGGCGCCTTTAAAATTGGGGTTATAGTCGGCCTACGACAGGCATAATAATGATGATGAAAATTACATCACAAAAACCCTGCAATTTCATACAATAAATGTTAATGTGCCGTATTTAATATGAAAACTAAATAAGTTGCATGCTTTATTTGGTTAAATATAAATGACAGAAGTGACAGAACATGTTTGGTCAAGGGGACCGAAACTCGATCGGCGCACGGTCAGTCGGTCAAGGTAGGCCCTTTGGTCCACAACTGTATCCCGTAGGTGTCATTATGTTATGAGGCAGATCACCTTTCGCTTATCGGGGCATCTTGATTTTTATTTTATTACGAATTACTTTAAACGTCAATAATGATGATGATGAGCAATAACGAGCTTCTTTTGGAAATTCTGCTGTAGTTAACGTGGTAATAAAGCATAACATAAATGCAGCTAATTTAATTTTTATCAGGTTCTGTATCCCCACGTTAATGTGAAACGTTTTTTTTAAATAACGTAGCTACTTAGTGTTACGCGGCAGAAATGATAACAAAGGAAAAATGAGAACGCTACTGTGAAACTGAATCTTGAGGGGAAAATCGACGACAAACAAATCTATAATATAGGGTATAGAATCTGTGTACAAAGTTTGTCAAGATTTGTATTTGATTTGGTCGTATTTTTCAAATACGAACTTAAGAGGAGAATCAACATCCAGACAGACGAAAGTAAAATCATCAAGCCAAAACTGAGACTCACTTCGTTCGCTCGTCAAGTCGTCACATCATCATATAGATTTTAGTTTCCGAAACCTATAAATATAACCGACCTATAAGTACAATTTATCTACTAGTTTAGTTTAGCAACTACTTTACGAGACCTATAATAAAATTATAGCACCACAACTATAGTCGGTACTTCGGTAGCTACATACAATTTGAACATTACATGTTAACACTTAACAGTCCCTAACGTAAGTAATTCGTATTCAAAAGAAATCTTCGTTCGAACTATAGAACGAAGATTTCGACGAGCGAAATCTTCGTTCTATAGTTCGATAGTTCTCATAATAATATAAAACCTATAGAAACGCCGAGAAGCTTGTTTTCCCGAAGCAATCATGTAGTTAGAGCCGTTATTGCCTAGAATAATCAGAGAATATGGCGTTTCTGTACCAGCAGCATGATCATTATAAGATTTATGATGTGTTACAATGCTCGTAAAAATAAAGTGCATATAAAGCTGTAATCGATAGGTACAATAATTTATTTCATGGAGTTTTTGACCGACGTACCGGAGGAGGTACTCAATTCAACACGTATATATTTTTAATGTCATTAACCACCCGTAACTTTTTTCATGGTAGTCCGATTACAATAATTATTTTTTTATTAGAAAGTGTATACTTAGAGATTGATCCCATTTAAATTTTATCGATATCGGCTGAGCCATTTTTGATAAATCAACAATAATGTGAAAAATGCAACATCGATCCGTGCGAAGTATTCGCTAATTCTGTACACGGGTGAAGTCGGTCATGCTATTTTTTGCAAAAAATAATTTTGTTGTGTACATCTTCAAATTCCTTTTAAAGATACAAAGTGAAGTTTTTTTTTACTTTCAGTGGTGTATAAATATGCTCATCATTGTGGATAACTATGTGACCAACTGCGAAGAAAACATCGGCCAATTGCGAGTCAGACGAAGGGCATGAAGGGTTCCGTACTGCAGGTGAGCCCCCTTAGCCCCATTTCAAGCGTCTACTCAATTATAAATATAATATTATTAAAAATATTAATAAGCTTTAATTTTTATGAGATTTACATTTATATTTTCCTTATCTACATCACATAATTAATAAATAGAAACAATAATACAAACAATTTGTTACTCTTGGACACAAGCCTAACTACATTCATAGCATAATCAAAAAAGCAAAAAAAATTGCTAGTTCAGCAATTAGTATTAACAATATGGACGTGATCTATCTTTCTGCCCATAACACTGGCTTGCACTGCAAACAAAATCCGGAGTGATTAATCAGCATTCTTGCTTGCAGGTGCGAAGATATTACTTTACTCAGTAATGAACGCAATCATCATTAAATTCTTAGTTAGCATATCACCGTAGTAGGTACTCGTCAATCCAAAACAGAATTATAGACATGAGCACGAAATTATGGCGATGATAGAAATAACTATATATGTACCTAGGTACGTACCTTCTGACACCCAAGGCATCTATTCTGAGTATGGTACTTACATTTTCAAAGTAATCCTCTCCTGGACGTCTAATGATAGCACATACGTGTAAGTACCAAATTTTCTAAAGAGTTTAGAGATTTCCAAAAAGATCGCTACGTTCGAGAAGGTGTTTTCAAATTTAAAGTTAGGTTTTTTGCCTACATTTACGGTGAACGTCCATCGAATCAGTTAATTTGTTGTTGTTGTTAAGTTAATAACCAGTTTTTAAATTCATAACGGACTATATCCTAAGTACTACGAGTACCTGATGAGTGAGTTATACACACATCTTAGCACTTTTTTATAAATTGTACCTACTTACATCTCAATGTGTTATACTTACTATTAGGTACGAATAATTAAACCTTATTTTACAGTCTTTACACCAAATATGGATAACGGTACTTAAAATATTTAAATCTTGATTAAATATTAAAGATTTACTTAGTACCTAACTAAATATTACACACTAAGCATTGTCGGTATGCAATGCATTTATCAATAAGTTCTCGGAAGAAGGATCCTTTTATGGGAACGTCTAACAAGACTTTTTTACTTAAAGACTATGTTAGAAGTATTACATAAGTGTATATTTATACAATTTTAGATAAGAACCAAGAAGGGAAAGTAGGCATGATATTTAAAATAAATAATAATAATAAATAATAAATATTTTTGGGACATCTTACACACGGCCTATGACCCCCAACTAAGCAAAGCTTGTGATATGGCTGCCAGAGACTGATATACTACATATACTTATTTTTAAATACATAATTATATAGATAGTAACTAAATAACACCCAGACAGAGAGCAAACACTTATGTTCATCACATAAATATTTGTCCTGGGTGGGGATCGAACCTACGCCTCTTTGATCCGGAAGTTAGGGTCAGTGGTTAGTGCACTGAGCCACCGAGGCAGTCAAATTAATGAGTTTGAATCTGGTTTACTATATTTGTTTAGGCATTCATAGCTATTACCTCAAAGAAGCCACTGGCTCTAAAACAGTCTTATATACCTATACTATCTATGGATCAACTCGGTAGGTAGGTACTGTAAGCTTACTATTAAAAGATTAGTGACAAAATAAATTATTTAGTAGTATTATTTTCTAGTAGTGGTTTTAGTAGTGGAGACCACTTACCGGCAAGTGCAGCGAATAGTAAGTGCAGTTCTATATTAATAAATAGTTAATATATAGAAGGATGTCCACCTTGTAGCTGGACACCTTGTATGTGGACGTCCTTCGGATGACCTCCTTCCATCATTGGATGACGTCATTTAGACCGCAAAATCGCGTTGGATGCAAGCCGCTTCCTACCAGTCTTATTGGAGAACCATAGGGGAGGCCTATGTCCAGCAGAGGACGACCTTCGGTTGACAGATGGATAGATGATTTTCTAATGATATATTCAAATGAATTCACAGGCTGAGCCTGGTCTTTTTCTAGGCATCAATGGAGCCTTTACAATGTTGAAATATAAAAACAGCAGTATGTATAAAAAGTTTAAAAAGATTTGAAATATTAAAATTTTACTGTGGTGAAATTTTTAATGTCATCTAAAGTTGGACTATGGAATGAGGTACGGCAAATTCAAAATTTCGAAGCGGGTGGTGACTTGCCATCCACTAAATGGGCCCCCCATAAAGGCTTCCGTAAGTTGGCGCCGGATGTTGCCCAACATTGGTGTGGACGGCTTGGAGTGTCCAGAGGTGTGCAGCTGCGCTTTCACTAGACGCTACTCGCGGCGTGATGCCCTTTAACACTTCCATCCTAGAGTTTAGGTTCTTAGCTCCAGGGTGGAAGTGTGTGGTGTATTATTATATTATTTTGTATAGCGGTGCTTAGTATCCAAGACCAAGACCCAATTTGGGTGGCTGTGACCACAAAGAACTACAAGATAGATTATTTTACTATGGAAATTAACGTGGTTTTCATACATTTTATACTATATATATAACAGGACTGAACTCACGTGTAGGGATAGTCGTAGCGACTATAGTTTCGGTCGCATTCAGCGACCTTTTTCAAGTTGGCGAGTGCTAGCACGCGGAGCCGTCTCGCAATGCACAATCAAACTATAGTCGTTACGACTATCCCTACACGTGAGTTCAGCCCCGTTATAACCTACTAATATTATAAACGCGAAAGTTTGTGAGGATGGATGGATGTATAGATGTTTGTTACTCTTTCACGCAAAAACTACTGAACGTATTGAGATGAAACTTTGCAATAATATAGCTTATATATCAGAATAACACATAGGCTATAAATTATAATGATATATTGCGTATGCGGGCAAAGCCGCGGGTAAAAACTAATATAGTATAAAAAGATAGATTATTTTCAAAATGTTTAATTAATTTTCATCGTTTTTTTGCAGGGGGCTGATTTTCGTCATAAAATGTTGGAGAAACGACAGAAGCTCTTATGTGAAACGTGCTGCAGCAAAATTCAACATTTTCTCATTTACGACTTTGCTTTCTCTCAATTGATGTAGGAAAGTTAAATCTTCGTACGTTACTTAAACTTAAACTGCCACTTGAAAGGTAAAACATTATTTTGTTCTGAGAAAAGCAATGTAGATATTTTATGTAAATACTTTTAATTATAATTTAGTAGATAGATACGTCATTACAGGTCCAGCTTCAATAACTAAGTGAATTATTCTAGTTAATTTGATAAGGTAAGGTACGGTAAGGTATGGCTAAGTAAAGTAATTATTATCGATATGACTTTTTTAAATTCTGTCATATAAATGTAGAGTCTACTCAACAACTACTGCTCAATATTGCATAGGTATTTACTTTACTACTATAAAACAATTTGGGTCTACGATTAGTTTAGTTTATACCATATGTGATACATATTTCCGTATAAGTATGACTATGACTAAGTGTAATTCTACTCGCAATTGCTCTACATATTTTATTCGATCACGTTTGTAATGAAAATTTCTAGTAAACTAGTGCAGGATCGAGACGAACAGAAAATACAAAACATCTAGTTGTGGTCTAGCGGGGAAAACGCTGATCCAATTTAATCCAAAGTTTTCCACGCTTTCTTCCGAGAAAGATTTCTTTAAAATGAGACGAAAATTATAGAAAGAAATGTTGATAAAGCATTTGTCGTCAATAGCACATTGCGTCGGTAAGCCGCACTTGTCAGCCTTGTAATAGATGAGATTTTGTTATTATAGCCTTGTCTTATGAATAAATTACCAACAGCCAGAAATAAATACGACATGCTTCGTACATGTATATACTACGTACATGAACAATCGAATCAGATGAGAATCGGGGATGTACCTACCTTCAAAAGTGCTTGGTTAGTATTTGCTTAAAGCTCAAAATACTTTTGTCTTAGTGTTTGATTAAAACTTAAAATACTTGGTCAATTCAGCACCAAATTATTAATGTCTAGTGTCTATTCGTGTTTGTATCTGATATTATTTATAATTTGAACAATACCAAGTATGTGCTAATCTCGTTAAGTTTTTTGGTATCGATTATGGTTTTTAAAATGATTGTTCAACTAATTTGGCATGAGCATCAAAGTGTGACCAGCTTTATAAAGCACCGGGACGAAAACCCGAACTGCGAGTCAATTTTTTTTTTTATTATTTAACATTTTATTGCACACCATTTGTACAAAAGGAGGCATAACGCTAAATAGCATTCTCTGCCAGTCAACCTACAGGTAGAAGACATTGGGAAGTAGGCATGAATAAATAGACAAAGAGATAAATTAAATAATATTTATTAAATAATAATTCAATTTCAAAATAAATAAAATATATAAACTTACACAAACTATTATAATAAATAATAAGATGATAACGCGCACAACGCTTAAAGACAGCCTTCGAAGGCGCTTCAAACAGTGGATGGAAGCTTGTTCCAAAGGCGCACGGCTTCAACGCGGAAAGAGTCGTGCACAAATGACGTACTGTGCCTCGGGGTGCTGAGAAGAAGGCCATTGCAGGATCTCGGGGGCCTAGTGACAACATCTGAAGCCATGAACGTAAAAAAGTTTTTAAGATAGGGCGGTGATTTAGCGTCGTTTAAGATGGAGTATAGCAGTCCGAGTATCCTGGCATTTCTCCTGTCGCGGATCGTAAGCAAATTCAATTTTTTGCGATATTCCAAAATATGGTCATATTTTCTGAGATTAAATATAAAACAAATGCAGGTACTTAAAGTTATGCAAGGTTCATATGCTGTGGTCACGACAAATACATATTTGAATCACAAAAATAACACCATGAGATTTCTAATTCAAAACCTTCACAAGGTTCCTGGATTCAAATCCAAAGGCATGCATTTCTGTTCTTTCCAGTTACTTTTGTATTTACCAGGTTTGCTTAATTGCTGTCGCTGTCTTGAAAGAAAACAGTAGTGGGCAAATATCGCCACACAAGAGTGCTTCATATTCTCGATTATGATAGTACGAGTATACACATGTGTACAAATTGCCACGCCACATTTGGCCAACATGTTGGAATGACCTAATCCGTGAAATACGTGATACTGAAAAAAGAGGCATGTATATGCAATCAACAATAGGGATCTACTTGGCTTTTTTATTGTTTTGACAATGGGTCTATTCACATTATCGACTGCCTCGGTGGCTCAGTGGTTAGTGAACCTGACTTCTGGATCAAAGAGGCGTGGGTTCGATCCCCACCCAGGGCAAGCATTTATGTGGTGAACATAGGTGTTTGCTCTGTGTCTGGGTGTATTTAGATACTATCTATATAAGTATGTATTTAAAACATGTTTATGTAGTATATCAGCCTCTGGCAGCCATATCACAAGCTTTGCTTAGTTTGGGGTCAGAGACCGTGTGTATGATGTCCCCTAATATTTATTTATTTATTTATCAATACATAACAGAAAGCCGATTTAAAATATTGGCAGCTTGTAGGTTTAACAAACAATATATAAGTACCTAAGTTATGGTTGAGATCGTTTTTCCTCGCGTCCCGAACAATGGCTACAATGGCGTGCTTTACGTGAACAACTAACAAGTGCGAATGTTTCTGGAATTTCGATACGTGTATCCATTGTCATATCACTGCTATAATAAACATTGTAACTGTGAGCCTTCTTTGTATGTAAGATGGTCGTGCTACTCGTATTCCGCCTCAGGCTATAGGACTGGTAGATAGGTTCTAAAAAGTAGCACTATCTTGCTTACTCCTTATTTTTTAGCATTTTTATCTTGTGTAGGTATTTATTACATTATCTACAATAAGACACCTACTATTACAATCATGGACAATATACAATGTATTTTGTTACAATGTAACACAAGATGTCCAGATAATAAAGTAAATTAACAGTGAATCCTGTTTCAAGATTTTTAATTCTCACATTGTTTTAAAACTTTGTACTTCATTTCAATAACTATACTTCTGTAGCAAAAACAATATTCATGTATGTCAAAACAAGTTTTACTTAGCAAAAGCATAGATTAATTACTTAGTATTCAAATTAATCTATGGCAAAAGCGTATGAAAATTCCAATAAAACGCGCTACTCACATCATACAACACCTGTTTTTGTTTTTCTGAGTACAACACGTACAACACCCACAACACATCAAACAGGTAGTGGTCTCACGTACATCAATTTAGAATTCAGTAAATTACAAGAAAATTACTATTGTAATATCTACGCAAGTTGTAGTTAGGCTTAGATACATTTTTAATCAAACTCACGTGCCGGTATGTTGACCTAATTGAAAATTAATTCAAGATGTGATTATTACTGTAAAGATAATACTTAAATGATTCAAATATTAGTCTCATTTGTTTTCTGGGTCGGTTTCTATTATTAATAAAAATTACACATTAGTAGGCACGTAGCTAGTAGAGCAATTAGTAGATACGTTTTATGGCGTCGTAACAATCCAGAATTTACTCATATTATAGGCTTGTAACAAAGTTTCACTATTGTCTCTCAAACAACTTGGTATGATACGACGAAGACATAACCTACAATTTTTAATCCAATATGTCGATTGTAGAACAGCTATCTAACTTTTACATTTTAATCTATGAATGACTATGAAATGTCACTCAATCTGTGATAAATCTAACAAAATATTTAAAAGTGCGCATAACCAAATAGCTAAGCTAAGCTGGGGAATGAGCTTTAAACTGGTCATATTGAAGATCGATTGGAGAGGCTTATGTCCAGGAGTAGAGTGGATCAAATCAGGAAACTGAAAATCAGTGCATTTTGTACTTCTAGATTGATAAAGTAAAGTTTTCAAATACGATCAAAGCGCGACGCCGCCACACAGAACTGACTACACCTCATAGAACATTACAAATTACTAGCAATTATTTATTGATTACATCGCTCTACAGCTACCACTAACTGTAACTAAAGTATGTATCGTAAAATTATCCAACTATCCACAGCTCATGTAAAACCCAAAATAGTGTTAATTACATACATGTAAGAGATCTTTGTGCTCTACATGCTTTACTAGTGGGACAAGCAGTTGAGCATCTTTTCGCCCACCACCGCAGCGGCCAAGGTAAATCTAACTCAAGGTTAGGTTGGAAGTAAAGCGTATCACCGCAGCCACAAACGGTGACTGGCGAAGAACAAAACAGAGCCCCTGGCCATGAAATATAGACTGAGACAAAAGAAACGGGTTAAAAATAATTTCCGGGATCGTTACGGGATTTTTTTCTACCCTTGGTACATACTGCTGATAGTAATATTGATACAAACCAAAGATTTGGGCACCGAATGGCCAATACTGTGGATGGTGGTGTATTATAAAAAGTGCGTTCACAAAATATATGAAATCAGGCGTATTTCGCGTTTAACGGAAAAGTTCTCGAGTGGAGATCATGTAACGAAAAGCGCAGCCCAGAAATCGCGCTGACTACAAGCCTAGACCTATGTCTAGCAGGGGACATCGTTAACGACAACGGCGACGTCTGCGGCAGTGTTTGTCTTTATGGCGAAACGCTGGTTAGCGCTTAGTTCAAAGAAAAGCCAAAAGAAAGAAAGAAAAGTAAAAAGCCAAGTCGATGGCTTAGTCCAACTCCCCAGCAGAACAGAATGGCGTTAACAACTTCAGACAAAATCAACCAACGAGCAAGGCCAGCCTCGCAACACTGGAGCGTTCTGTGCTCTTGAAACATGTAACACATGCACAAAAGATTTCCACGACACCTGCTATGAATATTCACAATATTTATGAACTGTGTAATAGATTATTATTTTTACATAAATTACCTATCATGTTATAGATAAACATATGGGTTATCGATAGGGTTTACTTATTTTTCGAAATTTATTATTTGTTATTCTACGATCAATTTTTAATGCCGATGCCCTACAAAGTTATCTGTACTGTACTGTGCCAGCCTTTTTAATAGTCCACTGCAGGACGTAGGCCTACCCACGAAGGGTGATTGGGCCATATCCACCACGCTGGCCCAGTGCGGGTTGGTGGATTCACATACGCCATCGAATTTGTTCTATGGACGTATGCAGGTTGCCTCACGATGTTTTCCTTCACCGAAAAGCCAATGATGTGAAATTCCGTACATAAGTTCCAATGAAACTCATTGGTGCGGGATCGGGATTTGAACCCACGATCTCACGATTGCAGGTCGAGTGTTACTACCACTAGACCACCACGGCTTACTACAAAGTTATCTACAAGTTTGATTTTATTTTGGTGGTACTGTTTTGCTATGCCTATGTTAATGATATTTTCACTGTCGGTGAACGAACTACACTGTGCTTGCTCGTACGTACTACATAATTGGAATTCCATAGGAGAAGTCTAAGTGCAGCTGTAAAGTCTTAATAAAATTTACCTAACTAATACGATATCAATATTTTTGCCCTTAGAAAAATAAATTAATCAATAGAAATGGTTGCGATATTGTGGCCTTAGCCTGTCTAAAGATTGAGGATTTGTTTTATTTTCAAACAAAACTGCAGTTACAGAAGCTATTAGCTTTTATTATATACTTACTAGCGAGCCGCCCCGGCTTCGCACAGGTCTATTATACATATAACCCTTCCTCTTGAATCATTCTATCTATTAAAAAACCCACATCAAAATCCGTTGCGTAATTTTAAAGATATAACCATACATAGGGACAGACATCGGGAAGCGACTTTGTTTTATACGATGTAGTGATATGTATAGCCTTGCCATTCTAAAAACTACAACTATTAATTGATAAAACTTGTAAATATGATTAATAGCCTAATCATTTACATTCAGATTACTATAAAATCTACAGATATTTTTATAATAATAAAAATATAACGGTACGAGCTAGTTTAGTACAAGGCTCTGCTTTGAGACCACATTATTTCCTTGTATTCATTGTGAGAATGATTTTAGCATAAGTTTGCATTTTTGTTCCGTAAACAAGGTCAATGAAAACAATGGGGTTGCCCGGTAGAAGACTTTTTAGCTTGCCGCAAGTAAGTTGTATAAGTAAGTCGTTGAGGGTTGTTTAAAAGATAAAAACTATTACACATTATAGACTATCATTAGATTAGATTTAGGGGTTTGTGTTAAAAATTCAGACAAATTGTCATGATGTTTTTTAACCGACTTCCAAAAAGGAGGAGATTCTCTGTATTTTTTTGTGTATGTTCATCGATGTTTTCGCCAATAGGCTATTTGACTAGTTTTTGGAAATCATTTTAAATTATTAATTAGTACATAATAAGCACACTACATTTATATTTCCGAGAGATCTAGTGTATTAACAATGAAAATCTGTGTTGAAGAATAGATATTCAAGATCCCACCAAAAACGACATTCTATAATGGCGCTGATCTTTGACGTCACACACTAGTAAATACCAGTAAATGCACTAGTTCACATCTAAAACTTCACAAAAGATACTTTAAAAGTAACTTACAGATGCTGTAATATGACTCCGAAATCACAAAACACAAATCACACAAACAACAGTAAATCGAAAAATTCTTGTTTACTATCATGTGACGTCACCAGAGTTGCCGCCCTTCTTAGAGCGTTTACGTCACAGATAAAATATCAAAATAATATCGTATTTTATTTCGTGTTATTTGCAAAAATTAGACATATTTTAGTTAAAATAAAGTGAAATATGTCTTTTTCAGGATCTTTTACATCTTTAAGGATTACCACAAACAACGGTAAATTTTAAATGTTGTCAAATAGCCTATTGTCAACTGATTCAAAAAAATATTTTGTTGTTCAAAAGGGTATACTTCCAAAGTGTTTCCATTTAAATCGGCTGATCCGTTTTTGAAAAATCAACAATAATGTAAAAATTATATACATCAATTCGCTCGAACTATTTGAATTTTTACGCGATGGAAGTCGGCTTTGCCTGTTTTTGCGAAAAATTATTATTATATTACCACTAATGTCCGAGTCCGAAAAACATGACGTAGAGTAGAGCATCATATATTATACATTCTTCAATATAATCAACCAGTCATGATCAGCCAATAACGCAAGAAATATAATATTATTATTTCAAAGTAAACACAGTATTATCAAATCATCGCGAATGAAGTGGCCTAACATAGATCATAAGCTGCACCAAAAATATATTATTAACACTTTATGTATAAATGTCAGCTTATTTTAGCTAATGGTAGAGCACATTGACCTAAAACTCACCTTGAGGAAACTAAAATCGTAAATCAAAAAATGTAGGTACTGGTACATATTTGGCAATGTGACTGTAAAAATATCACTTAGAAAAAATCAAAATCTTTTTAAGGATCAAAAATAATGAATAACATATTAAGGATTTTAATGTTGGGCTCTGAAAAAAGTGGGAACCTAATGTGAATGAATTGAATTTTAATTTTACTAACATAAACATTAAAAACATTTCATTTGACCGCCTTTTGCCTGATATCTATTCATGATGCTTTGAGGACTGAAACGCTATATTTGATAATATGACGGGAAATACTAGAATTGAGAAGAAAAAATAAATGAATTTAAAAATCTAGATAACACAGAAATAAAAATGTACTAAGTAGGTACTTTCTGTTACTTTTTCTCCTATCGTGTGGCAAACAAATAATTTACTCCTAGCGTTATCGGTGAAATACATTTTTCATGCCACCTGCTCGAACCAGAAACAAGACATTATTCTCTTACCACAATCTCAATGGTTATGGCAGGACAATAATGTTGTATGAAACTCCCTAGGGAGTAAAGTGATTTAAATTTGGAAAGTCAGAATTCGTATGGAAGCTTCTTTACTTAGAACAAATACGGCCATTGTAAAGATATTTTATTCGGTAATCGAGCTGGCCACGACAAACGAGTAGGCCATGTTAATCGAGTTGGCCATGATTGTCACGTAGTATTTACATTCTCTATTTTTCATCGTGCATTTGGTTTGCATTTCCACGACAAATTGTAAATTAAAGGTAAATTCTATTTTTTATTTTATTTTATTGTGAACAATACCGAGAGTTGTTTAGTGAGTTCACTTACGAGTAGTGCGGTTAAAACGATGTTTAGCATTATTCCAATTCCTAGTTTTTTTTTCTCGCAGGAGGTATGAAAACTAGAGTTTGCACCACTGGAACATAGTCTGTCTTTGTCTTGGGCGGCTGGAAATCTTCGCTTCACTCAGGACTCTAATAATTCCCTCGCTGCCCTCAGGAATAAACTCTAGAGTCCCTCGCTACGCTCAGGGTCCAATATATCGCCCGCAACACAAGACAGTACTTTGTCCCCCTGCCACATAATATATTATTACAGGCGGATCTGATTCTGTTTTGTATAAAATGTCACGACCAAAAATATTCCTAGGATATCGCAGCGGATATTAAACCAGCAAGTTGCCTGCCTAATGTTAACTTGTTTCTTAAGTATGTAAAAATTGAAATTATGCATGTTCCTAATATTATACTCCATTTGGCCAAAAGTTTGTCGTGTAAGTTTGTGAAAATGGACAAAGCAATAAAAAAAATTACTTTACTTGACGTCTATTTCGAGACAGTTTTAGAAATAGATGAGTCCATTCTAAACTGACTGACGCTTTCATTATAAATGCACTTAGCAATAGCTTTATTACGTGTGAAACTTTACATATATGTGAGAAGTATTTATATTGTATTAATTAACATTTGGCTCGAATAGTTGTAATTATTTTTACATTACAATTATTTTAGCCAAATGTGCCAATAATAAAATCTTCTCACTTTTTTAGGCTCTGGGAAAAACCTTAAATACTTTTGAAAGTCTTTTATTGTAAAAACAATTAAGATTTTGAAGGTTATTAATGAATATAAGGCAATTATAAAAGTTAACAGCAGAAGGTAGATGCTTGTTTGTATTTTGCAATAGCCTACATACATATTCTCCTTGAGTTGTACCTACCAAAAAATATATCAACAATGACGATCAAAATAAGTAAACATTTTTTAAATACTCTTTAATGTAATAGAATACTATTGTAGAGACACAGGTGTAAGCATGGCCTACATAAATACATTATTAATTTTATTTATCACTATGGACCCGCCCCGACTTCGCACAGTATGCTGAGTGTGAGTTTTGTCGTAAACATGACGCGCTCTTCGGCGAGCGCGTAAGCATGTAATTTGTATAAAGAAATGTACAGTGCCACTAGCGGCGGGTTTATGAATCACGACAAGTTCATACAAATTACATGCTTACGCGCTCGCCGAATAGCGCGTAATGTTTACGACAAAACTCACACTCAGCATACAGGTGTATTAAACCAGGTATATAGGTGCTTGCTCTTGAATCACTCTATTTATTGAAAAAACCGCATTAAAATCCGTTGCGTAGTTTTAAAGATATAAGCATACATAGGGATAGACAGACAACGGGAAACGACTTTGTTTTAAAACTATCTAGTTGATTCTTGATGCTAAATGACACTTCATAAATGTTGTCTGCAACGGCTTGATAACAATTAAATAATGTATCATGTACTATTGTATGTTCATGTTGAACTTTACAATAATAATAATAAATCTTTATACTAATTAATTAAGATCTCATGTGTTCAAAATCAAAATTTAATTCAATAATAAATGTATCTTAACATTTGTAAATAATATCTGTATCTGAATCTATACTTAAAAAAAGTCTTTAATATAGATAATTTAATATAGATGTACAGATCTGTTCACTTACAAAGGCGCGCCCCTCCATATTTATTGAATGTAGTTGTATGACAGTGTAACCCTCTAACCTAAGTGATGATATTATTATTTTTTACTGTCTGTACTATTAGCCTCTACACGCACACTAAGGCGTTGTGTACAAACGAGGTCTACGCGTATAAATGCAAACCAATAATTTACTGTGGAGGGGCGCGACTTCGTGAGTTAAACGGTCTGTACCACCAAATTTATAATTTTCTCGGAATTTTTGCTTTTTACGTTGAGCTGTTGTAAAATTGACATTGGCCTAACTGCAGTGTTGGCTCAAGCATTAGAGACTTACGAAATGACTCCCTACAACATAACGACAAATATTACACATACATAATACCTTCAACAAAAGGTCGTATCGAGCAGTACAGCGAAATTCGTGACATGAGTTTTAGATTATTTTGTTAAAAATGTTTATTCAATTCAATTCAGTCTTTTAACCAAAAAAAATGTGACGTGACAAATTAAAAATGCAGTAACCTGAATTTAAAAAAATGCAAGTATGAAGTAAATCTTTTTTAGAAGTTCAAGTTCAAGTATTAAATTAAATGCAGTAGACTGCATTTTTTTATGTTCTACGTCACTTAATACTGAATTCAAATTAAGAACTTCTCTTTTTTATAAGTCATTAAAATAGCTCTCGAATACTCTTAACAGTAAATGTGGTTTAACCGGTTTTCATTCGGTGTTAAATTATCGGATTTGTAACTTTCATAGAACTGTAACTAACAATAAGCGTTTGAGAAAAAAAATGTTCACGATGAGTATAACTACCAAGAGAGCTGGCTCATTCCTCGCACAGATAATCTCTTTAGCCGTTCAGCGTGGGAATGCAGCCAGCGTTCTTAGCACCCTACAACACGGACACAGTATTTGTTTCGATTTTAAGCCTCTGTTTATTTATTTATTTTATTTTGTATACAAGGTTATTTCTAATCAATTAGCATCCTTTTAGGGGCTTATTCTGTGCATCAAAACTAACAACTTTTGTTCTGCGACTTTTGTCAAAACTCAAAAAAATGTTTTGTAGTTTCATAGAAAAATATCATTCACCCTCGACAAAATGTATGGAACAGCTGTTGTTTTTTTTTTGAGTTTTGATAAAAGTATCAGAACAAAAGTTGTTAGTTTTGATTTACAGAATAAGCCCCTAAAAGGATGCTGATTGATTAGAAATAACCCTGTATAAGTAGGTTTCATATGTTTGTGCATATTTAAATATTAGGTAGTTAAGAATTAAATTTCAATGTTATTTAAGTTATAAAAATAAATTACTCCCAAATAGTATGAATTGTACCTTTAGGTGTTAAGTATTTTTATTATTAGTACACTCTAACAGGTAACATAATGTTTATACTCAACAAAAGGCGTTTAGATGAACCTTTACAATTATTGTTATAAAATATTCTTCTTCTTCTTCTTGAGGCGCCAGCTCCTACTGGAGGTCGTCTATTGTTATAAAATATAAATAATGTTTATTCTGGATTTACGTCTGAATATTAAAATTATACTTAAGTAATAATTTGAGGTGTTTTAACATTGATGCCTAAATCAATATAGGTAGGTAAATACTTTTGAAACAACAGCCTCCAAGGCCAGCAGCTTTTTACAATAAAATTATGTAAAGGGCTTACTTTAATTCTGAATTAATTCAATTCGATTTGTAATTTTTAAAAAATATCCAACAGATTAATTGATAATCTGTTACGTAGTTTAAAAGATCTAAACGTAGAAGGCAGAAGTGATTTGATTAGCTAAAACTATCTACCACGCTTTTGTGCCATGAAAATATATAGGGAAGAAACACATTTTCTGCATATATTACTGGTATAAAATAGTACATTGTTCACCGAGAGGAGAAAGTGACCGATTACCGTCGAGGGTGTCGTTTGAAGCCCGAGCCGTAGGCGAGGGCTTTAAAACACCCGAGATCGGGAATCGCACTTTCTCTCGAGTGATACATAGTGCTTTATACTACACCTACGAGGAAAATAAAAAACTAAATCTTTACTAATTGAAATTTATATTGAAATTGTTGCAGTTAGTGAAGCTTAATGTTACACTTTTTCCATTAATGTTTTCCTCAAACAACACACAAATTGAAAATGGCGCCAATGGCGTCTGCAATTTTCACATGTTCTTTTTTCAAATTGTTTGACACCATCCAACACACAGCTAGTGGCCAGTGTCATTTTGCGAACTTGGAGATAAAAACTCACTGTAAAAACTGTTTGGCTTTTGATATTTAGGTTACCAGCGCATAGTCTTACCCAAAATTAAAAAAGAAAAACCACGTAAGAAATGGATTTTCATACACTTTTCTCTCCCGCTCAGATGCGTTTTCTCGCCGCATATTTGTTCGATATGCAATGACGTACTTTCTACCGTAAATTTGATAAAGTATCAAGGTACTTTCCGAGCAGGTGTAGTATAAAACTTTTTTTTACAAAACAACACTGTAATTTTTGTATACAAAACTTATAATTTGATTGATAATATTATCAACAAAAACTAAAGCTATAAAATTTAAAATGTTTTGCATGTTTTTTTAAAGCGTTTTAAAGAATTTAAATTGCGTTTTTTGTAAGTATCCTAGATGATTCTAGGTATTTGATTATAATGATGAATTGGCATTGCTTTAAGCTCTAAGATTTGTAGTACTTTTTATCGCTTCGCAACTATCGATAAAGTGATATAAAAACATTTAAGGAATTTTAATTTTATACTACGGCTTCCACACAACTTCATAGCTAGTATTAATCGCTTAGGCATGTATTAAATTTCAAAATTATATTTAAATTCTTAATAATACTTCTAATAAAGACAGTTAAGTAACTTTAGAACAAGGTTCAAGAACAATTTAAGATACCTGTTACTTTATGAAAAAAATATCCTTATTATTTTTCTGCGTTTATATATTTTAATTTCAATGTAAAAACAATCTCTAGACCTTCAGCGTTCTGTGAGTAGCGCGATTACTTTTTAGTAGATTGAGTAATTATTTCGTAGATATACATTTTATTCTATCGTAAAATGTACGTAGGTTAACCACATAGTTAAATCAAGTTAGTTTCGCAGAGAGGTTTACGAGTGAGTGACACACCGATAAGCGCGAGGTACCCACAAATCTGCAATGTGTTGGGAAACGACTCTACATCTCTGCGACTCACGTTGCGCAGTCTGTTTGTTGATGATGTATACCTGTTGCACAGATTCACGTACTAGAAATGTCACTATTAATTGTATTAAGTACTTTGGAAAGACTAGGAAAATGAGTGGACTCGAAGTGACTCTCAAATTCACAACTTAACTAGTAATCATTTTATGCAAGGTCGCACGAAACGGTAGTCACTACCCCACGACACTTAAGGCAATTGTGAGGCACCAACTTGACCATACAAAAACGATAAGTTGTTATCTTTAAATATTATCCAATTTGATTGGTTTTTTTTCCATGTAACCAACCAATCGCTAAGCGCTAGAATTGCACGTCTTAGTTTTTCCAGTTTTTTAAATTATCTTACAGTTCTAACCTTCAAAAAGTCATATTTTTACGCAAAAACATGATTGAAAAGTATATATTAAATATTTTTTTTATGAAAAAATAAGACTTAAGAGTTAGACGAATTGTTTACTCAAGCAATTGACACAAACAACATGTTGTTACAATTTGAGGGATGAACAGAGTTCTCATAAATTTTGTCAAAAAAAGTTTCCTCGATGTTCTACAGAGAACGCGAAACCACTGCTCGATTCACGATCCTCCTAATACCAATCTTATAGGGCACCTTGTGTGTTACGTTTCTCCTAAAGTCTCAAAACCGCGCTTTCAATTCTAATACAACGTAGTAGGTACAAATGCCAATGAAAATAGGCAGTAAGTACAATATCATACACTATAAAATGTTCGTAACATCATACTTCGATAGATTGCAGTATCTCGGCATTCTCAGCGGTTGATAATCACAATTACAGTTAATAAGTGTGCGCGGTGTGTCTAATGAAATCTCTATAATTATACTCGTATTATGGTCAGAACAGCTCCGAGATCAAATGCCTCGTGAGATCGCAGACTATGTCACATCTATGTGACATTTTCATTTAAATTGCTAATTTAAATTGACATATTTTTTCTGACCTATATAAGCAAATCTAATGTAATTTAATTTCATTTTAGTTTATTTGAGTGGTGTAAACCGACCAACCAACCCAGCTGGTAGGAGTGGTGGGTTTCCATAACTCTCTGGCAACATTGTGTTGTAATTTTTCGATGAGGTTATAATTTTACTTATAATTTTATTGTTATTGTTCATTAGTTTTGTGTATATTCTTGGATTGGTGATTGGTCGCGCGACCTATCATTTATTGTTCATTTGTTTTGTGTACGAGTATAAGATTGGTCGCGCGACCTATCATTTAATCTAAGGTTATTTTATTGTTTTTCACACTATTTGTTAATGATTTCAAAATTGTACATTCATGACGTTTCAAAAGTGTATCTTAGGTACTTAATTGAAATAAATACATTTGAAAATCTGACCAACTGTGCAGCATGTCCCAAAACCTGCACCTCTCAGGACCTAAATGAGGCAACAGACAGCGCCATTGAGGTGGCTAATTTTTGGTCTAAAGCCGGAATATAATTTTTAGCACGCTACATCGACTCGCAAAGAAGAAGATGGTCTGAACGGACATACGAAGAAAATCACACGAAAACAGCAAGGGAGGCCTGTGCAGATCATTTCAATAAATCGATGAGATGTCGCAGAAGCTTATTAATTAAAGTATTATTATGTAAGTACCTTGTTTATTGATGTCCCATAACACCACCGTGACGCCGAGTCTGGCCAGCCGCAGTGCGATAAGACTGCCCAAGCCGCCGCCGCCGCCCGTCACCACAGCAATACCACCCTTGAGATCCCTCTTCTTATGCCCCACTATACTCATGTATATCGCAAATATCACTTTCCAAATCCCGCCGATGCAAAACACTATAATGTCTATAATCGCTTGCACGACGGTGTATTTGTCTCTCATGCACTCTGGTATCTCCCTCGTTAGAGGCCCGGGCCTCATTCCGTTCATATACTCTTGCGTTTCAACCGACATTTTTATTTATTTTATATAAGAAACGTCTTAATCACAGAGCATCACTCTGAGGAATGTTCACGAGTCGATTTATACCTGTAACAAAATAAGGTTGAATTAGTTTAGTCACATATTAATAAAACATTAACTTTAATACCCCGATATCTAACCACATGATACTTTAATGAAATAAATGGAATCAACAAGGTAGATATTAGATTGATTTAAACTTTAACGAAACCTAATTATCCTACTAATATTATAAACGCGAAAGTTTGTATGTATAGATGGATTTTGCTTATACATCAGAATAATACATAGGCTATAATTTAAAAAGATATTGCGTGAAAAGAAGTTCGCCGGCTAGTAGGTACTTGATAAAAAAAATAACGGATTCCATATTCCTGCTATTTTTTTGAGAATTGTACAGGGTTATTTCTAATCAATTAGCATCCTCTTAGGGGCTTATTCTGTACATCAAACTAACAACTTTAGTTATACGAGGGTCAAACTGAAAGTTCTTAGAAAATCAAAAACTGATTACATTAGCCAGTTATTAGTTTTATTATATCTTTTCAAAATATTGTCCATTCACGTCAATACACCGCTGCATGCGATGGAACCACTGGGAAAAGCACTTTGCCCACTCGTCCTTAGGGGTCTCTTCAATGGCATCGCGATACGCAGCTACCGCTTCTTCAGCATTCATAAACCGCTTTCCTTTAAGTTTTTCTTTAATTTTTGAAAATAAATAAAAATCACAAGGCGCGAGGTCGGGGCTATACGGCGGGTGACCCAGTAATTCAACGTTTGATGTCGCCAAATAGTCGATCGTTCGCTTGGCGGTGTGCGATGAGGCGTTGTCGTGGTGAAGGAGGATCCTACTGCGAGGTCGTTTCTCTCGAACTTTTTCCAAGACAAGTGGCAAACAATTGGTAGTGTACCATTCTGCAGAAACTGTTTTTTGATCCTCTAACACAATTGTCGCGAAATGACCTATCCTTCCAAAGAACGAGGCCACCATTTTTTTCCCCGCACTTCGATCTCTCTTCACTTTAGTTGGCAACTCCTCGAAAGGAAACACCCACTGAGCAGATTGTCTTTTGGTTTCAGGATCATAACAGTAAATCCAGCTTTCGTCACCTGTTAGTATGTCGAACACAGCATTTGAGTCACCTCCGTTAAATCTTTCAATCATTTTACGGCACCAATCCACACGATGGAGTTTTTGAGCCTCAGTCAAATTATGAGGTATCCACCGGGCGCAAAGCTTCCTGACCGCTAAATGTTCGTGTAGGATTTTGTGCACTTGACTCATACCGATGCCTAAGCTTGTCCGAATCTGCTGATAGGTCACTCTTTTGTCAGTCTCTATCATACGCCGCACAACACAGATGTTATCTTCAGTCGTCGCCGTAGAAGGCCGTCCCTCACGTAAATCATCAGTGAGATTAGTGCGACCACGTTTAAACTCATTAAACCAGTTGTAAACAGTCGCACGAGATGGGGCTTCATCGTGAAAGGCCAATCGTAGTCTATCATAACTTTCTTGTTGACTTAAATGACATCGAAAGTCATAAAAAATCATTGCACGAAAATTTTCTCGTGTTAAATTCATGTTGACGTGACACAGACAATTTTCAATTTGCCGCCAAATCGTAAAACAAATGACAAATGAATGAAGTATATACTCAGTAATATTGGCAAAGAGTTCTATTTTCAAATTATAGAATTATTTTTTTATTATATTGTTTATAAGTGGCCAGTTCTAAGAACTTTCAGTTTGACCCTCGTACGACTTTCGTCAAAAGTAAAAAAAAAAATTTGTTGTTCCATAGAAAAATTTAGTTCACCCGCGACAAAATGTATGGAACAGCTGATTTTTTTTTAAGTTTTGACGAAATTCGTAGAACAAAAGTTGTTAGTTTTAATGTACAGAATAAGCCCCTAGAAGGATTCTAATTGATTAGAAATAACCCTGTATAATTGATACGGGATGCGATGAACACATGCATATAATATACCTACCTATTATATAAACCGTTACCGTCACATCTCCGAAAGAGTCTGGAGTTTACATACTTGGTTCAAATTTTGAGCGTTAAAAGTAACTATAATAACCAACGATTTTATAAGTCGTGCGCACGATATGCCTGCTCTGGTTAATCTAGTAAGAAGTAGGTAAACTTAACCTTGTGAATCTGGTTAATTATTTAAAGAAACTGGTTTAGATTGACGTATCTACACTAAACCATCGACAGCAAATATATAATTTAAGGCCTACAGTAAACATTTATTTCTAAGTTATCACTAAAATCTCTCTCTAAATTAAGTTGCAAAAAATCTTGCCGGTTACTTAATGATACTATAAATTATCTGCAGTTTCGAATCATCATAATATTTAAATTAATATGATTTATAGTACTAGATTAAACAGGTTTTATTTAATGTTCACAATTTGGCAATCAATGTAATATGAGTACGGCCAGAGTGTAATTTTTCGCAGGATACTGCTAATTGTATAAACAAGTGATTTTGCAAATATTTAATAAGTAGGCACTATATTTCACTATATTATATAAGTATTAAAAATATTTTGTTTACTTAATACAATCCACATTTTTTTCATTTACTTAACACAGTCCACAAACTAATTAAGTATATTTAATTAATATCGTTATTAATTAATGCAATAACGTAATTGTTTGAACAGCTACTGGAATATCATTTTAAACTCGTTTATTAAAATTATTTTTTCGAATGAAACGAAAATTAATTAAATACATTAAAGTAATTATTTAGCTATGCTTTCTATTGTTAGCTATGCTAGCTATGCGGTGTAGCTGTGGGCGTCCGAACGAGCGGCGCGCCAGGCAGCAGGCGGGCGAGCCATGCCGGCCATGCGGTGTAGCTGACGAGGCAGCCTGGACGAGCGGGGCGCGGCGCGACGGGGGGAGCCATCGAGAGAGGAGAGACCTCGTGACGCCACGCACGGCGATAGACGTGCCCTAGTGCCTAAACTGTAACCTTGTAATTGGCAGTGGAAAATATAAAATGCTGAATTTATAAGACATTTTCATTTATGTCTTTAACACTTTAATGTAATTTGTCGTAGTTAATAACAACAAATCAAAACTGCCTTATAAAAATATATTATTATTTATACCTAATTTAATTGCGTCGAAAGTTGAGTTATGTTAGCCCATACACATTTGATCTTAAATTCCCTACAAAGATTCGATTTTAGTTACAGTTTATATCTGGTGACGAAATTACGCTTTTAATAATTGTATTTCTAAAACGAAAAATAACACATAATGTAAATGAAAACCACTTCCAACAAAAATGTTGAATCAATTTGTTAGGAATCTACTCGCGGATTTATTCGAAGGATCCGACGTATGCAGCTATTTTATGATGTTTCCTTTCACCGGAAAGTCAGAGGTAATATATTTAAACATGAACAATGCATAAGACATCTTCGACAACCACACCTGTGACTATATCTCAATTACTTCTATAAGTGTATTAAAGGGTTAGTGCCTTAATTAATGATGGGTTTAGGGGACCCAGGGTTAACTAAAACGACTGATGAAAGAAAATTAAGTTTATTAACCACAATATTATGATACAAGATGGCTAAAGGCACACACTATTTAATTAATTCGCTTACAATAACGTAATACGAGCACGGTCACAGTCACAGGAGAAAGAGAACGAAACTTCAAAACGTCAGAGCTTTTATAATAAAACCACAGAGTATACAATCATAGAGTAATAAAGGCTCGCACTCATGGGCAGGTACAAATCTAAAGAGGGACATTCACAGTCCACAACAATTAACTTCAACAAAATACAATTCTATAAACTTAAGCTAAAACTAAATACGTACATAAAATCAATTGGATCATCCCTCTCAGGTCTAAAGAGAATCTAAATGCTCAAGCTCACAGCCAGTTGGCAGCGTGTCCAGCATGCTGGCAGCATTGTTACGCTGAATGGCAATGCACATATACGTTGAGCTAAATAACACTATCATGTGTAAAGTTTACAACGTGTAGTATCTGGATATCCAGTCCCATAGCTTTGCGGCTCACACGTCTAGCGTGTCGCAAGCGGTGGTGAGGTGAATGCAACGATTGCAACAGCCCGCTACTCCGATACGAAGGTCGGCCCATCAATAAACTGGCTATTATGGAATTGCAGGAACGAGGGTATAAACATAAATATACCCCATATACCTTCTCGTTTCAAATTGGCTTACATTTGACAACATCCTGCCTGATGTTGAGAAACTGACATCTATGCTAGCCTAGATGGTGCTTGTTTTATATTTTCATTTGAAAGTTAGACCCCTGATTCAAATACCTGATACTGAACTAGAACATTTGTGAACCTTATACGAATTTTTGTGTCCCAAATTTTGTCAAGGAAAGTTCCAGTTACTGACGTAGGCGTGTGATATTTCGATATTTTTTGAATAAGATTCATCTGGTGTTATGAGAATTCATTCAGTTGGAGAAAATTACACATGAGCGTACAAGCTGGTCACTGATGCACTTAAGGAAGGAAAGGTTGAAAACTTGTTCCTTAAGGAAGTATTTGATTGGGATGATGTCAGCGCAGTTCAAGTTCAATGCCACCAAATCGAATGCCTTTGTTTTCACCGCAAAGATATATAGGAAATTCTTTCTTATCCTCATTTATTTATTTCTTCTTTTTAAAATATGTCCTTCTATAGGTAAGGTGTTCTTACTTGTAGCATGCAAGGTCAACCGGACACACCAAGAAAAGGCAAGTCGAAGACCCGGCAATACATGTTTCTTTTGTTTACGGAGAAAATAAATGATCGTGCGAAAAAAACATTATTTGTTGCTCTGAGTTGTTTTTATGCAGATTATTTACAACGTAGAAGTACAATTTTAAGATAATATTAAACTCCATAAGAATAATGTAGGTATTATTTTATTTAAAATACCTACTAAAGGATAACACATTTGGCCCTAATTCGGTAAGGTATCATAAGCTTAAATCAAATCAAATAATCAAAGTTATAATAGAAGCAATTTCCATCCATCCAGCAGCCAAAGGACGTCCACTGCTAGACATAGGCCTCCCCTATGGATCTCCAATAAGACCGGTTGGAAGCGGCTTGCATCCAGCGCGATCCAGCGGTCTTAATGAGGTCATCCGTCCACCTTGTGGGCGGACGTCCTACGCTGCGCTTGCCGGTACGTGGTCTCCACTCGAGAACTTTTCGACTCCACCGGTCATCAGTCCTCCGCCCTATGTGCCCTGCCCATTGCCATTTCAACTTACTAATCCGTTGGGCTATATCGGTAACTTTGGTTCTTCTACGGATCTCCTCATTCCTGATTCGATCCCGCAGAGAGACTCCGAGCTTAGCCCTCTCCATAGCTCGTTGGGCTACTTGGAGCTTACTAATAAGGCCCATAGTGAGAGACCACGTTTTTGTGCCATAGTCATCACTGGCAACACACACTAGTCGAAAAATAATAAAATAAATTTACCCTAGCAAAATTAGCTTCAGAGATGAGAAATTTAAATAAGGCAATCAATAGAGCAAGTTAGATAAATGCAAATTACAAGTACAATGTGCAATTTTAGATACATCTACTAAAAATATGAAAATCCGGAACTGATCAATGCAACGCAACCGGTCTATTTAAAATGTTGGATATTATAACTAGAGCAGTATACAATGAAAAATATAATACTTTGTAGGTATAGGTACTTACATATGAATATATGATTGCACTATTTTGGACGGACGATACCACAGAGTAGGTAGTAGTTACTACCCGTATCAGTGGCCGGCTGACCGGCCTTAGAAGGTCGTTTGGTTTGTAAGTACATAGCCCTTGCCATACTTGGTTTGGCTCAATGGAATTTCTAACTTCAAACATGTATACGCTATTTTGCGTAACTTGAGTCCACGCAGAAACTTGGATATAATAAGCTGCCATAGGAAAAATAACAAGTTAGTCATACCTGTTATATTATTGTTTACTGTATCAGCCTTTTTTAATAGTCCACTGCAGGACGTATGCCTACCCACGAAGGGTGATTGGGCCATATCCACCACGCTGGCCCAGTGCGGGTTGGTGGATTCACATACGCCATCGAATTTCTTCTACGGACATATGCAGGTTGCCTCACGATGTTTTCCTTCACCGAAAAGCCAATGGTGTGAAATTCCGTACATAAATTCCAAAGAACTCATTGGTACGGGACCGGGATTTGAACCCACGACCTCACGATTGTAAGGCTGGTGTCACTACCTCTAGGCCACCACGGCTTATCATTGTTTACTTATTGTAAATTATTTCGATTAATTTTCTATTTCATAGTTTGTTTTACTATAAAATTTTCATTTTGATAGTAATTTTTATTGTGCTTGAAAATAATTTCAAATTATTTTATTGTAATGTGACTTATTTAATTATTGAGTTTCTAATCCTTGACCGTTGAGTATTTGATACTTGCAGCATAATTATTATTTTACTTTATTATTTTTGAGCGGAGATGTGCTATTATTGGTTCGAAATAAAAAACAAGCGCGTCAAGCGTAGATATTTTCTTCAACGAGTTTTATTTGTTTTGTCCTTTTCTCTCAGAGCACATAAAAAATCAAGAGGGAACGTCGTTGAACAGTCAAGTGAGGCCGGTTTTGAGTGCGTCGGTGTTGCACCGCCATAGTTCGACTGAGAAGCCAAAGCGTAGTTTCCTTGTACGGGGATGTGTGTGTAATTGTCTGTACACGGCGAGGCGTATGTGTAATTGTCTGTACACGGCGAGGCGTAGTTTTGGTTGGCTTCACTTGTTTGTTCACAACATTCTCTCTTGATTTTTTTATTTGCTCTGAGCCTTTTCTAAGTAAAAATAGCATTTCTGCATTGAGATCACGGTCAACAAAGCTCTGCCTAGCTTTGTACATGTACACATCTGTTACGCTCTATTTTGTAAGAATTTAATTAGATCTAAGTATAGGTTGAGTCCATTGAAAGAACCCAGACATTTTAGATTGATGATGAATATACTGAATATACATGAATATACATATACTCGTACACAAATAAACGACCACCGGGTATGTTATTTTCTTTCGTACACTTTAAAATTCAACAAGTGTTATTATAATTTTTAGGTAAAATTCTTTGGCAAGGACGAAATCTTGATGTGCCGCGAGTTTGACATCATACTGAGCGTACAATATTTTTTAAGTTACGTGCTAGTTTATGGATCTAAGTGAAATTCTTAACAAAAAAAGAGAGTGGAAATTCTCTGATGTTAAAATTTGATGAAGGATCATCGTAATATTATGGCTCTCTAAAACGTCAAACAGTTTCTACTGCTTGGGAATCGAGTTCTACTCGTACAACAAGATTCCGGAAAATATTAAAATCAGGTCAAAAAATGATATATTGAGCTATGTAAAGAGCCATCTACTGGACAAAAGCTATTATAAATAAGCAGATGCTATTTCTGATAAGCGTATATTTTTATCTGTATGAATCCATCCCTATCCTGCCCTTTGAAATCTCAGATCGTATTATAATTCATTTGTTTCTTATCTTTTGGCAATGCTATTGCAGATACAATCTTTTTTAGGTTAGGATTATTTAAATTTTGTAATTTGACTGAATGCTGTCTTAATTTTATACAATTTTAATTATTTTTGATCTTTTTATGACGATGCTATTGCAGATACCTATTATTTTGTTTTTATTTTTTTAGATAACTTTATGTTAGGGTGTTCTAATTTGTAATAGATTATTTTATGTACCTAATTAATACAACTGTAATTAGTAATTATGTTATCGAAAACCATTGCAAAAAGACGATCCTAAGCGCATTTTCATGCAGAATAAAGCAAATTTTGATTTTAGATAAACTTCAAGGTGGAACTATTAAACAGCTGATCTGCTTATCTGTACACATCTTTGATCAAAATCAATAGCACTTTCACATAGATGCCTTAACTTTGCACGTCACATAACTTAAAGACAATACATAATCAGGCCCGAACCGAAAACGTAGCGACAACATACAATCATGTTTATTTAGAAAATACCTACTCTATGTACATGAACCACACAAAACACTAGTTTTGAGATTCAACAACCGGAAAAACTTAAAACAGCGTAATTGTTTGGCAAATTTCGGTACACTTGTAAATATTACGTGAGCATCAGATGAGCAGCCGTCAAATATCTACACAAAAAATGTACATAGACCTTTGACCGACTCAAAGGTGATAAAGCAAAAATAATTCTATTTTATGATTTACGTTTTTATTTTGTTTGTGAAGCCTTCTATATCCACTTTAAGGATCAGTTCACACCAAGACGCGACTCAATTAAAGAAATCAATTTTTGTGCATGACGACGTAGCAAGTGTTATCAGGAATTAATACTTTCTTCAAATCCATATACATAAGTGTATATATAAGACGTTAGTATCCTTACTCAAATAAGAGTGAAAAAAAACCAGTCTATTTCAGTAGGTAAGTACATTCTTAGTAAATAATGTTTATTTTTAATTTATCCGTATCATAGATATATTTTTCAAGTACAAAATTGTACCCTGCCTATGAAACTCTTAAAGACAAAATATTCTAAAGGTATACTTCTGCGACATTTCACCGCATTTTATTTAAAGTATTATTGTTTGTACCTCCAACTGTTGTAATACCTGTTAAACATTTTATTACTATTAATTATTTTTAATATCTGCCAGACTGTTTTCAAACGGGTTCGCGTTTGACAACAGTGAGATGCAGCCTAGAGTGTATCACGCACCTAGAAAAGTTTTTTAACTTTTTTACTCCCGCTTTAAATAATTCTAGATTGTACTTGGTCGGTAAGACAGTCCCAGGTAAAGAGTTTCTTCTTACTATTTGTAACAGAAATGTAGAGTCATAACGTTTTGTTTTCACATGTGGAATATCCACCATGGTCTTCTGTTTTTCTTTATACTCGTAGCATAGCTTGTTTAAAAATGCGTGCTGCGACGCACCAGTGGCTATTCTGTGTAAGCTGACTCTAAAATCCAATGGACGCTATTAACCAGCCACTTTTATACGCTCATTTTCTAAATTGTAACTGTATTCTGTGGCCAGCAAAAGTTCTCTGTAAGATGACTGTGTTTTTGTTGCGGTGTTCAACCGTTGATTATACTCGTAAGCCGACAAAAAACGTGGGTAATAAAAATAAGCCTAGAAACAGGAACTATTAATTTTATTTGAAAAGAAAAAACAGGAAAAAATGTCTTGTCCGGAGCGTCGGCAAAACATCTCATGGTTAATTTTTTGAAATATTTTTTTATTACTTTATTATCTCCTTAATGTTATAAAATTAATTAACGAATATTTTTAAAAATAAATAACTTACAATAATAAATTAATCATTACTTAGAAAATGACTTCGTAACGTTATAATTCACTGAGCCATGGTTAAACTCTTAGGGCTTTGTGGAAGTAAATAAAACTTTGTTTCTTTCATTTATTGATCTAACCAAATGTAAATTTCATTGAGACAAGGTTTCTAACAAATCAGAGAGCTATTTATGAAGGAAGTCATTAATAGGTTGGTTTAAATATACTCATCTAATATATTTAAATTCTAAAGTCATTTAGATAATATGCGTTTTAAATATTTGAACGTAGTATAAAATAGGTATAGATACATTCCACCATTACCTGTAGGCAAAATAGGTAACTACAATTAGTAAGTAATATACCGAAAAAAGATGAGAAATCCAAAATTACGACATGTGACTGCGCCAGAACAAAGCAGTGAAACACAAATAAGGCTGATAGCGGCATTTCTGGTAGCAACATGACAACATCGGCCCACGGACCGTGACGGCTAGCTGGCTAACCACTTACACTAACTGCTATATCTGTAGATAATTAGAATACTTAGTAATATTGCCTAGAGATTACCGTTTCAGAAAAGGAAACAAAATTACACCAACCTCAATATATTTCAGTCAAATAATCTAGTTTTTTACCATGGTTACACAACACCAAATTGTCAATTTATTTTACCGTCGAAATCCCAAAACACTGTGCCAAAACATCACAGACAAAACATCAACCACTACATTTTCAACTGCCATAGATCTTCAAGCTTCTTCTTCTTTTGTTTGGCGTCGCATTGTTGTGCATTTGCCAGTGTCAAGTATTAAGTTTTAATATTTTTTTATTTTTTATCAAAACAGTCACTGTCGTAGTCACGTCATAGTCCAATCATGTCGCGGTCAAGTCCAAACGTCGTCCAAGTTCCCTCTATAATCTAAGCGTCCAAGTCATACCTCAGTAAAGCAGTGGAGATTTTACTAGAAGCGTCTATGGAGTTTTGGTAACAACACGGAACGACACGATACGTCACATTATATCACTCATGCACGTAAATCAGCTCATAATCCGTTGATTATGAGCTAATTTACGTGCATGAGTGTAGGCAAGTGATATAATGTGACGTATCGAAATAACGAAATACCACAATTTTTCACTAATTATCACTGATAAAACACAAGTTTAACAAAATAATACAATGGGGCGACATGACTTTTCCGCATTCCCGCCAAAACTTATCTTCAAGCTTCTACACTTTCAGCTGCGTCGTGGCCACAGATCAACATAATTATTTTCGATGGCTAAGTAAGCAAGGAGGATAGAACACCAGGCTGGTATTAGAGCCTACAAGATCATTATCAAGGAGTTTGCAATGCTATTTTATTGTGTAGGCCACGACAAGCATTGTCTCCATGACCAATGTCTATTACTTATCTATACTTCTGGTAATTCGAAAAACAATATATGTACTCGTAATTATTATCTTTTTAATTTAGTTTCAGTCAAGTTGTAGCAGTCGCAGCTTAAGAACTTTCCGAGAAAGCACTTCGTGACAAAGTTATGTCCTTGCCTCCGAAGATCAGAAAACCGATAATTTTCGCAATATTCTGTAGGTACAATTTTGCACCTAAACCCAATAAATTACATAATTCAAAGATAGTCTCTTGTCTAATATCTTAATAGCATTCTCTAAAGAGAAATAATACATTAAACTCGCTTAGTCTATTGGATCAATAAAATAAACTTTTACATAAAATCACGCTACATAAACAATTTATATCTTGTGGTATATTTTTGAAATAGGAAGAAGTTGGAAGATAGATGTCAATGGTCCTTTGAACATATAATTACGAATGCAAATATTCAAGCACTGTCAATTCATACGTGATTTGAGTACCTACCTATTTATGTCTTCCAAATTATCGATTGTTACTACCGCGAAAAAAAAACGTAAATATATTTACAAAACAATTACAATACTTATTGATGCGCGTGAACTTAAATGCTAAGTTTTATACACAGAGCTTACGAATTTTATCTAAAATTAAATATTTATGCACATCAAAAATGAAGGCAGAGGACAAAATGATTAGAGGTCACATATTATTGAACAGCTTAGCATTGAAATAAAATAAATCACAAGTAATACTGTTTACAAAATAATTTAACGAACGTCATTAGTTTAGAACTTCCTCGCAACATATTAGTTTTGGTTCCTAGTTCCTATTGCCTAAGGAGGTGCACTTATGAATAATTATGAGCATGCATTCGAAGATACGCCCTGACAAAGAAATCCATTTGTCAAAGTATTTCAACAGATCTCGTGAACATGACCGTGACTTGAAGTGAAGATTAAATTACTCGGCTGCCATATTTGGATGAATGAGCACTGCTTTAATGACAAGCAAGAATAATGAAAATGAAGATGGTGCAGACCATCTGGGAAATTCTTGACCACTAAAAATAAGATCATTGCTAAGTTGAAACTTTTTGTACATCAACGTAGAAGATAACGATCAATTCAGCCATTCAAAAAAATAACTATTCTAATTTAGAAATTACGAATAAATTTCTAAATAATAAACTAGGAGTGTAAAGCTGGAAACATACTATCGGACGCGGCTTACGGACGCGACTGACAGCCGCGACTGATAGGTATTAAGACTATGAAAGTACACTGAGCCGTGCACACTATCGGACATAAGTTGCGGACGTCACCTTCGGACGACCTTGAGCGTTCGAACGTCCGAAAGCGGCACACCGGATGTTTTAAGACTGTGCACACTGCTAAGTCGCGGCTGTCAGTCGCGTCCATCAGCCGCGTCCGATAGTATGTTTCCGGCTTAACACTAAAATGAGTACTTAAAGATTAAAAAAAAACTGCGTCAAAATAGGTGTTACCACAGACATTCTGCAACAGATACACGCGTTACACATATGTGCTAAAGGTTAAAAAGCGATATTTAGATATGTAAATATAAAATTTAAGTGGGTTGACATTGAAGCTGTACTTGTGCTTGCTGTCACTATCTGTCAAGCACAAACTTTGGGACGATTTTCAAGAACCTGTTTATTTTATATAACTACATGTGCGGTAAAAAACAAGGACTAAATAAGGTACCTACTTAGTCTAACCGAGGTACTTTTCAAATTAAGATGAAAATTGCTCTTATTCAATTTATTGATTGTATAACTAGTTGACAGAGGAATGAAAATGAAGGAAGGTGATGCGGAAATTTAAATAAAACCGGACAAGTGCTAAGCAGGCTTGTACACCGAGGATTCCGTAAATATTCTGAAAATTGCGCAACTAACTCTTCCATATGTACCTCATTTCAAAATTTGGGCCCATATTAAACACATGCTAAAACAGGTATTTAATTATTTTCAAAATTGTAATTTGTGTTGACGAGAAAAGTGATAAAAATAAAAAACTTTTTTGTCGATCATTATAGTGTACCTACTTAGAGATTTTAACAACTTACATCCAAATTTTGTGAAATTTTCTGGATTTGTACGGAACTCTCGAGTGTATTCGTATACTGGCAAATATTAAAACTCCCGACATTACCTAAAAGAACTTCCAAGAACCATATTTTATAAAACTTAAATGTCCCTGGTATATATTTGAAATATGTAAATTTGTCAAAAAGCACCCTGACTATTTTAACAAAGCGTCTGATAAATTGCCCAAAATTAGATCATAATACAAACATAAACTCGTGACAAAATCCAATTTAGCAATGCATAGTTCCAGCCCGTATTCTATGGCTATAAAAATAATTAGTAAACTGCCAAATAATTTAAAAGATATCTTCGAAAAGGAAAACTGTTTTATAAAACAACTAAAAATGATTCTATTATCCAAATTCTATTACATCAGACGATTTTTTAACGATAATCTAGACAACATAATAATAAATCGTTCCAATACAAATAATAAAATTGCCATACCCTTATCAGGGTCATTATACAAACATGATAATTAAGAACTGCATGTAAATTTCATATGTTACGATAAATGATTTGAGTTTGAGTTCGCTTTTTTTTCCTTTTGAGGTACAGAACCCTAAAAAAGTTTAAAACCTACCAATGCTCTATCAAAACATATGATCCAAGCACGTATCCGAACCGACGTAATATTTTTTACTGTAATCAATCATCGTGCGAAGTGACACAAAAAATAAAAAACTTGTTCCACAGACTGCAAATTGCGTACATCTGCGTGACTACATACAAAGTATTATATTTATTTTGGCTATACTAACACGAAGGTTAGTGGACGCTGTTAGTAAAATAAATATCTATACAAACAGGCGTGTAAGGTTTATGTAAGTAAATGTAATGCAAAAAGTTTATTCACAGACGTGTTGTGCTAAATTCAATGTCATTTGTTAGGTACGCTCAGGTAGAAGTATTTTTGCGTGATTTTTGCTAATAAATGTGTAATAATTAGCTATTAGCAAACGGCGGCTGAGTTGCTCTACATGTAAATTTTTTCATTAAAAGGTTTCGTAGGATAAATATTTTATCTTCCTTATTCAGTTTTTACGTATCCCTAATACGATCCTAACTCTCACTTGGTGAATTTATTTACCAACTTGTTTGTAATTACGAGTATTTTTTTCTAGTTAAACACATTAAAATAGAGCTATAAATGACATTTAACTATCCCGTGCACCATTTGAATATTTCAGGATATAATTATGTCGCCAAATGCAACATAACAATAGAATTGTTATGAGTAATGTGTTTTGGCTAGTACCCAGCGTGTTTGTGGTGTTTTATTCAGATTGTACCTATTGTATTGTCCACCATATGGATGCATGTCTCACTCTATGTTATTCAATATGTCTCCATTTGAACCCTTTACTTACCAGTCCCTTTGGCTATCAGTTTTATATGCAATGTGCATCGCCAGTCATTAACACTTGCTAAAGCACACTGGGTCCCTAGAGGCATGAAACGGAAGACAGGACGACCGCACCAAAGATGGCATGACGACATTGTCAAAGTTGCTGGGAAGCTGTGGTCCAGAATTGCGCGGAAGAGAGAGGAATGGAAGCTGTTGGAGGAGGCTTTTACCGCTACTGGCGGTCCTTATACTATAGTTTAATTAATGTTATGTTAATGTAAATTGTTTAAGTTTTAAGGAAATTAAAAGCTTTTTTATTTATTTATTTATTTATTTTAAAGCACACTTTTTGATAATTGCTAAGCAATTATGTTTGTTTATTCTTAGTAAAGTGTAAAAAATAAATTATATAAAGAGAGATAGATAGAGATAAATATAATACCATAAAACATTAAATTAAGACTAAAATGACTAATCCTGCAGACTAATTACATAATTATAAATGTAATAAATAGATTAAAATAACTGTTAATATTTTTATGTTTCTTTGTTGCTTAGATTCCAAAACATAAGTACATAATTGTAGATTAATTTATTATTTAATAGAATTATTTATTTACATGTAGTGTACAAAGAGTGTAATGTTTTTCGTTGGCTATTCGCTGAATAATATGTGGGTACCCATGAATTGTCTATGCTACCTACTTAACTATTTTAATCATGTTTTTTGTTCTCATATTGTGTTGATGTTTTTGATTTACCTACTAACGACCCCTTTTTATTGGTTTATTTACGTTAAAATTGTTAATTGTTCATACAGAAGTTAAATAGCCCACTGACCTATATGTGAATGTTACTATAATGTAGTATTTAAGATTATCACATAAGTGAGACGATATGTTTCTTGTGATATAACAATAAAGATCTTTGAACCTAAGTATATATAACAATAGAACATACAATTTTAATATTAGCCAACTTACTAATTAAAGACTTCACATTGCAGATTTCCTAAAATATGCATTAAAATATTTAGCGTAATTAAAATAGAGACATTATGTAACAGTACAAAGGTAATGCTTATAATGCTTAGGCTAACAAATTCTAGCTCAGTGTTTTTTTGTCTAATTGTACTTTTCACTTCATTAGCTAGAACCGTGCGATATTTATTATGTAGTCGATGTATTATAGTGATAGAGAGATATATGATATTTTATAGAAATAAACCCTTTATGGAAGTATCACAGTATGAGTGTGAGTATTGTCGTAAACATGACGCGCTCGCCGCGAGCGCGTAAGCATGTAATTTGTATGAACTTGTTCTCGCACAAAGTGTTTCAAAAACGCGCCGCTAGTGGCGCTCTACATTTCTTCATACAAATCACATGCTTACGCGCTCGCGGCGAGCGCGTCATGTTTACGACAAAACTCACACTCAGCATAGAGTTGTCAAACCGTTAAGCAATGATGTGAAAGAATGAAGCGTGACTGTATTCTGAACTGCAATGTGTCAAACAACAAAATGAAATATTTAACATCATTAACATTGGACTATAGTTTGACCAGAAAGTCAGTCTCACAATTCAGCGATCAGGATCAGGCAATGCGGCCAGCATTTTGGGAATATTACCAGAGATTAGAAATAGAACAAAAAACAACAAAATATAAAATAAACAGGGACTGTTTAAGCCCAGCCTACAAAAAAGGTCTAAACAGTCTATGTTTTTTTTACTTTAGATAAGCTATTTTAGTTTAGCTAGGTTACATCCTCAGAACACATACCTAAAATGTATAAGTTAACCTATTTGTTTGGGTAGAATGAGGAAAGGACACAAAATATTTTTATTACTCTAACGAAACTTTAGAATTCGATGAACCACGGTCAGTCAAGTTTATTTGGAGTTATTGTCTTTATCGAGTAGAAAAAAACATCAATCATTTCTAATATTTTATAGTCGGGTAAAAGATAGTAAAGAAAGGTGATTAACGCTCATTGCTAGACTCCGTATTTTCACTTTTGTTTAAATTAGGCTGCTAATTCACTGTGTCGTCCTTTCATTTTTAACTCGTAATCGTTTGAAGAAATTTGAAGCTTAGAATTTCAACCAATTTGCCGCCCCCTGATATGTATCTACTTACTATACCTACTATACCTGCTAGTACTTACTGGTCGTTTACTAGTAGGTACACTTCTGAACATAGGTCACTAAGGGCCCTCCCTATACCGAGACATATACGGCTTATTGACAAATATCTAGTCATAAGAATACTTCATGGAACCGCAATCTCGATGACTAGAGTTCTTCTAGTCACATGTGAGAGTAGAAAGCACTCGTGAGAGTCGCTAATTCGCTCTCTGGGTGACACGCAAAACGTTGCGGTTGAGACCGCATTAATTAAAGCCATTATATTTTAATAAAAAAATGGCAAAGTAGCGATAATGATAAAGTATATTATAATAATCGTCATTTTCACGCCAGACCTCATAGCATTGAGTATTATCTACCGTTGACGGTACAACTGGCACCTATTTGTTCCAATTTCATCGTGGAAAGTTTACTGCTAGACATAGGTCTCTCCTGCAGCATTCATTCCAGCGCAACCTACCGTCTTAATCATGTCAAGTCCACCGTGTGAGGACACATACTAAAATCAACTGCAAAATTACTATAAGATCATCAGATTATGGCTGTTTTAATCCAGCTTGGTCCTGGTAGTGCCCAGAAAAAAAAAATGGTCAAAGGCACAGTCAAGGTTGTCTGCCCACTTTTTAAGTGGATATCCTACACTGCAGCTGTAGGTATGACTGTGGTCTCTTTTTAAGAAACTTACTGATCTATCGGCTATCAACTTATCTGAGATATGCCACACCAACTGCTATTTCAAATAATGTAATGATCTCATAAAATCGAATAGTTTCAATTATTTTTTATAAAGATGTTACTTTTTCACTTCACACTTTTTCATCATATTTGATCAGCCGATAATAGCAGACGTCAATACAGACGTCACAATGCACTTGCCCATCCCCTCCATGAGTTCCCAAGTTCATGAAGACCTTAGAATAATTACAAAATTCTTCTGAGATGAAGACAAACCTGTTTGAAGTTTGGCCAGATCACCGTTGTATGAATCTGTATACCGAGTTTTTTTCGGCTTTCTCTACTTGCACCGGTGCGGCAGATCGCGAGGTTTTTTAAAGTGTAATTTATCATACTCGTAATTTAACATTCCAGTACTTGAGGTTCATTTTTAGGCTGTTGGTCATTTTTAGAAGGGACCAAGGTGAATGACTTTTCAAACCAAGGAGGCATATATGATTAGTAGTTCAAGACTGATACCAGTATCAATGGTAGTGATGAAAAATGTTTGTAATTATCTTATTCCAGAAACATTCATTTTTTCCATGAACTATAGAACAAAATAACGATTTATCAAAGTGTGATGTATATTACACATAGGTGTATGTATTCTCTAATTCACGAATTTAGTGAACGGCGGTAAAATTGTAGTGAAACCTTTCTATGGATTCAAATTTGCAAGTTTTCAAAAAGTAAATGAACGGGAGATTGTTTTTAATGTATTTTAATTATTCTGTCACAACTTTATCGAGCAAAATAAAACCCTTCTAAGCATATGGGTTCAACCTATGACAACCTTCATAAAATGAATTTTAAAATGAATGACACGATTGTATTTAATTTTTTATGAATTATGGATAATTATTGTCAGAATTAAAATGAGTTAAAAAAAATCCAAGTCTATCCGGCTCATAGAGTTTGTAATTTTTAATTAAAAAAATATCTTGCCATGAGATCCCAAAGAGGTCCATAATAATGGATCCATCAGATTGATCGATAGTGAGAATTACTGAATTTGATTCAAAATTATACAACATAAAAGCTTTCTAAAAAAAGGTCACGTGAGGCTCGAAGGAAGGGTTCGGAACAAATCACAAAATATCGCTAGGGGGTGAGATAGTGAGATATCACGTGTATATCTCATTATATTGTGAAGACGATAATAAATTCGTAAGATTGGCTATCGGTATCGATCACAAGTAGTCGGCGCGGGCGCAGCGACCGGTCGGCCTTCCACTTGTTGCCCAATGCGCGGTGTCGCAGTCGGAAGGACGCAGTACCTTACACCATACTGTTGCTCTACGAGGAAGAAACATGGAACGCTTAAAATTCATATGACATTTGACTTCTTGTTAGCACCATTGTAATATTTCAATACTTTTCAGTACCGAGCTACGAGGCCTACGACTATTGTATTTCGTCTTTGACAACTCTTCGAAACTTTGGAAACAAAGCATCTCATGAAATTCATAATTTCATAATTTTTCGTAGATATTCGTTTACATGTTTTGTAATCAAAATCAGTATTCAGGAATGTTTTGTTGCGATATTACAATTAAAATGTATTTACATTTTAATTTGAATAGCAAAGTAAATAACAAATAATGCTAGAATTAAAATATTCGAAACACTTTAGCCTTGTACAAAAATTAAATACCCACTTAAAAATTTAATACTCGTAAGTACAAAATTCAAGCTTTTACTTTGCATGCAGTAATTTTTCCTGGAAATATTTATGAAGCGTGAAAATTTAATTTAATAGTAAATATGGTCTCCGTTTTACACATGCACCATAGCTATTCAAGTATTAGGGTTCTGTCCTAAACCGTTCTATAATTCTCGCACTAAAGTTCTCGAATTGCATGGAAAATCGCATGACAAAAATAAAAGGCAAGCCGACATTCTGACACAAGATTTTCGGACACCATATCCGAAATGACATAGGTAACTATGTCTTATTTTTTTTTCTATTTTATAATATAGATGAATATTTATTTTATATTTTTGATATATCGGGTACGGTGCTCAGGAGGTACTCAAGTGTGTCGCGCACTTGACCAGTGTTTTACTCAGTTACGTAGCTACACAGGGGCTAGGCGGGACAGTGTTCCGGGGCCCTCAAGCTCAGAGGGCCCTCGAATCCTTACCAGATTTTTTATAAGGTATCATATAAGCATACTATAGAATGCTAAATGAAATAATGATAGTGATACAGCCACCCAACTAAGTAAGTAGATATATTTATGTCGTATATAAAGACGTTGTATTACAATATTTTTACTGAATAGGCGTGCGGTTGCAAAACGAAAGCGAATGTTCAAGTTCAGTAACAAATTGTAGTCCGAGGCCTTTCATAATTTGTACCGAAACAAGTCCGAAACTATCAGTCATTGACACGGTTCTTATACCGCGAACCAGTTTGGTATAAAAACAACAATTCAATATCAACAACGAAATGTTTCTTTTTGTTTAAAAACGAACAACAGAAGGTTTCGACGATATCGTCACAATTGCGGGTTAAACCTCGACTCGCAGATATAATATACAGGGTTATTTCTTATCAATTAGCATCCTTTTAGGGGCTTGCTGCTCTATGTGTCTACCCTGCTCCATCCGTACAGGGTTATTTTTAATCAATTAGCACCATTTTAGAGACTTGTTCTGTACATCAAATCTAACAACTTTGGTTCTACGACTTTTGTTAAAACTCAAAAAAAGAATCAGCTGTTCCATACATTTTGTCGCGGGTGAACGATATTTTTCTATGGAACAACAACTTTTTTTGAGTTTTGTCAAAAGTCATTAAACAAAAGTTGTTAGTTTTGATGTACAGAATAAGCCCCTGAAAGGATGCTAATTGATTAGAAATAACACTGTATATGTATAGACTGAGGCAGATGACATTACAACAGAGAAGCCTACATACACATATATCTAGTAGGAGAGCTGCTGTAGATGATGATGAATATAATGAACCTAAATTTAATAAATCGGGCTTCGTATCGATTCATAGCCCATAGTTATGTACATACACCTATGTAATTTTTTGTACTCGTACATTTGTATATGCATATGCATTTTTTGTGCAAAATATAAATTTGCACAAAAAATTGTATAGGTGTATACAAAACAGGGGCTGAAAATCAAAACGCAAGCCCGATTTATTTAATTTTGGTTCATTATAATCATCATCATCTGCAGCAATTTATTGTGCATATTAGATATTTATAAATATATTGTGGCAAGTTGTAACTTAACGCGAAGTTGTACAAAAATTGTTATATTATGTTTATTTATTTATTTCATAAATTACATCTACCATTACAGTTAAAAACTAATTCGATGAATAATGTTAATAAAGGTTTCTTAAAATCAATCTATTAATAAGCACAAAAAATATAAATATGCACAAAAAATTGTATAGGTGTATTCAAAACAGGGGCTAAAAATCGAAACGAAGCCCGATTTATTTAATTTAGGTTCATAATCATCATCATATGCAGCAAGTAAATGTGAATATCCTACTTCCTACTAATATTATAAACGCGAAAGTTTGTGAGGATGGATGGATGGATGGATGTTTGTTACTCTTTCACGCAAAAACTACTAAACGGATTGACATGAAACTTTTCCTACTAATTTTATAAACGCGAAAGTTTGTGAGGATGGATGGATGGATGGATGTTTGTTACTCTTTCACGCAAAAACTACTTAACAGATTGACATGAAACTTTGCAATAATATAGCTTATATATCAGAATAACACATAGGCTATAAATTATAATGATATTGCTTTAAAAATCAAAATATCATGCGGGCGAAGCCGCGGGTAAAAACTAGTTATAAATTTTTATATTGTGGCAACTTAATTAACGCTACGTTGTACAAAAAATTGTAATGTATTATATTAATAAAGGTTTCTTAAAATCAATCTATCATTTATCTCATTTTGAAATCAATTTACGACTACCTAGGATCTAGGTATAAAATCTCCGTATACATTTCTTCACCAGTAAGTATAATAATTTAACCAAGCGACAAGTACAAATCAAAATGTAGGATACATTTTATATATATTGTATATTGTTTACCCAGTAAGGAAATAAGGTAACTTTAACTTGTGTTAAAATGTGTTAGTCCAAATTCGGTACCTACTACCTATACATATTTGCCATTTTATCTATTTTATATAATATATTCTTGATTTTATAATCGAATAGATACATACCTACTATGTCGATCACAACCTACGTAAACTTAAATTTTACATGAATTTCTAATACTTTTGAAAGTTCTTTACAACCTATACTTAAGGTCTATAAAGTGATTACAAGTTTATAAAATACAAATTATTTAACAGGCCGTTTCATCGTTTAGAAGTCCTTGTTCTCAGCACGATTCATTTTATTGAACGTATGAGTTAGATGAAGCGCATAGCATTTTCAACTTGCTTTGTTGTTTGTAGGATGTAGGTTATCAGTTCAAGAGTAGGTATTATCGAATAAATTCCGATGCTGCGGTTTTATTACAATGATTAACAAACAAAAATGCTGATTTGTAAAATATACACATTGCATGACATCGTTGACAGTCTTACTTTAGAAAATGGACCAAACTTCCTATAAATCTAGATCTTTTGAGCTGTCAAAATGAAATATATCGTACAATATACATACATATGTACGAAATTATGAGAAACCTTTCCTGATTATAATTATTTATTGCAAAAAATAGCATGACCGACTTCACCCGTGTACAGAATCATTACAAAGTATAAAACAAAGTCGCTTTCCGCTGTCTGTCCCATGTATGCTTATATCCAGTATCATTGCTTATATCTTTAAAACTACGCAACGGATTTTGATGCACTTTGCTTTAATAGACAAAGTAATTCAAGAGAAATGTTTATAAGTATAATACACCTGTGCGAAGCCGGGGCGCATCGCAACGCAAATATTATGCACGGATCGATGTAGCATTTTTCACATAATTGTTGATTTATCAAAAATGGCTCAGCCGATTTCGATACAATTTAAAAAATGGGACTAATTTCGAAGTATATTCTTTCCAATAAAATAAGAATTATTGAAATCGAACTACTATAAAAAAAGTTATGCGTGGTAATACATAAAAAAAAAAAAATACGCTTCGAATTGTATACCTCCTCCGGTGGTTCGTCGGTCAAAAATACATAATAATTCACTCAGTATGGATATGACAAGAGCAAACATTTTTTGTTGTTTTGTCTTTAAGATTCGAAATGAGACCGTACCTATTATGTAAATGCTGACCCTTACTTATTATTTCCTACATGTTTTGAAAATGTGTACCATGTTGTTTTTAAACTTTCGCGATTTGAACACATTATTATTATGTACTGTTGCATCAGTCGTGGTCACGGGTAGATCCGTGACCACGACCACAGAACAGCAGAACTTTCTCTCTCTTCTGTGACCACGACTGATGCAACTCGGTCGAAACGTCGGGATGATGAGGTATTTATTTAGGTATCTCATAATTTGAGTGCGCGATTAGTCCCGAAGTACATAATAATAATAATGTGTAGGTACCACATCATTTTTGCCTTGTAAAACCAGAGCCACACGTAGGCTTATATTCGAATGCCTTATTAGAGTTCACACGTTTGACCTAGACACAAAAAAATAATGCATAAAGGCCACATTAATGTAAAAGAAACAGCTTTCGCAATTTCAGAAACTTGATCGAAAACTACGATCGATTATAATTATATGCCCTTGATTCCATCGGAATACTTCTAGATTATACTTTTTATTTCATAACTGAGATCGGCCTATGTCCACTCGGCTGGGCTGTGTTGGGCGGTGGGCTACCGGTGTCAATAGACCGAGATTAAGAAATGGATAGATTGCCATTTTATAGACTTGTGCAACCTTGAAAACCTGCAAATTGTAATATTTGTTAATGCCATTGGCTATCAATTAACTTGTTACACACAGTTGCCCAAGTGCTTCTTACTTTATATTGTGACTCCAAAGTTGAAGATGAATTTGTAATAAACGTTTATTTTTTATTGTAATTCGTGTAATTTATGAGTTGGATTATTATACAAATTTAAAGTTGCAACAAAAATGAAAGTCATCCATAATAATTATAGCATACTCGTATGTTCTAGTCTACATTTACGTAAATAACATTCAGTACCTACCTACATTTTTCCGTATAGGTAACTGATTACATGCATGAAGCTAATTTACAACATTTTTTTTCTAAACTTCATCAATGCATCGATAACTCATTGCCACAGCCTTGAATTAATTGCCAACGTTTTTTTCGTGTTTTAAGCACTTATCAATAATTCAATACCGTACACACGTATTCTTCATTGAGATTTGTGGATAAATGTCGAAACGTATGTTGAGTAGAGTACTACGGGCAGTGCCGGCGGGCCCACGATCTCCTTGAAATACTTTCAAAGCACGTGAACTATGCGAAAACGTTTACCTAACGCAGAATCAACATTTCATTAAACATTAACAAAAATCACTCACCGATAGTGTTGGAGGTGTCGATAAAAATCTATCGATGTTTTGTGATCGGACCGCACCACTGTTTATTGAGATGAATGGATGGTTTATTTTGAATTGGATTGTGTTGTGAATGTTTTGGTTATCGCGCCGGTCGGTGGCGTGGCTCGGGCCGGCCGGTGGTGGGTCGCGACTCCGCTGATCGACTGAGCGCGGCGCGGGCTGCGCGCGCAGCCACCGACATCCGAGCCGCCGCGCGCCGCCGGCTGGTGACCTTCACACTACGCCGATTCGGGGTGACTTCCCATACAATGGCTGTTAATGCTGTTATAGCCTAAAGGGGAACGTAGTGCGTCACCGTGATGAATAGGTACATCGACTGACAATGCTTTCATTGTAATGGGATATCATAAGTAACAGCAAAATTTATTTACGAATCAACGCTAGGTTAATACTTTAAAAACAATATATATATATAATCATCATCATCCTGCCCTTATTCCACTAGGTGGGGTCGGCACAGCATGAAATATACATACATATAATATAAGTCTAGTGTGATTTGCTCTACTAACGTATAAACTTTAATTTCGACAAAGAATTCATGTTTATTAGATAAAAAAATATCTTGTTTTTATAAATAAATAAATAAATATTTCTGGGACATCTTACACACGGTCTCTGACCCCAAACTAAGCAAAGCTTGTGATATGGCTGCCAGAGTTTCATATACTACATATACTTATTTTTAAATACATACTTATATAGATAGTAACTAAATAACACCCAGACACAGAGCAATCACTTATGTTCATCACATAAATATTTGCCCTGGGTGGGGATCGAACCCACGCCTCTTTGATCCAGAAGTTAGGGTCACTAACCACTGAGCCACCGAGACAGTCGATATGACAGGTAACAACAACGTTGTTTAAAAAATACATTGTATATACTAAATATGAGCACTGGATCCTACACCAGGATGACCTGTCATGGTATTCAGTTGTATCCAGGCTCTTCCTTAATAAATACCTAAGCAAAGACCTATCTGTCATACCTACATCATATATTTTAGGAACTTTAATATTAAACAATGGTAATCAATAAATATTTTTTGCAATTTTAAGGGTATCGTTTATCTATATATATTCCAGATTATACATACATATTATTATGAAATGAACTTTAGTTTTATTTCTATAGTCTATGAATTTTACTTACCCACGCAAGTAAAGACGAAGGTTAAAAATATTTAAATAAGTGCAAAACATAGCGAAAATATCGTTTAAAACAAATTGTCTTTGTTGATTATCTGTCTAATACACGAGTTCAGAGATCAAGTATGTTGAAATTACGACACCAAGTCTAGGTTAGCAAATATGGAAAAAATAATATATCAAAGAAAATATTAAATGCCAATGACACTTATAAATTGTCGCTTCAAACACACAAAAATATACTTACCTACCTATCTACGAGTACTTATTATATTTATTTTGCTTTATCCTACGAACAGTAAATCTATATACAGGGTTATTTCTAGTCAATTAGCATCGTTTTAGGGGCTTATTATGTACATCAAAACTAACAACTTTTGTTCTGCGACTTTTGTCAAAACTTAGTCTAGTCGTTGTTTAATTGTTGCTCCATAGATAAATATCGTTCACCCTCGACAAAATGTATGAGAAAGCTGATTATTTTTTGAGTTTTGACAAAAGTCGCAGAACAAAAGTTGTTAGTTTTGAAGTACTAATTTGACAATTTTGACAAAACAACTAATTTGACAAAACAAATTGTAGGTATAAACATTATTTCAAAGCAAGTTGGACAGCGGACCCCAAACTTAGCTCTAGGCTTGTATCTTGGGGTCCGAGTGCGTCATTACCAAGATTAAAATAGAAATAGAAAGTACATAGAAACAATAATCAATAGAAGTTAAACAAAGAAAGTACAGAATAAGCCCTTAAAAGGATGCTAATTGATTAGAAATAACCCTGAGTATAAAAATGAATCGTGGTTGTTAGTCTCGCTAAAACTCGAGAACGGCTGGCTAATTTTGGTCTTGAAATATCTGTGGAAGCTAAGGGAAGGTTTACACGGTGATGAAATATAAAAATCAAGTGAGTAAAATAATAAAAACCTGAATCTAATTTGCTCATTCTCATTGACATTGACAGGTAACAGATGGTGAGATGAAATTCACCGGGTCAGCTATTCTATTTATAAAAATGAATCGTGGTTGTATTTAAATTATCAAGTTTAGTTATGACTAAAAGGACTGTATTATTAATTTAGGTTGTGTTAATATTTTAGGAAATACAAATGTGAGAACGGAAATTTTAAATCATTTTAATTATCTTATCCTAAAGCAATATATTTTCTCGTAAAAAGACAGTTTTGAATAATTAATAAAAGGCAGAATTAATACTTTTATATTATATTAATCTTTGTTTCTTACCTACGACGACGTCTGGTGCATTTGTTTATGTACCTATTGTTATATTTCTTTGTATTGTATATATTTTATAAATAATATATTACTAGTAGTTAACTAGTTCGAACAGTATTGAGTAGACCTCGCATCGCATGTGTTTAACTGAATCTTCATAAGAAACCAATTTCTCGACTCCCTTTTGAATGATTTCGTACATACTCGTAAACCCCGTACCAAGTTTTTATCAAAATTCGTTGAAAAATGTGACCTGTAGCAAGTAAAATTGTTATGTCAAAACTGAGACTCTAGCTCATTTCATTCGCTCCATCAATTATCTCATAATATAATAATAATGATCTATTAGAACATATAATCGCAGGAGCGGCTTTGTGGTGAGCCGTCGGTGAGTGGCGACACCGCGAACCCTGATTCCCTGGGGCTAAATGAGACCCCTGACTCCTCTCTTGCCGTAACTGGCCGGCTTGGAGTGGAAAGAGAGCTAAGAACCTAAGCTCCAGGGTGGAAGTGTTAAAGGGCATAACGCCGCGAGTAGCGTCTAGTGAAAGCGCAGCACACCTCTCGACACCCTAAGCCGTCCACACCAATGTTGCCCCTCCGGCGCCAAATTACGGTAGCCTTTATGGGGGGGCCATTTAGTGGATGGCAAGTCACCACCCGCCTAAATATTTTGAAATGAGGCATTACTAGGCCGCACCTCATTCCATAGACCAGCCTATAATCATGTAATAATAATTTATTATAATAGAATAAGAAGTACCTATTCCCCGTCTTTACAATAGTTTCCCTCTTCCTATCACCCAAAAACTGTATTTTTTTACTTAATGATTGTAAAAGGGCCTCTTGATGTTGGTTTCGGCCCCATCAATGCCCTTCAAAAATCCAGGGCAACCCGTGTGTTGTAAAACAAATAAAATGATCTATTAGAACATTTAACATACATAGCCCAGCTGATTGGAAAGTTGAAATGGCAGTGCATAGGGCACATATCACGCATGACTGATGTCCGATGGGGTCGTAAATTTCTCGAGTGAAGACCACGTACCGGCAAGCGCATCGTAGGATGTCCACCCACAAGGTGGACAGAAGACCTCTTCAAGACCGCAGGGTCGCGCTAGATGCAAGCCGCTTCCAACCGGTCTGACCGGTTGAGACCCTATGTCCAGCAGTGGATGTCCTTTGGCTGAAAAGAAGATAAACATTAAATACTTCCTAACCTCAGAGGATCTATATTTGAAAAGAGGCAATGTCTCGAACGAAATGAGCCTGGTCTTAGGGGTTGTTGACGTCATACCTTATTTTGTGCCTATGATGCGTCCGCAATTTTTTTAAAAAAATTTAAATACATAATATTAATTTAAAAATCATCAGCTTTGATAGAAAAAAATACTTTAAAAAATATTCCATGACTTTTGAGCTATACCTATATCGACATGCCTTTGATTCGATTACGGATCTCTTCATTACGAATTGGACGTAGCGTAGTTAAACCCACTACATGTTACTTTTGAGTTATGGCATTTAAAGATTCGAAAAAACGTTATTATTTCATATGCCCCTTTGGTATCATTAACTCATCTTTGACCAAAGTGTAGTTTAAGTCCTTTTTGCTAAACTCCAACTCCTTTTTGCTAAACTCCAAACGTCCAATTTTGATTTTGCGGAGATAGAAATATGTCACTGCAATATTAGTAGGACCACGGGCACGAATTTTTTTCCCGTAGCCCTACTAGAGTGCTTGGTAGGACCACGGGAAATAAAACTTGCCCGTGGTCCTACTAGTAGTACATCTGGTAAGACCACGGGCAACAAACGGAATTATCATTATTAAAACAATATCAAGCAATAACAAGAACCAACCAAGAAGGTCGACAAGAGATTGGATAATATTAAAAAAATATTAAAAAGGACAACCTTTTAAATTAAAACAATTTCGAAAGGCATCGAAGGCAGGAAAACTTAACCAACAACTTTTACTTAACAACAACAACAACTTAACTTTAAAAAATAATGAAACTGAAGAAAATTATTTTTAATGCACCCGTTGATGTCTTTTGTTTCCAGAAACGACAGGGTCAAAAAATAAAGAAAAATAAAATGTTTGCTGATGCAAATACATTTATGGTAAAATTTTCCTCTTTCCACTGTGTGTTTTCCGGTATAGGTATATATATAACTAACCGGTCTTTATGGTTGTTGGTACCATTTTTCATCTTTTTAAGTGTCATTGACCTCGTCTACTGTAGGTAATTGTAAATGGGCCTTATTAGTAAGCTCCAAGTAGCCCAACGAGCCATGGAGAGGGCTATGCTCGGAGTTTCTCTGCGAGATCGAATCAGGAATGAGGAGATCCGTAGAAGAACCAAGGTTACCGACATAGCCCAGCGGATTGGCAAGTTGAAGTGGCAATGGGCAGGGCACATAGCGCGGAGAACTGATGACCGATGGGATCGAAAAGTTCTCGAGTGGAGACCACGTACCGGCAAGCGCAGTGTAGGTCGTCCACCCACGAGGTGGACGGATGACCTTATTAGGACCGCAGGATCGCGCTGGATGCAAGCCGCTATCAACCGGTCTTATTGGAAATTATTAGGGGAGGCCTATGTCCAGCAGTGGACGTCCTATGGCTGTTAATATATATATATATATATATATATAATATGTTTATACTATTTTCGTAATCACTTTTTTATGTAGTTCATCATTGTCATTTCAGGAGTAGATTTTCCACTGCTGGACGTAGCACTCCGCTATAGATTTCTTGGAATACCGGTTGGAAGTGGCTTCCAACATATCCCCTATGGTCATGATTAGAGGTCTATTTATAAAATTCTATTTATTTATTAGAGCTTTAGACTATTTATTTAAGAACGACGATTTTGACTTAGTCGAGAGGGGTTGGCTAAAAGTTGCGACGGATCGCGACTCATGGTAGGAAATGGGGGACCTTTGCTGGGGAGTGGGACAGTATAAGTTAAAAAAATAGGTTTATAGTTACCAGTTAGTATTTACCTAATTATATAAGTATATATTTTGCGTTGTAAATGAGCTGAACATTGGTGTAGTTAGAAATGCCTAGAGATTTTCTCCAAGCAGGCTGCCTAATTTAACCCAGCCCAGAAAAATTAAATGTACAAAACTAACTTTCAAGTTTTCCGGGGTAGGCAAAGAAGTATCTAAGATAGAGGTTGTCTGAAAGCAATCACTTTTAACGATAAGTTCTGCCGTTATTTTCTTCTTCTGTTACTTTTTATTTCTTGTAGTGTCAATATGGTGTTGTTTTTTTGTACATACCTATTGTATACTGACCCTTTACCTACGCCCATGGACCATGGACCTATAAGTAGTTGCATTCTTGAATATTTTTGAATAAAAAGTGCTATTTATTAGATTTTTATCATAGACTTGGCATATTTTTTTTTTATTCCATATATGACTTTTATACTTCTGAAACCATGAGTGCCATCTACAGTTTATTGTCAGAAGCTCGCGGTGAGTTGTGTCTCGGCCTTAGTCTCTTCATTGCTTGCTACTCACGTTGGTTCTCCGATCAGAGCTAGCTATAATAGCTTTGTTAGTTAGTACGCTGACGTCAGATGGCAGTACTGGTATCGTATCACAATTTTCATAAAAGAAAATGTTTTACAAAAATATTCGTAATATGAAATAAGAGAAAAAAACCATATATTTTTTGTCATCATCATCATATTATCTGCCGTAGGACGTCCACGGCTGGACAATATACTTCCTCAGTTGACTTCCGTTCATGGTCAGTTAGAGCGGCTTGCATCGAACAACGTGTTCCAGCTATAATGTTTTAGGGCCTTGCAGTTGACCCGGGATCTATATCAAAATTGTTCAATAAAACATTAGTAACATTCTCATACTAAAATTAATATGTACTTATGTGAACTCTTTTTCGAAACATTGCCTAGTGAAAAATTTACTCGTACTGAGGATAAGTACTACATAATTATTAGGTATGCATGAAGAAAATACTTAGGTATATATACCTAAGTATTTTCATGCATACCTATTTACTAAATAAATTGATATATTAGATAAATTGAATCATTTCGTATACAGGGTTTGTTGTGGAGTAATGAAGTGCACCGTGATGCAATCAAACTCGACTTTCCATGAGTCCTTCAATATTGGTCGCTTGTTGAGTAGTGGTTTACCGCTGATACGTCGGAGGAGGAGGTTCCTCTTACGAAGCTTCTTCTACGGCGAGGTCGTGGGTGGCAAGTGACTCGCCGGTCGCGGCCGGCCTATATTTATACACGCGACTCCCACCCGTCCCTCGCGGGGATCGCGCTCAGTGCGAGTCGCGTGCATCCATCCAATCAGGCGCGCACTCCGTGTGAGCGAGAGAGTCCGAGTTCCCCCTCTCTCGCTCATCCGCGTCGCGCCAGACTGCCTAGACTTCCTAGGATTTACCATTATTTCCCTTTCTATCTTGTCGGAAGTTCTCCTACAGGGTCGAAGGAGCCCGCTCGACCCCCCGCCCCATCACTGCTGGAGTCCCTCAAGGCTCAGCAATGGCCCCTGTGCTATACTCGCTCTACACATGCGACATTCCCCGTTCTCCCAACGTCGAGCTTGCGCTCTTCGCGGACGACACCGCTCTTTACTCCAGAGGCTGGAAAAAGAGCTACCAGGCGACCCATGTCCAAAAAGCCCTTGACCAGCTTGGTAATTGGTTTAGGAAATGGGCCATCTCGGTAAACCCCGATAAAAGTGCAGCCATGTACTTCCACCCCAATACGGGCACAGGCAACCCGCGTAAGCAACTCACGCTTAACGGCAAGCCTATTCCCTGGGCCACCACGGCCAAATATCTTGGCGTGACCCTCGATCGTCGACTCTGCTTCTCGAAACACATCCAAATAGTCCGAAACAGAGCAGCCTTCTTCCTAGGCCGCCTCGCACCACTTCTCGACTCACGTAGTAAAATGTCCCTTAGAAATAAGGTGACAATTTACAAAACGTGTATCCGCACAGTCATGACCTATGCTTCCGTGGTCTTCGGCCACGCCTCCCGTATTGACCTGGATAAACTCCAGGTCATTCAGAATAGGTTCATCCGCAAAGCAGTCGGAGCTCGCTGGTTCATGCGAAACTCTGACCTGCACTGCGATCTCGAACTTCCCTCTATCACTCAGTACATCAAGTACCTCTCTCGCCGCTACTTCGATAGGGCCCCTCACCACCCCAACCCACTCGTAGTTCAAGCCTCGGACTACACGCCAGACACCACACACCCACCCCCTCTCCGTCGCCGCCCCAAACACCTCCTGGGCGACCCGGATGACCCCATCGCCGTAGTCACCTCTGCGGCGCTGGGGTCACCCGATCCGACAGCTCCCTGCAACAGGAAGTATTCCGTATTTGGTATAGGCGCCGGTTACCAAAGGCACACAGTCAGACACCGACCCCGCCGGCGAGGTCGAGGACCCTCAGGATCTGTCAGAAGATCGGTTAGATTCTCTCCAAATAGTCAAACAGCTCAACCTATTAGGGCCACAGGGCACACCCCCTCTGGGGTGCCCGGGCAAGTCTGATCTCCCCCGCCGGGTGACGGCCCAAGCCGAGGTCCGTACCTTCTCAGGTGCCCTTGCGCTAGTCACCCTATAACCTAATCTTAGGGCTCAGCCGCCTTCTGCGCTCGCCCATGCCCGGTAAGCTGTAGAGGCCTCAGAGGCCAACAGCTATAAGTCATTCATAAAAAAAAAAAAAAAAAAAAAAAAAAAAAAAACCATTATTTCCTATTTCCTATACGTAACCTCGCCGTAATCTTACCTCGGTATGTATTATCCGACATACCTACCATTCCTCCTCGCTTCCAACGTACCAAGGGTCAACCAAAACAACCAAACATCAAAGCATTTATTTACATAATATACAACCATTTTACAACATTTTCCGCTTATTTACATACTTAAATAAGTAGTTTTCACATGAAACCTTAAAACCATGCCATAATATACCATTAATTACGCTTATATACTTCGTAATTACATAGAGAAAGTTTCGGGTTTATTTTGCACACTAGGGCTTATTTACATGATATAGCCTGCTAAATACCTTCTCACAAGCTTAGCACTATCGCTTTACATAGCTAGGCGCAAATAAACAACGACCTAGAGTCGTTTTACTTAAAAATTGAATCACACATTTACGCTAGTTCAAAACATCATACGTAAGTAGCGGACTAGGTCCGGTACCAAGGCGAAAAGCGAAATCTAAAGTTTATACAATTACAAAGGTATCGTTAACGAAAGCTAGAATGAAACCTAGGCTCTTTACATTTTCAGTTAGGGTTTATCTGTCCGCAACAGCCTCCCCCGAGCGTAGTGCTGAACGAAGCTCTCACGCCGGCAAGGAGGACGATAACCCTTGTCAAGGTCCCCAGGTTAAGTTGAAGCTTGAACGTCGACGGGGAGAACTACAAGTCTGCGTCTAGGTCTCCTAAATATCCCGCCGCGCGTATACACCTCTGCACTTCGTATAACGCCGTCTTTCCCAGGTATTACCTTTTCAACTCGCCCCCTGGGCCATAAATTCCTAGGTAATAATCCGTCCGCGATTATTACTAGGTCGCCTACTTTTAGGTCCGATCGAGTTACACCACTTTCTCCGCGTGGCGCCAGTGTCGGAAGATACTCGTCTATCCATCTTTTCCAAAACGAGTCTGCTAGTGCTTGTGCGCTTCTCCATGCTCGTCTGTCTGCCAAATCGCTTGTACCCACATAAGGCATCCCGGTCGACGATCCCAATAAGAAGTGGTTCGGAGTGAGTGCCTCATTTTCATCAATTTCCACAGGCACATGAGTCAGCGGTCTCGAATTCACTGTGTACTCCACTTCTGCCATCAAAGTCGTGAGAACTTCATCCTTAGGGGCCCTTTCGTTTAGCGTGACAGCGAGCGCGCTTTTTACCGACCTTATGAGTCGCTCCCACGCGCCGCCCTGATTTGGCGCGCCGGGGTCGGTAAATCTCCATTCTACACGTCGTAACGATGCGAACTCCTTCAGTGCTGGTAACCATTCCTTGTAGGCGTCGCCTAACTCTATCTCTGCGCCTCGAAAATTGGTCCCGTTATCTGAAAAATAAAGGCGTGGCCAACCGCGCCGTGCCGCCATCCTTCGTAGCGCCATAATCGCGCTGTCTGTACTTAGACTCGCTAGCATCTCTATGTGTATGGCGCGCGTTACCAAGCACGTAAACAGTAGGCCCCACCGTTTTTCGTGGCGCCGACCTACTGTCACGTGGTATGGCCCGAATGCGTCCAGCCCACAATTCGAAAACGGTCGTCTGAAGGCTTCTAAACGTACGCCTGGCAAATCACCCTTGGCCGGTATCGTCGGTCGCGCGGTTCGCGCGCGGCAAACGACACAGCGACTTAATACCTTTCTCACCGCAGGCCGTAGCCGCGTTATCCAGTAGCGCTGTCGCAAGTTGTTCACTATTGTTTCGCGACCGGCGTGATTTTGCCCTTCATGTTCGCGGCGTATTAATAACATCGTTACGTAGTGTTTACCATCTAGAATCGGCGGATCCTTTATTCCATTTGATACGGCGGCAGCGCCGATACGCCCGTTTATCCGTACTAGGCCGTCGGGCCCTAGTACCGGGCCTAACTGTCTTAGGCGACTTTCCCTCTCGACACATTTTCCCTTTTCGAGGCGGACGAAATCGTCTAAGAAGCTATCGCGCTGCACCTGCCGCAGTATCAAACGTTCCGCTTCTTCTAGGACTTGTGTCGTTAGCTCGCCTTCTTGGCGGCGACACCTTTTAATAAAGAGCAGGGCGTAACCCACTGCTCTCACGAGTCTTTCCCATCTCGAAAAACGCTCGACTTCTACGAGGTCGGCGCCTTTGATGGTTCTTAAGTTGTAACATTCCTCGGTATCCGTCGCGACCGAGGCCTCCTCCCCCGGCCAGCTCTCCTCGGGTTCGCGGAGGAAGGGCGGGCCGGTAAACCAACGGTCCGTATTCAATACACGAGTGTTTCCCGGGCGGGTGGCGTCATCCGCTACGTTATGTGCCGTAGGCACCCAGCGCCAGTCTCGCGAGTCGGTAAGCTCGGCTATCTCGCCTAAGCGATGCGCAACATACGGCGTATAACGCGCAGAGTCGTTTTTTATCCAATGCAATGCGGTTTTGGAATCGCTCCAATACACGACTCTACCGTTGTACTCGTGTTCTTTCCTTATGTCGGCCGATAGCCGAGCCCCGATAAGGCTGGCCTGTAATTCCATGCGCGGAATACTTTGTTGACGCATTGGCGCCACTCTCGCTTTTCCTGCGATTAGAGCTAGATGCACATCTCCGTCTGTGTAGGTGAACCTCCAATATGCTACGGCGGCGTAGGCCTGTTCGCTCGCATCTACGAATATGTGTAGTTGCCGCCCTGCGGGCGGGCGCGGGGTGTAACAGCGCGGAATGCGAATTTTTTCCACATATTCTAGATCGCTGATCCATGTAGCGAAACACTCGGCCTCTTCTGCTGGTAACGGATCGTCCCAGCCTATTGCTTGGCGCCATAATGCCTGTAGCATCGCCTTAGCTGTGATCGCATATTGAGAGAGATGACCTTGCGGATCAAAGATCGACATCACCGCACCGAGCGCCTCTCTCTTAGTAGGCGTCCGCCGACCCGACCGTACTTCTTCGGGAACACGGGGCATGGCGGTGTTGAAAGCTAGTTCGTCTGTTGTCGATAACCATTTCAGACCTAGCGTTTTCCCGTAGTCAACACCGCCGCCGCCGAGCTCCTTCGGCGTAGTGGCGCAGTCGACGCCTTCTAAAAGACAAGGCCGGTTCGAACTCCATCCTGCGAGTTCGAACCCGGCTCGTAGGTGAACTTCTGTGACCTGCTTCATCGTTTTGGCGGCCGTGTCTTCATCGTCGAAGCTCTGTACCCAATCGTCCATGTAATGGTGTCGCGTGATTGGTACATACGCCAGAGGATGCGTACGTCGGTGTTCCTCGGCGTTCCTATCGCGCACGCTATGCGCTAGGAATGGAGAGCTTCGCGCGCCAAAAATCATCGATGTCATCACATATGTTCGCGGTGGTCGTGTTCGGTCATCACCTCGCCACAGAAAGTGCTGTATCGCTCTGTCTTCTTTTCGTATTTTCACTCGCAGGAACATTTCCCTTATGTCGGCTGTAATCGCGACCGGTCTTTCACGGAAACGATACAAAATGCCGCTTAGACTATTTAACAAGTCCGGGCCATCAAGCAACACGTCGTTCATACAGATCCCATTAGAACGCGCGGCCGCATCAAATACTAGTCGTATTTTTCCCGGCTTGTTTGGATTGGTGACCGCGAAATGCGGTAGGTACCATGTTCGTGGGTAGCTTGGGTCAGCGTCGCTTTCCACTGCGTAGCCTTTTTGAATAAGCTTTTCCATCTCCCCCGAGTATGCGGTCCTATACTCGGGCGCCTTATCCATTTTACGCTCGACGCTGCGCAGCCTCCGTAGCGCCATGTCGTAGCTCGGGGGAAGCTCGACGTCATCCGTGCGCCACGGTAACCCGACTTCGTAATAACCGTCCCCTTTTTTCACTGTGCGGTTAAATACGTTTACGGCTCGCTCGTTAGCGGCCACTGGCTTCGGTTTATTCGATATACCGAGCGCTTCGAATTCAAATTGCGATCTGACGAGTTCATGCAACTCGTCGCGATCGTTTCCCTGTGATGTCGTTACGTGTAACACTCGCTCGTCTTGAGATGTTACGATTCTGTGCGGAGTAGTACCATGTACCACCCACCCTAATTTGGTCAGAGACGCCGCTGGCTGAGTTCTTTTACCAGTTAACAATTTGCGCGACACGATAAGGTGCCAATTGTCGGCCCCGATGAGTATGCGTGGGCGTACGTTTTCGTAACATACGTCGTCTTCGACCAACTGCCTAAGGTGGGGGTGATTTAATACCTCTCGCGCTACAGTTTGACCGCCCAGCTCTAGGCGTCGCACTGTCCGTGCCTTAATCGTGTTGTAGCTCTTTTGATGACGCCCTCTCACTCCAATCTCGATCGCACGGCTCACCGCCTCACGCTGGCTATTGGTGACGCCGTGGATGTTGAGAGGTCGAGAGGGCCCGCGCGCTCCGATCTGCGTGGCTAAGTCATCGTCGATTAGGCTGACAGTGGAGCCCTCGTCCAACAGACCATACGTTTCGACAGTACCGGCCGGTCCTTTTAAAGTGACCGGGCACACCTTGAGTAGTACTCGTCGATTTGTATTAATCTGCGCTGAGGCGGTTATAGCAGAGTCCTCTTCTCGCTCTGCCGGTGAGTCATCGCGCGCTCTTTTCGCTATGTGAAGTAGAGAGTGGTGAGACAACTGGCACCCGTCCAAGCCGCATCTTTTCGCTTTACACTTGAGACGTCTGTGCTTATTTTCTAAACATAGAAAACATATCGCTGTCTCTTTCGCCCAACGCCAACGGTCGTCTGTTGTCATGTTACGCAGTTTTTTACACTTAGTGGTCGCATGATCGGCGCTCCCACAGCAAAAACAAGTGCCCTCTTTTGCTTTGTCGGTTGTATCAGTTGTTGTTGCGTAGACGTGCGCCTTAGTTGGTCGAGGCGCAGGTCGTGACGACTGTTGCGTAGGTCGCGATGTTTGTTGGCCCTCTCTGTTACTCGGTCTCGATGGCTGCGCCGACGGCGCTGAGTAACAGTGACGTACTGCGCGCTCCGCTTCTCTCATAAAGAAACGCGACAAAGTCACTATTTCGGCTTCGCTTGCATTACCATTTTCCTCGGCGAAGTCGCACCATCTCGACCGGTAATGTTCACCCATTTTTTCCGTAATGTGCCGTGTTAGCATTGGATTCTTCAGATATCCTTTGCCGTCGAGACACGCGATGACTGTTACTATATTTTGCAGCTTGATTGCAAAATTATTTAGATCTGCCGCGGTCGTCCCTACTCGCGGCAGTCTTTTTAATTCCTCCAGCGCTTGATCGATTATAATCTCGGGCTGACCATATTTTTGCTCTAGCGTGGCCATAATACCGGATGGCTCCGACGCCGTATACAAAAGTGCCGCGACGCACTGCCTCGCTTCGCCCTTGAGACATGCGCGCAGCCGCGCGAGATTCTCCGCTGGTGGTATGTTGTAGACCGTAGTGGCTTCACGCATCGCCGCCTTAAATGGAAGCCACTCCCCCGGTGACCCGGCGAACGATGGTAAGTCAGGTGGTCTTGATCGCCGACCACTCGTCATTCTGTCGAGTACGTCTGCGAGTCGGTCGATCGAATCTTCTTTTACGGCCGCCTTCTGTGGTGAAACGTTTCTGTCCCTACACGCAATCTGAGTGGCGCCTCGCTGCGTCTTGTTCGCTTTCGTACGCGACGGCGCATCCGCCTCAGTTGCGTTTGCAGCTGGATCTTGCGTTTGTGAGTGGTCGACGACCCATTCGCTCACACGCCTCCCGACGTCGTCCTCTGCGCGGTCGAAATCGCTACCTTGTTCCGATTCCTCGCGTATATCGTCGATGTCCGCTGCCAAACGCTTCTTGATAAGGTCGGCTTCAAGTTGTAGCTCTTTTCGTTTGAGCTCAGCTAGGCGTTCTTCCGCTTGTATCTCGGCGCGCCTGATCCTTGCGCTAACGCTAACTGTTGAGCGCACAGACTGAGTTTCTAACCGCTGCTCTTTCGACGTCAGCGGCCTCGCTGTGCTTGGTGGCGGCGCCGAGGACCCTTCTCTGCCCGTCTCCGTTGTGGGCATGTCCGCCGGCGCCGATGGTTGTGCGGTGGATGGTGACGCGGGGTAGTCGACGTAGACTCGTAGCTCTTGCCCGTCAACGTTCTTGCTCCTTGTTGTCGGCATTGTAGCCCCCCTAACGTCCCTACGTGTCCCTAATTCCCTACCTCCCTATCGGCCCTAACAGTCCCTAACGGTCTCGCGGGAGGGCCCGGTTTTTAGGCCGGGATACGCTCCCTTGAGGATGGATGGTCGTGCAGGATAGGAGGGGTGGGGTCCCCCCGGCAGAGGAATGTGAGGGCAGCGGGTTGCTCGGTGACTGGTGGGAATGCCAGCCACGTCAGCGTGCCTACAGTCCGGCGCCGCGCCACTCACACTCTTACCGGCGCGGGTAATACTTCACTCCGAGCGTCGCTCCTTCTTCTTATACACGGCGCTCTCGAAGTGTTTGGCCCGCCGTTCACTTGTCCGAAGCGATGTTGCGTCTTCGTGGACTTGCCCGCCGATTTTCACGGAGACGCAGCACCGTTCGGTGTTCTTGAATGCGGAACCGTCGCACCGTTGGGTGATCTTCTATAACCCGATGAACCCGGAGCGGTCGCACCGTTCGGTGTTCTTCGGTTCACCCAGCCTTCTTTCTTCACTTCGGTGGGGATTTTTCACGACCGGGTAGTGCGAGGCCCGGTCGCTAGCTCGGACCGCGCGCAAAGTTCGATACGCGCGGCAGCGATCCCTGGACTACACCGCCTAGCGTGTTGAATGCTAAGGCGTCGTCCACCGGAGTCTTCTTTCTTCTTTTTTCACGAGGGCGCTACGGAAGGGCGTGTGATACCCAATCCGTAGCTCGCAACGTACGTAGAAGTCGCTACGAGTCGTTGCTGCCCACAAAAGACATCAACGCGCGCGCTACGGCCACGCACACGTGTGTCAACTTCGTCCCGCGAGCGCTTCTATAATGTAGCTCAACGGGTACTTTCTTCATATGCTTCGCCCCACGAGTGCGGTACGATCGCAATCTCAGTGGGGACCGGCGCCTCCGACGTAAATTCGTCCCACGAGTGCTTCTAACTCAGTGGGCGCTTGCTGGGATGACCCTCTTCAATCGGGTGATCCGGCTCGAAGATTTGTTATGGAGTAATGAAGTGCACCGTGATGCAATCAAACTCGACTTTCCATGAGTCCTTCAATATTGGTCGCTTGTTGAGTAGTGGTTTACCGCTGATACGTCGGAGGAGGAGGTTCCTCTTACGAAGCTTCTTCTACGGCGAGGTCGTGGGTGGCAAGTGACTCGCCGGTCGCGGCCGGCCTATATTTATACACGCGACTCCCACCCGTCCCTCGCGGGGATCGCGCTCAGTACGAGTCGCGTGCATCCATCCAATCAGGCGCGCACTCCGTGTGAGCGAGAGAGTCCGAGTTCCCTCTCTCTCGCTCATCCGCGTCGCGCCAGACTGCCTAGACTTCCTAGGATTTACCATTATTTCCTATTTCCTATACGTAACCTCGCCGTAATCTTACCTCGGTATGTATTATCCGACATACCTACCATTCCTCCTCGCTTCCAACGTACCAAGGGTCAACCAAAACAACCAAACATCAAAGCATTTATTTACATAATATACAACCATTTTACAACATTTTCCGCTTATTTACATACTTAAATAAGTAGTTTTCACATGAAACCTTAAAACCATGCCATAATATACCATTAATTACGCTTATATACTTCGTAATTACATAGAGAAAGTTTCGGGTTTATTTTGCACACTAGGGCTTATTTACATGATATAGCCTGCTAAATACCTTCTCACAAGCTTAGCACTATCGCTTTACATAGCTAGGCGCAAATAAACAACGACCTAGAGTCGTTTTACTTAAAAATTGAATCACACATTTACGCTAGTTCAAAACATCATACGTAAGTAGCGGACTAGGTCCGGTACCAAGGCGAAAAGCGAAATCTAAAGTTTATACAATTACAAAGGTATCGTTAACGAAAGCTAGAATGAAACCTAGGCTCTTTACATTTTCAGTTAGGGTTTATCTGTCCGCAACAGGGTTATTTCTAATCAATTAGCATCCTTTTAGGGGCTTATTCTGTACATCAAAACTAAACAACTTTTGTTCTGCGACTTTTGTCAAAACTCAATAAAAATCAGCTGTTCCATACATTTTGTCGAGGATGAATGATATTTTTCTATGGAACAACAACTTTTTTTTTAGATTTGACAAAAGTCATTGAACAAAAGTTGTTAGTATTGATGTACAGAATAAGCCCCTAAAAGGATGCTAATTGATTAGAAATAACTGTATAAGTGGTTCGGAGGTCGTAGTATCAAAGCCAACTGAGCGCTACCGTGGCTCGGACAGATTGAATGACATTTTGTTATTCAAATAGACACATAGTACCGATAAACAGACGTCTTCTAAGCAATGATAGAATCAGCACCATAAAACAGACACGCTAACCTAACCGTGTCATTTTAGTATCATGTCACCATAAACCAATCTGAAATGTTCCTTTGCTCTACAAATGGTTTTTTTTTTTTTATTGTGACAAAATGCTAACGGAGCAAATTGTTGAGAATACATAATCGACACGCGCGGCCTCTGTTAATGAGATTTTTACAGCAACTGCATACAAATTGGTTCATCAGAGCCTTTTGTAGGCTTGAAGCAAACCTCACGTTGTTTGTCGCAAGTGCAACTCTGGCACAAAGGCCTAGACGCTATTCAAATAAGCGGTTAGAGTAAGTATTGTTATATTTGGTTTTGAATAACTTCCATCTGCAAGCTTCGGCATTGTATTAGCCTCTGCTGGCTTCCGAGAATGAGGAATCTACCTACTCTAGCTACTCTTGAAGCATGTAAACGCGCTCTTTAGTAATAGATGTTATTTTTTAAAATTCAAAGTTCAAATGTATTTATTTCAATTAAGTACCTAAGATACACTTTGAAACGTCATGAATGTATAATTTTGAAATCATTAACAAATAGCGTGAAAAACAATAATATAACCTTAGATTAAATGCTAGGTCGCGCGATCAATCATTAATCCAAGAATATACACAAAACAAATGAACAATAACAATAAAATTATAAGTAAAATTATAACCTCATCGAAAAATTACAACACAATGTTGCCATATGAGAGTTATGGAAACTCACCACTCCTACCAGCTGGGTTGGTTGGTCGATTTACACCACTCAAATAAACTAAAATGAGATTAAATTACATTAGATTTGCTTATTTAGGTCAGAAAAAATATGTCAATTTAAATTAGCAATTTAAATGAAAATGTCGGATAGAGAGTCATAAATAAGCAATTGTCAAAATAATAAAAAAAAATGTCAATAATCAAGAATTAACAATTAAAATTCAATAAAATACAATCAGTCTAAAAAATAATGTAAAAAATGTCCGTAAATGCTCATTGTATAAAATAAGTAAGTATGGTTAATACCAATTTATATTCTAAAAACATTCCAATTCATCTTTAATAATTAATGTCATCTATTCTATTTTCGTTATTCTTAACTATTTTCTGCGGATAGTAATGATAAAAACAGAAATAAATAACATTTGCACCGTTTGTTCGCTTTAGGACAAATTCGCTTTATAATTATCCAATTGGGTAATACGGATATACCCAATTAACGGGTAGTAATTAACGGACTAGAAGCGTATAAGCATAGTAGAAGCTCTGAAATTTATGGAAATATACTGAACAGTAAGCTCTAGAACCGTAAGCTATTTATTAATTAATGATATGATGCCAATATTATTTTATACGTATGACTTTCGACAAACTTAGAACTCTATCTAGGAGAATACAGAATGTTGTAATTAACTCTACCCTTGAAGATATGTCTAGAACACAGGAAACAGAAAGACTGTCGGTAATACCATCTTTAGATTGATACATGATACTATGACCTCATTATTTTCCTGTTCCATCAAATAGACCATTCCAAAGCCAGTTTAAAAAGCCCGAATTGGTGTATTTCTTCCAGCTGGTACTTTTTAGGATTTCGTACCCAAAGGGTAAAAACGGGACCCTATTACTAAGACTCCGCTGTCCGTCTATCTGTCTCCAGGCTGTATCTCATGAACGGTTATAGCTAGAACATTGAAATGTTCACAGATGATGTATTTCTGATGCCGCTATAACAAAAAATACTAAAAACAGAATAAAATAAATATATAAGGGGGGGTCCTATACAACAAACCTGATTTTTTAGCCTTTTTTCGCTCGATATTAATAAAGATGACAGGTAGATGCTTGAAATATTCACAGAATATTTAATTAAATAATTACTTTAAAATAAATAATTAAATACAAATAAAATAAATATTTAAGGGCAAGAAACATTATTTGCTTGATATTAATAACGACAACAGAAAGATGCTTGAAATATGCACAGAATGTTGAGTTGAATATTCCCTACAAAAATAAATAATTACATTAAAATAAAATATATTAAAGGGGGCTTCCATACTGTACGGAACCCTTGGTGCGCGAGTCCGGCTCGCACTTGGCCAATTATTAGAATAATATAGGTACAGGTATGAAATTAGATATTTATTGTGCTAACCCGTTAATCATTTTTTAGAATTTATTTGCAATATTATTTATTTATTTATTTAATTTATTTCATGTAATCTACAGCGTTATCTAATATATAAATACAACTATAGTAATTAAAAATAAGGCCAAAACAGATTACAGTTATTTAGTAATAAGTATACGAGTGAGTTTACGACTAATACTATGACTTAACAGTATTCATGTATTTACATTTTACACGCATGTGTGTTGTGTGTGTGTGTGTGTATGTGTGTGTGTGTGTGTGAGATACATTTATGACTTTTGGATTCAATTGAATCGTCTCCGCGATACACAAGTCCTCGTGAGAGTCAGGGTTCGCAGAGACGATGTCAGGAGTGTGTAGGATACAATATATTTTTATATTTTTGTATGTAACTACTAAAAATAACTCAACACAACCGAGTTAAAAAAATCTCAGAATATTATCATCAAAAGGCTGTAAATAATCCGTAATACTGTCATCCCTCTAGCTCTAATCCATTCAACAGACTAATCACTACATAGTATAAAACAAAGTCGCTTCCCTGTCTGTCTGTCCCTATGTATGCTTTTAAAACTACGCACCGGATTTTGATGCGGTTTTTTTTTTAATAGAGTGATTCAAGAGAAAGGTTTATATGTACTCGTATAATATACCTGTGCAAAGCTGGGGCGCTATAGTATTAACTAGTATATAATAATAATAATATAATAGATTAAAGATGTATCTTCCATTGATAAAATGCATTCTTTACCACCGCACTGAACGTGTTTAACCCACATATCGTAGAACGCTCTCTACGGTCTAAGACGTGAAAAGCAGTAGGTGTCCCGTTATCGGTGAAAGCAGCACGCTACACCGCAGTGTACCGCAGTTTATTGACGCACGGCCGGCGAGCGCACGCGCAGGATTGTAATCCGACACGAGCCACTCGCCTGTTATTGTGATACTTTTTGATTCTCTTGGATTAGTGTGCGGAACGATTTTTTTAAGGTAAATTATTTAAGAATACTAATATTAGGTTTAATAAAAATAAATTAGAAGCTACGAAGTATGTGACTTTGATTATAGTATTGTGGTTTCGAAGCCCGAAAACAAAAGACTTTTTCAACAAGTATTGTATTAAATAAAAAACGATAAATAGAAAATATTACTAAACAAAAATTTTGACTGTGATCACTCACTCCCAAGTATGCCTAGTAGGTAATTGCAGACACATGTTTAACGACGTAGGTAATGTAATTATTAAGCCTATTTGCTTACTACAAATATTTTATCATCATGATTAACACAAACTAGACCTAGAAACCTAAATACACCATAAAAACATGTCAGAACGTACAAACCAAAACAAATAACTTTCTATTCTAGCTTTCTAAAACATAATTTTAATGATTCGGTCTACCGGTCGGCAAAATATTATTTTATAAACTCAAAAATTATGCAGGAATTTTATGACTCAGCAGCAACAGGTGCCTAATTATTTTATTAGGTGCTATTAGGTGTTACTTTGTTGCTCGTAATAGTTATAGTTAGTATCTTGGTTGTAATTATTCACTCGACAACCTTTACTTGGAAATAGGATACACTTGTATAGATTGTACCGTAGATTGACCTCATATTTTATTAGCTATTACAAAATACTAAACTACTAGGCCATTGAATTTGATGGTTTAGAGACCTGGAACAATCCAAATCCAAAAACATTGGATTAATTATCTCTAGAAAGGCTAGTAAGAGTTGAAAAAACGTCTAGTATGTTCTATGTATGTATGTATATTTTTTTGTGTATCTTCTTCGACTTTTTTGGTTCGAAAGGGTATACTCCCGAAGTGGTCCCATTTAAATTTTATCGAAATCGGCTAAGCCGTTTTTGATAAATCAACAATAATGTAAATGGATGTCACATCGATTTGTGCAAACTATTCGAATTCTTTACACGGTAGAAGTCGGTGTTGCGATTTTTTGCGAAAATTAATTATTAAATACTAGCGATCCGCCCCGGCTTTGCACAGGTGTATTCTATACTTTTAAACATTTCTCTTGATATTAATATCGCTTAGTTTTAAATTTTTGTATAAGCATACATAGGGACAACCGTGGTAGCCTAGAGGTAGTGACGGCCGCCTTACAATCGTGAGGTCGTGGGTTCAAATCCCGATCCCGTACCAATGAGTTCTTTGGAATTTATGTACGGAATTTAACACCACTGGCTTTTCGGTGAAGGAAAACATCGTGAGGCAACCTGCATGCGTCCGTAGAAGAAATTCGATGGCGTATATGAATTCACCAACCCGCACTGGGCCAGCGTGGTGGATATGGCCCAAGCAATCTTCATGGGTAGGCCTACGTCCTGCAGTGGACTATTAAAAAAAGTGCTGATACAGTACAGTACAGTATACATAGTGACAGAAACAGGGAAGCTACTTTAATTTTATACTATATAGTGATTTTAACCCCATATCACGATATTTTTCACATAAAAAAAAAAAACTCAGGTAGAGCATTCCTGTCTAGCTAGCAGTTCCCCAAAAAATGGATACAGAATTAAACATAAGATAAAACTACATAATAAAATCTTGTCGGCGGAGCTTACCTTACTCAACATTGATCCGCTTGTCTCATGCCACCGAAGCCTAATGGGAAAGCCAATGGTCAACAATAGCTATCATATGGCTGAAAATAATGTTGATTACTAAAGGCCTAAGAAACTAGCCCAAAGAGTTGCCGGGTAGATGAAATCAATTTCCCTACAGTATTAAAATCAGTATTCAGTCCGTAGACAATGTTCAACTCCACTGAGACTGACGGCTGCCTTTCCTCCGTCATTACCATGGGTAGTTATTACTTGGTTGCAAAACAGCGTTATTTCCCCGCCACCGCCTGTTATTACCTCGCTAATAGTTAGAATGTCAAAAAATATTCCACTGCATCTGGAGATTAGGCAATAGATGCATCGCCTGATACGCGTATTCGTAATGTGCTTGTGGTTTTGGTTTATTTTAGATGCATAAGTAATTAGTTTACTGAGTCATGTTACATCGTCCATGAACACATATACTTATGTATAAAGAGGAATTAAACTATAAATACAAATTAACACAGGTATTAAAAAAAGTTATGTTATGGTTGCATATTTTACCTACATGCTCTAAATCAATGTAAACAACTAATTAAAATAAAATTTGTTTCTAACAGCTATTTTTGAAATTTTAAAATCCCACACCAAATTCGATTTGTTGTCCTTTTTAATAATTATGACAAACTATACAATCACAGAAAATAATTCTTCTATTTTGTGTATGCAATAAATGATTTTGAGCATCAGAAAAAAAACAGAAGTTGCAAGTTTACAAGTAACTCACAAACCAAGTTAAACAGATTTCAACACAAACAAAACAGTGTTAACAGATTTCTCCCGGGTATAAGCCACCGCAATAAGGATATTTGTTTTGAGCCAAGTTACTGAAAGTGCATACTCGTAACTACGATACTTAGATTACTGAAGCACGCTGGGTTTTTCGCAAGACTTTATTTCGTTTGCATTTTTTCCTTTCTTTTTTAACCGATTGCTGAAGAATGCTTTAGGAGAGTTATTTGTGTAAGTTTATTTATGTTGTAAGTTTTTAAAAACAAGATAGCAACTGAGCACTATTCGCGACGCTCATACACTTCACTCCGAGGTACGAAAATAAAATAAAAAATCTTATAAAGGAAAGCTCTATCTTAATCCAATACCGCATCAAAATATAAACTCTTACCGACTACTGACAGACTGAAACGGATTTGGACTGTTTTGCTTTGGTTTCCGCCTCATTTTATCCGCTGAAGAAGAAAAAAAACGGACAAGTGCGAGTCAGGCTAGCACACCTAGGGTTCCGTACAAATCCAGAAAATTTCACAAAATTGGGAAGTAAGTAAGTTGTTAAAATCTCTATACCTACTATAAACATCGACAAAAAAGTTTTTTTTTTCATTTTTATCGTCGTACATCGAAAATAACACAATGTTAAAATAATTAAAAACCTTTTTTAGATTGTGCTAATGAAGTTCTTTTATATGATACCTTACATGATACGATTTACTCACTTTGAATTTTGAACCCATATTTTGTGAATTTTGAGACCCTATTTTTTGTGATGTAAATAAAAATGTACAGTTTTCAGATTTATTCCTAAATGTGTACTCTGAGACAATGCATCTCGACAAATTTCAAATCTCATTCTATGTCAACGGAGAGTACCCTGTAGGTTTTGATTTTTGTTAGTATCGAAATATTTTTTACGACACATTTTTACGGCGATTTTTTACGACATAAACGGCTGTTACTTTTTTAAACGATTACTGAGAAGTTTTTCTTTTACACAAATGCATGAGACCACATAGATATACGTATACAGTTTAAATTTCAACTCGATATCTTCACGCGTTCTTGAGATAAAGAGTCTTGACATACACACAGACGTACAGACGGACAACAAAGTGATCCTATAAAGGTTCCGTTTTTTCCTTTTGAGGTACGGAACCCTAAAAAACAAGACCCAACGCGATCCCTTTCAGGCTTGCATTACACTACATTAGAGCAACAAAACCTTCGTTTCCATCAGTTCTCAAAAATATTTTTCGTACGTTCAGCTCTATAGTTTATTTCACAAGCTAAGATTTTTCAATAAGCCATAGAGTCAAATCTATAGTCATATAGTCTACAAGAGTCTACTATAGCTTATTAGAAAATATATGACTATTATATATGACTTATTAGAAAATCCAGATTACAGAACTGCACAGAGTAGCAAAATCTTCGTGCATTTTTAAAGACACATCAGAGCGTGAAGTTGGTATATGGCAGATTGTTATGCAAAGGGTCATTACCATCACGAACTCGTTATTTTAATGGACAAGGTCACGTCATTAGCTTAGCACCTTCTAAGCTTAAGTAGGTACATCTAAATTACTAAACTGCATTTTAGATTCTGCAGCTTTCAGGACTGCTTGATTGCTGTGAACGATAATTGGATTAACATATTTTTAATTTATATTTTTAATTCAATCTTAATTTTTTAACTCTGTAATAGAAAGTTATGGTCACAAAGTACTGAGATCTTGCGAGATGGATTATGCAGTTCCAATCTCGCTAAATTAAAACATAACCCAGTGAATTTCCGCTGCAATTTTAAGACCACAACGCGAGTAATTATTTTACACTACGCAGTATGTATTGAGCAATGTATGTTTCGTTAACATGCATTTTGCGGTATATGAGCTTTCCATCCATCCATCAGCCGAAGGACGTCCACTGCTGGACATAGGCCTCCCCTATGGATCTCCAATAAGACCGGTTGGAAGCGGCTTGCATCCAGCGCGATCCTGCGGTCTTAATGAGGTCATCCGTCCACCTTGTGGGTGGACGTCCTACGCTGCGCTTGCCGGTACGTGGTTTCCACTCGAGAACTTTTCGACCCCATCGGTCATCAGCCCTCCACGCTATGTGCCCTGCCCATTGCCATTTCAACTTGCCAATCCGTTGGGCTATGTCGGTAACTTTTGTTCGTCTACGGATCTCCTCATTTCTGATTCGATCTCGCAGAGAGACTCCGAGCATAGCCCTCTCCATAGCTCGTTGGGCTACTTGGAGCTTACTAATAAGGGCCATAGTGAGAGACCACGTTTCTGTGCCATAAGTCATCACTGACAACACACACTGGTCGAAAACTTTCGACCAGTGTATGAGCTTTAGTTGCATATAAATATCTCGCGCGGTGAAGAGATTATTTCTGTCTAGATCTCATTGATGTTAAAAAAAAAACAATTACCGCAATTAATATATCATATCATAAAAACGTCGCAATGGTTTGCCAATTTTAAGAAGTTGTTAAGAAATTGCCTACTTATAGAAGCAAGGCAGATACACGTTACATATAACTACTATACAGGATTATTGGTAATTAATTAGCATCCTTTTAGGGGCTTATTCTGTACATCAAAACTAACTAAACTAACGACTTTTATAAAATCTCAAAAAAAAAAAAAAAAAAAGTCTCATAGAAAAATATCGTTCACCCTCAACAAAATGTGGTAGAGCTGTTTTTTTTTTTAGATACTTTCACTGCTGAGGTACTTTTGTAAGGTGCCTGCAAATTCTAAAACGCCCACGCCAGGCGCGGGCAGACGCCTCCGCGTTCAGACCGCGTTGGCGTCTCTACGCGAGTACTAAATAACACGCACGGAATGATAACGCGCCAGGCGCGTATAGCCGCACTGGCCCTTGTACCGCCAGACGACTTTTTTTTAGACTTCTCACGCTCGGCGCGTTTACGCTCCTGGCTCCCCCTACAACCCACCTATGCCTATGACTTAATTTGATGAGCTTTTTAACTGTATTTTTGAAAAAAAAAAACTTTTTCATGAAAAAAAAGAATTATTTTTTTTAGTTTTCACATAGTTAGACCATTTTGTTTTTATTTTATTTTTTGTCCAAAAATAGCTAATATTGTATAGAATATCCTTGCCAAGTTTTATAATGGGCGTAAAACTGGATTAGGAGCTAGACTGGAAATTCTGACGAAATGTGGTGTCCGTCGTCCATCAGTATAGGGTGGTGTTGACGTAAATTGCATTTACCAAGTTATTAAATATTAGATTAAAATAATTGAACCACTTAATTTATTTCTTCATTTTATGAGCTTTTTTATTGTATATTTGGAAAAGAAAAAAAAATTTCATAAAATTGTCCGATTTAATTTTTTAGCCCTTAATCCAGTTTCACGACCATAATAAAACTTAGCAAGGATATTTTATACAGTATTAGCTATATTTGAACAAAACAGAAAAAAAAATCGAAGTTATATAACTTTAGAATATATATAATTTAATAAAATTAATAAAAAAAAATTAAAACGCACATTTTGATGAAAAACATTTTTTTTTCTTTTCCAAAAATATAATAAAAAAGTTCATAAAATGATGAAATAAATTAAGTGGTTTAATTATTTTAATCTATAATTTTATAACTTGAGCTTTTTTATTATATTTTTGGAAAAGAAAAAAAAATCTTAAAAAAATGTTAATAAAAAAATGTTATAACTTACCAAGTTACAAAATTATAGATTAAAATAATTAAACCACTTAATTTATTCACGACCATAATAAAACTTAAAAGAAAAAAAATCGAAGTGATCTAACTTAGTGAAAATTAAGAAAAAAAAAACAAAAAGGCACATTTTGATGAAAAAAAAAAATTTTTCTTTACATATATTTTATTCTTTAATACAATAAAAAGCTCATAAAATGAAGAAATAAATTAATTGGTTTAATTATTTTAATCTATAATATTATGACTTGGTAAATGCAATTTACGTCAACACCACCCTATACTGATGGATGACGGTAGTACCACATTTCGGTAGTATTTCCAGCCTATGTCCTAATCCAGTTTCACGCCCATTAAAAAAAACTTAGCAAGGATATTCTATACAATGTTAGCTATTTTTGGACAAAAAATAAAAAAAAATCAAAATGGTCTAACTTTGTGAAAATTAAAAAAAAAAAAAAAACATGAAAAAAAATATTTGCCAGCATGTTGTATTTGATAGAGTAGCATAAAACTATGTAATTTACTATAATTTAGTGTTTTTTTTTTAAAAATCGTTTCCCACGCCTCGCGCGTTTGTACGCTTTGGCGTTACTTCTGATAAAACACACACGTATGTGGTTTCTCGCACCGTCCTATGGAATTCGATGCAACACGCCTGGCGCGTGTAGCCGCCCTTTGGTGTGAGAATCGAAAACACAGACGTGCGTGTTTTCCGCAGTGAAAGTGTTAACAAAAGTTGCAGAACTAAAGTTGTTGGTTTTAATGTACAGAATAAGTCCCTTTTTATTTTTTTTTGTTGACGGGGGGGAAATCTTTTACAGATACCCAGCTGCGTTGGGGTGCAACTGGGTTAGGTGGACTTAACCACTAAAACCCCCTCGGTAGCCGCCTTTTATCTCTATAGACGGCACTGGGATCTCCGATGGAACGCACCAGTGCCTTCTAGCATGTACATTGACGTTCCAAAAACGATACATGCCTTATTAAAACGGTGCTTAATTAGCCGTGCCGTTGTCTCCTCCGGCAGGTGCCCCTTTTAGTCGGCTTTTACGACAGGCAGGGGATACTGGAACCGTATTCTAACGCCCCGGTTCCAGGGTTCACCGGCTGGGGTCTACAATTCCACTACCCTAATGCCGTCGTCCTCTCACAAAACCGGTTCGCTCGCGTTCTCGCTCGGCTGCTTCCTTTTGCCCGATGACTTTTTCACAAAATTCCGTCATTGCTGCCCAGGACGATTTGTTTGCCAGCATAGAAGAAACTATACTTTTTAGAGACAATTCCGGCCCCACTTTTGAGATCAAGGTCTGACGCTCCATGTACCACGCTGAGCACTCCTCCAGAGTGTGCTGTGCAGAGTCCGCGGTCGCCTCGCAGTGGTAGCATTGCGGCGTCAATTCACGACCTATTCGGTTGAAGTATACCCCGAAACATCCATGTCCGGTAAGTATCTGAGTCAGGCGGATTGTAACGTGACTCGTTCTTCTCTTTTGAGCCACTCGCTGAAACTAGGCAGAATAGCACTGACTGCTCGTTGCTCTGTGTTTCGAGGCTCTTGAAGTCTCTGGTGCCATTTTTCTAGTGCAGATATTTGCTCCTGCTTACGCACTTCTACGACACTACCCTGCGGCGTGCCATCGCTCTGGTGGAGACGTTTATGCACTCGAGCAACAAAATAAGTCCCTAAAAGGTTGCTAATGGATTACCAATAACCCTGTATATATTTAGTATAACTGAAATCTATCATACGTATCGTAACTGATCTTATTGACCTGGCGCTGTTTACAAAATCGTAGTCTATAGGTATAATGTCTAGATAGATAAATGGGCAAAGGCTTAGACCGGTACTAAGAACTTTATAGTACTAAAGTTAATTATGTATGGGATGTAAAGTTTTCTTATGAAGATCGTAGAGCTATAAGCGTATATAGCGAACAAAGTTCTTCTACTAGTTAGGTGGTCCTAACGAATATTGCTATAGCACATTCCTAGATACTATCATACAAGTTTATTCTGAAAAGGTTATTTTGTACTGTACCGTACCTGCTATTTAATAGTCCAATAGGTACTGAACATAATATGCCTATCGATGAAGGGTGATTGGGAGACTGTATAGAACCACGCTGGCCAGTGCAGGTTTGTGGTGGTGAATGGTCCTTTTGGTGAGACTAAAGGTAGACCTTTTAGCATGGAACATTAATACTCTTACTACTACTACTAAGTAGATATTCTTCTAAGTCTGCGCTTCTAAGCTTCATCTTCGACCATCGCTTAAAATCAGGCGAGTTGGTGGTCAAGCACGGACTGATTCGCGATAAAATAAAAAAATCATCAACTCTCCAATCATATAATAACTAAAAAAATATCCGTTTACTGATGATAATTATGGCTCTCGAAGTTATCATTTTCATAAGTTACGCAATACAAATTTAATATTTTAATTTTGAGGTTCAATTTCGTAATACAACTTAAAATTTGTTTTATAATATTAAAATTTAAGAAGGCCGCAAGCGATAACGTCTCCAGTCAAAAATGGTATATAATTTTATTAGTTTTAAATTGTTAATTTATTCTTGTTAGTTTTGTTACACAACACTTTAAGTGTATATTGGTAAAATTCCATAATTAACAATAAATAAATCTCTATACGGAATGTTTGTCTAGACAAAAAACATATTCTAGGATATACAATATACCTATCATCCTATTCATCATTACAATCAACTTTTATTAAGGGACCAACCTCGATAACACAAAAAAAAACAGTTTCTATAAAAAAAATCGTTACTAAATAGAATCAGCTGATATTTGTTGCCAATCTGGGTTGCCCCCTAGTGAAAATTATTGAGTATATACATAAAATATACCTGTCGTCAACAGAAACGCCTTGTATCTAGGTACTCTTCACCAATGAGAACGCATATATTAAGATCAAAACTCAGATTAACTGGTTGCCGCAATCGGTTTAAAAAATGGTTGTCATTTGTTACAGTACCAACATGTTAGAAGGAACGAAGATCAACACCCCGTCTCAGATGTCTAAAGTATTCAACATTGCCAAAGACACTGTCTTATTCCTCATACTCTCCTGTTACTACATGCTGGAAGCTCTATTCTGGACCTTAGTGCCCAATGCAATAAGGCCTATGAAAAGCCTGAAGGGGGACGTGGTTTTGGTGACGGGAGGGGGAGGAGGGGTGGGGAGACTGTTGGCTGTGAGGCTGGCGCGGTTAGGAGCAAAAGTGGTCGTGTGGGATATCAATAGAGATGGTAAGTATTACAGTGTTATGGCCCGGACTAAGAACCCCAGACCATCGTTATTTTATCCAATATTTAATCTTAAAATACAGGGTTATTTCTAATCAATTAGCATCCTTTTAGGGGCTTATTCTGTACATCAAAACTTACAACTTTTGTTCTGCGAATTATGTCAAAACTAAAAAAAAAATTGTTGTTCCATAGAAAGATATTGTTCACCCGCGACAAAATGTATGGAACAGCTGCTTTTTTTTTAGTTTTGACAAAAGTTGCAGAACAAAAGTTGTTAGTTTTGATGTACAGAATAAGCGCCTAAAAGGATGCTAATTGATTAGAAGTAACCCTGTATATTTACTTTTTTATTTTACAAACTCCGTAATGGTCCATCGTTTTACCTATGCTCCTAGCATCTACTGACAAACTTTCAGCTTTTAAAAAACAACGAAGGTCTATGGTTCATGGGCTCTTACTCTATTATATATATTTTCGGCGCTAGAAGATTCGGCTATGGATTTCCAATAAACCCTTATTGGAAATCCATATATATATTTCCTATTTCCAGCAGTGGACGTCCTACGGCTGATGGATGAGATGAAGAGAGGTTTTGGTCGCATGGCTAGTATTGTAGTATACATAAAAAAGCAAAAAAACTGAGAAGATAGGGGTTAAAGTATAGTTTCGTTTGTTAATTGTGTTTTTAAACAATAACAATTATTCACAGCTTCATCCCTAATACAACATTTGAAAATAAAACTAGAAATAAAATTTTCTATGAGAAAACACTTAGGAGTCATCCCTTTCATGATAACTAGTGAAATGGTGACCTTATCCATTTCTATGAATTATGATTCACATCAGAACTCACTATTGTAGAGACTACATAATTGATAGGTAAGTAAATTCCAAGTAGGTACTTATGAGTGTTATTTTTTCTATCTGTTTGATAAGTCTGTATCAATTTATATTATGTATATCTACTTTTAGACCTACATGCGAAAAGGTTATGGGTTTATTGTCAAGAAAAGATAAAAGGATCCTTCGTGCTTCAGGCTTTATCCCACAGATCTCCTTATAAAGAAGGACAATTATTTAGAATGGAGCCGTGGTTCAGTATAAATTAAGCACTGGACAACCTTGCTCCAGTACCCAGCTGAACGGTACTTAAATCTATTTATTAGATCCGGTTTTCGGACGGATGGCCATTAAGTATCAATGTAAAGTTTAAAATCTTCAAAACAAATATTGACGATGTAATATGTTATTTGGTTTTCCTTTGAATTCTAGTCTAATATTTCTTTAGACTAGAATTCAACTTTAAACTCTAATATTTCTTTAGACGGAGGAAAAATTATACTCATCCTTATTATATCATTGTATCTACTCATCTTTAGGTCCAACTTTTACTATGGGATTAATACAAAAATCGTAAATGAATCAGATGTTCATACAAAATTTTTATCGATCTCGATAAAATGTACGACGAATATCTGCGAATTGTCAATATTATCTCCATAAACCTAATCAGGGTTTATTATATCACCAAAATTCTTTATTCCAGGTTTGAAGAAAACGTGTTCAGACGTAAAAGAAGAAGGCTATGAGATCTCGAGCTACGTCGTCGACCTCGCCCAACGGAGCGCGGTGTACGAAGCTGCCGAAAAAGTTAAAAGAGAGGTAACATACGAGTCCTTGGATACTTACTGACCCTAAAAGATGTGGTTAAAATGCTTAAGTTATCAAAAGCTTATAAGTATCTATGTCTCTACTATTATTACAGAACTTCATGGGCGCAGCTGGATGGGGAGTCACGGGTGGACTTAAACATTAACTATAACGGAAAATTTAAAAGTCAATATATTATATTTTTATCCGGTGCGCAAAAATATACAGAGATATTTGCTTACCATTTACTAAGCCTATTTAATTTCAAAGAGGGTGATTTAGACGTGATTAATACCATCATTACGAACAACTTTTACTATGGGGCCAGCAAAAATTCGAGAAGAAAAATCATCTTTCATACATTTTGTCGATTGCGACTTGCAATTTTGTATGAAACAGCTGATTTTTTTATTTTGGGTTGCCCCATAGTAAAAGTTGTTCGTAACGATGGTTTGAATCACCCCGTTTCAGCTTAGTACCTACAAGGTAAGCATATAACCCTGTATAGCTGTCCCTCTTAGAAAATCTGTAGCTACGCCAATGTCGCCCCACATAAACTCATATTTAGTTCGATGATGTCAAAAATTGCTCTTACTATATGTGAGGTATACCTCACCCCAAACTGCCACTAGAGAACGTTTCACGAAACAAGTCCCTCAAAATCGTCGCCACAATCGCATAGCCGACCCGTTAAAAATAGTTCCACTTTTTGCCGCGGGACTTGTTTCGTGAAACAAGTCCCGCGTGCACTCTACCTACCCTATAATTATTATAACCATAGGGTATGATTATGAAGATAATTCAGAATCATAATGTTATTGTCAGGTTGGCAAAGTCGACGTACTGATCAACAATGCTGGGACAGTTTTCGGAGAAACTCTTCTGGAGCTCAGCGACTCCGCCATAGAAACTACCTACAAAGTTAACATACTCTCACATTACTGGGTAAGATTTGTTGAATTATGTAACATATAGGTAGCCTCACTACATGAATTAGGTACGCTTTATACTTGTTTTTTTTAACGGGCATAAGTGCCTTTATTGACTGCAATAAGATACAATACTTCTTTATATGCTAAAACTGCATACACTACTATTACATAAAAAGCAATTGGATCATCGACAGACCCTTGAAGGTCTAAAGATAATCCAAAGGCTTAAACCCACTGCCAGTTGGCAGCGTGCCCAGCATGCTGGCTGCATTGCCACGCTGAATGGCAATGCTTATACTTATTTACATTTTAATAAGTTTTTTTTAGGAAATTCCCTAATTTTGTTGCCTTTTTTCCATCTAACCGTAATCAGAAAAAGGCGAATATGGGTGGTTAAATGCTAGTCTGTATATTCGATCCTTATTTTAGTAGAATTTATTTATTTCATCAGTTTCAATTTCTCAATGTCATACATCAAATAGGTACACATTAATTATAATATTTCACTCATTATATAATAACATAACACATTCATTATCATAGCTATACTTTACCTAGTTTATTTTTTTTGTGGTAGGCACTTTAGTAACCTTGGCGTGCACTTTTATTTCTAAATTGCATCGTAATTGATTGCATTAGTTTGTAAATGTCGTTAAAGATTGTAAATCTAATTATTAATGGAAAAAAATCATGCTAGCTAGAGTTGTCTTTCCTTTTTATTCTATTTAAAAATGTTTCCAAAATGTTCTGTATTTATTAAACAGCATAATAGTTAAAAATTAAAACATTACAGTTTCACTGTAAAATGAAATATATTTTATAAATAATAATTTTTAAAATAACTAACCAACATTAACCTAGCTAACAACTTTACTTTAGGGTTGCAGTAGTGTGTGCAAGCGCCCCCGCAATCCTGAGTAAGATTCGTAGAGACGGAACAACCCAGGGATTTTAGTGGGTACACCGCCAGACCAATGAATTTCCACATAACCACCCTGCCTCCCCGGGGTGGGCTGGTATCCTTAAAAAATCCTTACTACCTTACTCCTTTCTATTCTGTTTACAAAGCTGTAGGTTCAAAGAGAATTCCTCTGCCTCATTGTCTTTGATATTTGCTTCTAATACAAAATTATATTTATATATATATATATATATGTCGAATCCATAAAAGGATCCGCATCAGTTATGGTGATTCAATGTGGTAATGATTTTATACCATCTGACCCAACAATACTTCAGTGTGGCGTGGCGTGGGTTAAGCGGGCGAGGAGATAAATTGCGACGTCACGAACAATCAGTTTATTTCACAGAAGATTACGTTTGACTACAATTATAGAGAAAACTTTAAGCGAAGGACATGGCGTTCCGCAGCGTAACGCACGCTGCCACTGTTTTATCAAGAATCACAACTAGAGCCATTCTAAACACATTTCACCAACATAACCTCTCCGAACCAGCTCTCTTTACCACTCTCAAGTGCTATCTGTCAAGTCATCATCGCATTTTCCCGCCCATCGGCCGATCATGCGATATCACTTGAAAACCTCCTTGGAACCAATCAGCAGCGTTTGTCTCAAGCGTTACCCCAGGAATGTTGCCACTACCATTCCTAGTCCTTCGAAATTATACTAAGTGGCACTATTTTAAAATAAACTTAAAGCTATTGTCCCGTTATATATATATATTTTCCAGACAGTGAAAGCGTTCCTGCCCGACATGATAGAGAGCGGCAAGGGCCACATTGTGACGGTGGGCTCAGTGGCGGGACTCCTCGGCACCTATCGCTGTACGGACTACAGCGCCACCAAGTTCGCTACCGTCGGCTTCCACGAGAGCCTCTTCACAGAACTTAGGGTAAATTATATGATGTGAATGTCGTAGAACCGGAATGATGGTTTTTTTTGGATTTCATTTTTAAGTCTTAAGGTAGTCAATTTTTTTTTTTTTGATACCGTAAAGTGGGGTTATTTGGAAACCACGGGGCTAATTAAAACTTTGGAAATAAAAGATTTGGTAGCTAATAATTTTGTCTGTACTGGCAATATAACTTTTGTTTTATCTTCTGGCAAAACTTCAATTCAAGCATTATTATGGGAGGAAACTTTGTGGTTATAAATCCATTTCATGTGCCAAAAAACGGTTGTCGAAAAAAATTTGTAAAAAGTGTGTTTTTTATGGGTGGACTACTTTGCCTTGGATACACGAAGTTTATGGAGGTAAGTTAAATGTAAGAACTGTCTCGTATCATACGTTTTCTTGTGATTTCAATGTTTCCTGCCAGCCTATTCTAACCTGGTTAGATCGCCAAATATGTTTTGTTTTTTAAATTGGGGCTTTTTGGAACCATTTTGAGGCTATTTGGAACAGAATTCCAAATAGCTCCCATCAAGCGTGGTAACAGTTTTACTAAAGTTTTAAGTGATGTTTCAAATAGCCCCGTATGTAACTTTTGATTATTTAAGGGTAGGTACGAGTAAGTTTTATTTTTTGTTCCAGTTTTATGATCATGGTGCGAACATACAATAGAAAATTCACGAATACAAGAAATGGAAATTCAGATTTGCCATATCAGAATTATAATTCTAATAGCCTACTAGATGCAATTAGTTGTGTGAAAGAGGGACGAATGGGTCTCGTCCAAGCCGCTAACATATATGGCGTGCCAAAAAGTACATTAAGCAGAAAGACAAGAAATATAAACTGTTCACAAGAAAAGGCTGGTGATCCGACATTGTTTTCATCCGAAGAGGAAAATATCTTCCTTAAATATATATTATTGGTAGGAGAATGGGGATTTCCTTTCGACACTACAGACCTTCGTGTGTTCGCACAGAAATACCTGAACAAAATTGGTAAAAAAAATTATGGACTTCAAGACAATATGCCCGGGGTTGATTGGGCCCGAAATTTTCTCAATAGATATTCCACACAACTCTCCAACCGCAAATCTGCGAACATTTCTAGTGACCGAGCCAAAATAACGTTCGAGGACATAGACGCTTTTTTTGAAAATTACGCCAAAACTTGTTACCTGCTAAATTTACTTATTCTATTTTATATATCCATATGTGAATGAATCTGAATATACGTCCTACCTAATTAAATAACGTATTTTTTTTCTTTATTTTAGTTGACCTCCCCTTAAATTGTTCCAAATTCACCCTACACTCTATACTTAAAGTTTATTCGAATCTCCATACTAATTCCAAATAGCCCCAAATATACCACACACATTTTTAGTTAGGAATTTTAGAGACAAATAATGAAAGATCCACACTATTTTAATATGGCTCAGATACGCTTTTATGGTTCCAAATATCGCACGACTTGTTCTAATCAAAACTCGCTAAAAACTTTGAAAAAGTGCAGTATTTTTGTCAAGTTTCAAATAACCCCAATATTGCGATAATTGGAACAGCACTTTAGAAAAGTGATATCTTTGGAATTGCATTGCGTATATATACGAATGGCAATACCACAAAGAAACGTTGCCGTTAGGATCTGTAAAAAACAGTTATTAGGACACGACTATCTCTATTATAGCTCGTTAAAAATAACGTTTTTTATAAAATTTTGTACCAAATAACCCCACTTTACGGTAGTTTTTTTTTATGTTGTCGCTATTTCATTTCTTAACAAAATTAAGAGAGTCCTGAATTTCCTCTCCGCTGGTAAATGGTAGGGATCCTAATAAAAGTTAAAACATAATGATTATAGGTACCTACTCTTTGCAAAAACTGGCAGGCATAGGTAAGTGGCTCAAAAGTGGAATATGGTCACATTTGCACAGGAGAGTACAGATGCACACTTCGTATCGCACTAGATTGTAACGAAAAGTTAAAAAAAAAATTACTATGAAGGAGAGTAAAAGACATCAACGCGTGCTAAGTTCTAATTCAAAAAAACGCGTTGATGTGCTCTACACTATGGATTTTCTGCTATTTTTGTTTTTACTAAGAACTAGCGAGAACTTACACTTTAACCGACTTACAAAAAAGAGGAGGTACCATGTTCGTCCCATTAAAAACCGATTCGAACTAGAGGGTAGGAAGGTTACCTATATTCCCGAGGTGACCCCATTTAAATTTTAAATCGAAATCGGCTGAGATGTTTCTGAAAAATCAACAATAAAACACGGTTATCTGCTTACCCTGTAAAGGCAAAAAAGAGAGTGATTAAGACCATCGTTATGAACAACTTTTACTATGGGGCCAACCCAAATTCAATAAAAAAATGAGCTATTCCATACAAATAAATCAGCAACTTGGAATCGATAAAATGTGAATGTCGATAAAATGAAAATGTAAAACGTGTGACACGGCTATTTTTTTTTTCTCGGATTCCGGTTTAGCCCCATAGTAAAAGTTGTAATGATAGTCCTAATCACCTCCTGTCGGCCTAATACACCAGTTCTGGATAATAACGCTGTATAAAAATTACTACATGGATGACACATCGATTTGTGCGAACTATTGGAATTCTGCACACGGTAACGGTAGTAAGTCGGCCATTTTTGGCGAAAAACTAAATTATTGAGAATCATTATTCATTCCAGGCTCACGGACACAATACCATCCACGCAACTCTAGTTTGCCCCTACTACATAAACACGGGGATGTTCGACGGAGTCACTCCGCGCCTCATGCCGATGTTGGAGCCCGACTACGTCGCCGAAACTATGATCGACTCGATCAGGAAGAATGAGGTCAACTGTATCATGCCGGGATCGGTCAGATATCTGCTGCCTCTTAAATGGTTAGTACCTAACCCTTGTTATTGTTATAAATAATAGGGAGACGCGCGACGGCCGAATAGAAAACAAATTGTGCCGGTTAGACCCGAAGGAGCTATCCGATCGGTACAAGCCGAGTAATATTATTTTTTATAGGTATATATATATATATATATATTATAGGATAGTAGCTAGCTGCTTCGGGTCGTCTTAGTCGTTCGACAAATTCTGCCGCACCGTCTCTGCCGGCCCGCTTATATGTGTAGCTACCTTAATGCATTTTAACCTTTTTAGAAAAAGGAAATGAAACCTTGTTGGTAAAAACTTTTTATTTGAGCTTTGTCGTGCTCCTGCTCTCTGTAGAGCGAACATCGAGCGAGGTAAGTTTTGGAATTCCCTTTTAATGCATTGTAGTTACAACTACTTGTCTCTAGATGGCAGTGTCAGTTTCCGTTAATTGCAAACTCATCTTCGTCAAAGAAGATTTATTAAGCCGGAAACATACAATGGGACGCGGCTTACGGACGCGACTGACAGCCGCGACTTGGCAATGTGCACAGTCTTAAGACATCCGGTGTGCCAGATCGCTCTCGGACGTCCGAACGCTCAAGGTCGTCCGAAGGTGACGTCCGCGACTTATGTCCGATAGTGTGCACGGCTCAGTGTACTTTCATAGTCTAGGTCACGGCTGTCAGTCGCGTCCGTAAGCCGCGTCCGATAGTATGTTTCGAGCTTTACACTAACCGGATGGGGGCAACCTTATTCTGTTTAAAACTTCATTGCTGAATACCAAAAAGTCTGTACAAAGTACAATACTAAACTTTTGCTGGGATTTTGTCTTTTTTTTACTTTATCAGCCAGCAGGTCAGCAGCCGTCGTGGGTAGACCTACGTTCTGCAGTGGACTATTAAAAAAAGGCTGGTACAGTACAGTACGTCAACAGCCTGGAACTAGAAGCCCTTTGTGAAATCACAACACTATACACTGAGAGAAAAACTAACAAAAAAATAGTAATCTATACTAAAATTTTACTAAATCCGAGGACAACAAATGACCTGTAATAAATACAAATCGATTTTTGTTAATGCAATTAGTAGGTATTACAATATCAGTTCTGTTATATGTAGTAAGGTCCCAGTAGCTTCAATAGATTAGCTTTGTAATATCTAGTAAAGTCCATAGTAATCTTTACTAAAATGTTTCTAATCCCGAAGACAACAAATGCCCTGTTAAAAATACAAATCGATATTTAGTAGGTATTACTAATACCTGTTTTGTTATAGCTAGCAAAGTCAAAGTTAAATCTTAGTAAAGAATACTAAAGATTTTACTAATTCCGAGGACAACAAATGCCCTGTAAAAAATACAAATTGATATTTAGTAGGAATTATTAATACCTGTTTTGTTACATGTAGTAAGGCCCCAGTAAATCGAATAGATTAGTTTTGTAATATCTAGCAAAGTCCTAGTAATTTCGAAATTTTAGTTTTGTGTTATCTATAAACCCCTAGTAATTTTAATAGAATAGTTTTGTAATATCTAGTCAAGTCTTAGTACTTTCAAAAGTTTAGTTTTGTATCATCTAGTAAACCCCTAGTAATTTTAATAGAATAGTTTTGTAATATCTAGTCAAATCTTAGTACTTTCAAAAGTTTAGTTCTGTATCATCTAGTAAACACCTAGTAATTTTGATAGATTAGTTTTGTAATATCTAGTAAGCCTTAGTACTTTCGAAAGTTTGGTTCAGTATTATCTAGTAAAAGTCTAGTAGTTTCAATAGCTTAATTTTGCATTATCTAGTTGATTTTTGTAATGTCTAGTTTAGTTCTGTGTTATCAATTTAGTAAACCCTATCCAAGATAAAGTTATAAAACACTTCAAATTGAAATATTAAAAACTGAATACCTACTTATAACAATTACCTATAAGTATACGGTATTAAATATTTCAATTTGAAGTGTTTTATAACTTTTTTATGGAAAGGGTTTATTAAGTAGATATCACAGAACTAAACTAGACATTACAAAAACCAACTAGATAATACAAAATTAAGCTATTGAAACTACTTGAGTTACATATCTTACAAAACGAATCTAAGGTTATAAACTAAAAAAAAACTAAATGTAAGTTACAAAGTGAATAATAATTGCAAACATAAAAATAAAGATTCAAGTGAAGTCATGTTAGATATTTATTAAGTATTATACATTTATAATATAACACACGAAACAGCCACATGTACAATAAAACATAATTTACATTGCCGGCGAGTATAATGTATTCACGGAGATACCCAGTTACTCAGTAGATTCTGGGTAAAATTGTCAATTTTCACTTACACTGGTTAAATCTGTACTTATGACACTACACTATTAAACACAGTTAGTTGGTACGCACTGAGCTTCATTCTCCATGTTTACTCTACTGCGCGCAACGACGAAATGGCTGCTGGAAAGGCTGGATCGTATTCACTGAGACCCCAATTACTCAGTAAGATGACTGTATAGCTGTTATAACAATGACTCCTGGGTAAGATTGTCAATTGTCACTCACAGTGTTTAAATCTGTTGGTAAAACACAGTTTGTTGGTACTGAACTTCACTCTCCATGTTTAATCTACTGCAAGCAACTACGAAATGGCTGCTGAAAAGGCGGGATCGTATTCATAAAGCAAAACTCACCGGACAATTTACTGGAAATAACAAAACATTTCGTTGAAATTACTTAGCTTATTGCTGGATTTACAAAATAGACCAAAAACTAAATGTTTCTGTTGCATTAACTAAAGTTTTGTAGTAAAATTACAATAGTGTCTTGAAATTAATAAATCCTCATGCTTGAAATTATTCTTCCTTTCAATACAAATGACAATCGAGTTTTGAAAATGATTAAACCCACGCTTGTAATTACAAAACAAGGTAAATCAATTTTTTTTCATCTTCCAAACCAGTGGTATATCAGATACCAATACTTGTCTATACCAGTACCTATCTAGGTACCAACGCGGTGGATTTTTTTTGTAAGTACATAGTACTAATCGCCTAAGAGCATGTCAAACCGTACGAAGTACTCGTATGATACTTAGTGTACTGAACTACTGAAACCAAAGCCAAAGCCGTCAAATAAGGATATTTCAACGACGTTGGTGGGAACAGAAAACGCGGCATCAGAAAAAATCTTAATGCCAATTAATGCAATTAGAATTAATGCATAAGTATTAATTTGAGATTTTTCGAGTATTAAAGTGTAAACTTATCTCGTATATTATTCCAGTAACTTCAGTGCCCTTACCATGACTTTTGATAGTAAACGTAAACTTTTTTCCGTTTCCGTTTAATAGCTTCATATATTTAACCATACCTTATTAAATGTTAAAGCCAAAAATTTGCTTTTTATTTGTTTGCTTTTATTTGCTTGACTCAAGACCATAGCGTAAAATCATTTTATAATAATTTGTTCTGGGAAAAATATTGTTACTTACTACTACTTATGATCTAATATTTGCTATTGTTATAAGCAAGCAGGCGATAAGTTTACGTTTTACGGCTAATTTTGTCGATTTTATAACTTTGTTGTTGAAAAGCAATAATGCTTTGTTTGGGAATTTTGTCATCTTGTAATTTCAATTGAGATTATTATCGTAAGAGCGCTTATAATGTTTGTTTCTGAAAAAACAGTACGTCATATTTTGATTCCTGTAGGCCACGCGGGCGAAGCCGTTAGAAGCTCATAATAATTAAAGCGTGTTCCTTGGAATTACAAAGAGGGATAAATTAATTATATTTGTTGTACCAAATAAAGTTCTTGTTAAATTTTATAAACGTGTGTTGAAGTTAAATAAGCGTGTTATTTGGAATTGCAAAACGGGAAAAACTAAATAATTATGTTGTATCAATATTCTTTACTCAACTTTACTCAGTCAAAGTTCTTTATAAATTTCACAAACGTGTGTAAAAAAATAATAAAGCATGTTCTTTGGAATTACAAAAAGGGGAAAACTAAATATTTTTGTTTACTAATTAAAGTTCTTTCTAAACATCACAAACGTGTGTTGAAATTAATAAAGTATGTTGTTAGGAATTACAAAAAGGGAAACATTAAATATTATTGTTGTACCAGTTAAAGCTATTTCTAATAATTACAAACTAGTGTTGAAATTAATAAAGCGTGTTGCTTGTTATCACAAAAAGGGAAATATTAGATATTTTTGTTGTAGCAATTAAAGATATTTCTAATATTTACAAACGGGTGTTGAAATTAATAAAGCATGTTGCTTGGAATTACAAAAAGGGTAAAACAAAATATTTTTGTTGTACCAATCAAAGTTCTTTCTAAAAATCACAAACGTGTATTGAAATTAATAAAGCATGCTCTTTGAAATTACAAAAAGGGGAAAACTAAATATTATTGTTGTACCAATTAAAGTTATTTCCAATAATTACAAACGAGTGTTGAAATTTAAAAAGCATGTTACTTGGAATTACAAAAAGGGTAAAACAAAATATTTTTGTTATACCAATTAAAGTTCTTTCTAACAATTACTAATGCGTGTTGAAATTAATAAAACGAGATGCTTGGAATTACAAAAGGAAAAAACTAAATCTTTTCTTGTACCAATAATTTTATTTTTTTCTAAAAATTACAAACCCGTGTTGAAATAAATAAAGCTTGTTGCTTGGAATTACAAAAAGGTAATATTTTTTTATAAACTAAATATTTTTGTTGTATCAACTATAGTTTATTCTTAAAATTACAAACGTTTTTTTAAATTGATCAAAATTATTACTTAGAATTACAAAATAGGTAAACTGTTAGAAACACAACTACCTTTTCTTGAAAATAGTAATCGATTTTGCGGAATTTACAAAACTCTAACAATATTTACTATAAATTTGTAATAAATATTAAACTTTTGCAATATCTGCATTTACTAAAATCGTATTTTAGGAATTACAATTACAAAAACAAAACTGTTAGTAAAAAATAATAAAAATTGCAAATACCTACAGCAAAACTTTGCTAAATTATACTAAAATTTAGTGTTTTCGCCAAATACAAAGGACTTTTGTAATATTTAGGGGCGATTTTTTTCTCAGTGTAGTAGTGTTTCTCACAAGTATTTTCAATATGTATCAAGTTTTTAATTTATCTATTCTGTTCCAGCCTTCTGCCAGCTAAAATGTGTTGGGACCTGATGAACCGCGTCATGAAGGGGCCGCAGTCTATGATGGAATTCAAAGGAAAGCCTAAAGTAACAGCTAGATAGAGCATTTAACTGCATTCAACCTATGTATAACTTAGAAAATCACTGGTAGTTCAGGGTAAAATAGAGTCGGATCATTGACTATAAATTAATGTAAGACAATATGCTACTTTTTGATTAGAAGTAGCATTTTGGCTCCTAATTGAAATTTTTTTATAATGTCCTATGCTGAGATAAAATAGCATTTACAAATACAGAAATAGATGTAGGTATATAATAGGCTCAATTACAACGGCGCCATCGTAAATTTAATAGCAACGTAAAAAGTGTTCTCTCTGTCGAATGCCTAAAGTGAAAAAGAATAAGAAATATTCTAAATTGCTAATATAACTATGATGGCGCTTTCGTAATTGGACATAATAACTTTTGTATAGCTGTAGACCTTTTATACATAGTAGAGCCTAAAACAGAGACCTAAATATGAGATTATTCATAGAACAAAAACTAAAGTGTAGTATTTTTCATGTAGTTCCGTATTTTTTATAGTTTTCTCTTGTTTCCTGAATGAGAACTTTAGGAGCACTAAAAGGAAGCATTAAAAATATACGTAATTTTACATAATCATGATAATCTCATACAAAGGTTAAGGGTATTATTTAATGTGAAATAGATATAGTATTTGTATACAGTAAAGCTAACATAAAAAAAAAAATAACATATCATTTTTATATGTGAGAATGGCTCGTCAGTATAACCAATTTGTTAATAAAAAGTTTGATGACATCGATAAATTTACTTCAAAATTTACATTTTACATTAAGCAAGTTAAAGATATTATCCTCTATACCAAACCCGTCAAGTCGAGTGCAACCTCTGGGTTGTGCCTGGCTACTAAAAACATGTCTGATACTTAGATGGCAAAGAGTACGCAGTAAGAGTACTTCATATGTGTTAGTTATTCTTCCTTTTTTTCCAGTTTTTACTTTCTTTTTCATTTACTTATTTGCAGTTAATATTTTTAGAGAAACCAAAAGCCTCTATGTCTTCTCATTCAATTATCTTTTCTGTGTACACATCTATTTGAAATAACAATTCAGATCTTTATATATATATATATATATATATATATATATATATATATATATATATATATATATATTTAAGTTAAACTTTTAGAATTTTAATCTCTCTATTTAAATATACTACCTACATGAGTCGTTTGTACTTGACAAATAAATACAACAAGTTCCACATACAAAAATCATAATTTATTAACTTAAAAATTAATATCACAAGTTTAAAATAAATCGTAGAAGTAGTCTAAGCCCTGGCCGAGCTCCCATATAGCGACCCCTGTGCCATATTCTCTCGCCAGGTCCAGCCTTTTCTGTATCGAGTACAAAGTTGGATAGAATATTTTCTTAGCCCCTTGAGATGTTCTGTGAAAGAAAAAAAACATGATCGTGTATTTCTTGAACCCTAGTATCCTATAATAGGGCTACTTTCCCTGTACTAAGACGCAAGGGGGTGATCATTATGAACAAAGGACATGTCCACAAAATGTATGGAAGCTGGTATAATAATAATCAAAAATTCTAACCACAACACTCGTTACATTTCGAGAAAGTTCATATTTTTCTGAGTCTATTACAACAGTTAAAAACAAAAAGGATCCGATTTTTAAAAAAATAATTTTGAATTTATTAGAAAAAATTAACATATTTCGCTCAATAGATAGTTTATCTCTAGCAACCTGATTAAGTAACCTGTAAATTGTTAAATAAAAGCATTTTTATCAATTAGACACACTATTTAAGTGATTTTTTGTCACATTGTACCGATTAACTGGTCACACTCAACTGGTAGGTTATAATTTTTAATTTTAGTAAATAAGAGATGAATCTGGAAGAATCAGCTACGAATGCAAGTAAAATAACGATAGAAGCACTTTATTATTGCTAAACTAGAAAAAATAATAAGCTGTATTGTTATTTTTGGCATATTAAAAAAAATTGGAGGGGTGAAAAAATCTAAATATTTTTGTGAAGCCCATACAACAAGCTTTCAAATGATGTATCTATCATATTGGTTCGATTTTTCTCTGAATAAATACCACTTGTGGACGTCACCTTTTACTATGGGGCAACCAGGAATTCAAACCAAACCAAAATATTACTAGATAAATATAACGATAAATACCCATCGTGTAGTGTTCGCCTAAGAATGGTCCATGGATATAATAGCATGTACATTGTACAGCTCGCGCCATATGCTTGCCACCACTGTTCCCCCTTTGGTTTTAAACGCGTAAATTAACGCGCTAATTATGTTACGCAGATGTGGACAAGAATTTAACACGTTGTCGCATCAACGTTAAGCAATACATTACCCAATTAGCGCGCCAACTAACCCGTTATGACGCAGGTGGAGCAGTAGCACAAGAAAAACTTGCGCGAGTCTCCTCCTCCCCACTGGTACTTTTACTGTTTATTTAACTGTATTATTTATATATGTATTAGTATTTATAACATTTGTATGTATGTTTGTTGTATAATTCTTTTATTATTAATATTATTTTGTTTTAGTTTTACAGTGTCCTCTAAATTAGCACACCTCGTCGTATTTTCTTTTGTACCTATCTCTCTCCATCCTAAGGTTGCCTGGAAGAAATCACTTTAATTGATAAGGCCGCCGGTTGCTTCATATGTTTTAGCATCTATTTTTCCTCTATTTTCTGTTTTATGTGTGTGTGAATGTGAATCTACTACAAATGCGTGGAACGCACTTGGCGACTGTGAAATTAGCTACAAGCTGCGAAAAACCCAATCCTGACTGAAGCTCACATAAAAACTGCGCGAGTATTAGATTTTGCGCAGTCTAACTTAACACCCGCCAAGAAGTTTGATTCGGCCTATACTCCATATACAGGTCGAATCATACTCGACCGCGGATGTAAAGTTAGCTACATCATCATCATCATCATTATCAGCCGTAGGACGCCCACTGCTGGACATAAGCCTCCCCCATGGATTTCCAATAAGGCCGGTTGGAAGCTTCCTGCATCCAGCGCGTTCCTGCGGTCTTAAAAATATCGTCGGTCCACCTGCTCGGTGGACGTCCTACGCTGCGCTTGCCGGTGCGTGGTCTTCATTCAAGAACTTTACTGCCCCATGGGCCATCAGTTCTCCGAGCTATGTGCCCTGCCCATTGCCACTTTAACTTACTAATCCGCTGGGCTATGTCGGAAACTTTGGTTCGTCTGCGAATCTCCTCATTCTTGATTCGATCTTGCAGAGAGACTCCAAGCATAGCCCTCTCTATAGCGCGTTGGGCTACCTTTATCCCGACTGAAGCTCACATAAGGCTGTGCGTTGATTGGATATTGCTTAGCTTGTAGCTTGCTCTATACTCTATTATCTATAAAATTTAACTTGATCTCTGCGACAGTGACATTGACATAGAAGATTGACATTTTTAGAGTTGAGATAGTGGTGGAAAACGTCGATTTTCAAACAATGTTTTCTTGAAATCGAATGAGTAGTTGAAGGTGAGAAATTGGATTTTATTTACTTAATATTATTAAATATCAAGTATGTACACATGTAAATAATGTTATGATATTAATTAAATACTCATAATAATGTAACGATAGTATTTATCGACGTTTTTCACTATTATCGATGCTAATGTAACATATAATTGGGTTTAATTTAATTACACATGTAAAAAATGTTATGATATTAAAATATACAATAAAATTAATGATAAATTAAGTTTTATTTAAAATATCGTCAATATAAACTATCGATATTTTAATTAAAACTCTATCTAAAACTCTGTGGTCACGATCATTCGTCGCCCATCACTAATCGGCATGCCCATAAAGTATGACATTGACAGGTACTGTCTGTACTATTAAGAAATTCAGGACTTCATAGGCGTGATTTTTCTGACAGCTGTCGCAGAGATCAAGTTAAATTTTATAGAGTATAGTATAGAAGTTTCGATACGTACCTGATCTCGACATAATTCTCGGCCGTGTTGTTATTATAAGACAGCGCCTGGTTGCTTTTAGCATTCTTCAGGAGCTCGACGTACTCGGTGCCGACGATGGGGCCGCCGCCGTTGGCCGTGTACGAATTACCGTAGAAATTGAGCCCAAGAAGGATTTTGGACCTTTTAAGTGCACTAGGGTCGTTGTCGATTAGTTTTTCGACACACAACCGCATCCAGTGTAAGGGTGCGTTGGGACCTGAAATAACATTATTTTGAGTACTATAAAAATAACTTTTTAATGATCTTAATTTATTACAAAAGTCACTCAGAACTGGTATTTGAAATTACTGAACTACCAGCTACCTAGATAGGATAGTTTTTTTAAAGTGAATACGTTTTTAAGTGAATATGTTTGCTTACTTTTATCATAGCTTCTATGTCACATCCATAGGTATAAACATAACTTTTTAATCATCTTAATTTATTACAAAAGTTTTAAACTGGTATTTTGAAATTACTGAACTACCAGCTACATAGATAGGATAGTTTTTAGGTGACTATACATGGTTATTTCTAATCAATTAGCATCCTTCTAGGGGCTTATTCTGTACATCAAAACTAACAACTTTTGTTCTACGACTTTCGTCAAAACTAAAAAAAAAAAAGCTAATCGCTACATTTTGTCGCGGGTGAACTAAATTTTTGTATGGAACAACAAAATTTTTTTTCGAGTTTCGACGAAAGTCGTAGAACAAAAGTTGTTAGTTTTGATGTACAGAATAAGCCCCTAGAAGGATGCTAATTGATTAGAAATAACCCTGTATATTATTATGTGTGTTTGCTAACTTCTATCATATCTTCTATGTCACATTCATAGCTATCTAATAGTTTTTAACTAACTTTGAACCAGAAAATCAAAAAGCATTAGTAATAAGACTTACACATTTCAAAATATCTAAGCTGATAAGCGAAAATCGGGTATTTTAACTAAGAACATTTAAATGCAAATATCTCGAAAACGGTTAAATTTAGGATAGTGTTTCAGTCAAATCAGTTAGAAACAAAGTAAATTACACACCCTTAACGGGAATAGGTCAACTTACCCTATATAATATAAATAGAAGGTAGCATGGATATACTCGGTATTTTTATTATAAAACCATGTGCAGGTATGACAAGCGATCTCTCACCTGGTTTCTGTGGACTAGAGAAGTCATAAGTCATGACCGAGACTGCGTCTACATATGGGTAGATGTCGTTGAACGCTTGCACGAAGAACTCGTCGGTGGGATACCCACGGAACGGAGGGTACACCAGGATCAAACTCAAATCGTCCTCTTTCATTTCTAGACCTGGAATTGGAATTGGGAGACTTGATTAGACAAGATGTCATTATAAGTAATGAAAAATTGTAAACTTCTGATATGGAGCAGTAATGTGCATTATGTTATATTTTATCTCTCTCTCCTTGTTTACAGTGGAAAAAGTAAGATAAAACGAAAAGTAAGAATGCCTGTACAGCTTCTGATTTTAGCAATAACCCTCACTAATTGCCGTGAAAGTTGTGTAGAGGAATTCCTCTTGGGCCAACTGCTTTGCACAACTAGTTGTGCGATCCGGAATATTATTTTAAAATCTTTCTCAAAGGCACAACTAAATAAATGTCATTAATTTCAGTTCCCGATTGCACAACTAAGCTTAATTAAGTACAACCGTGAGCTACACTTCAAATAATGATCTACTTCACGTCACACTAGTATTTCTTTTTTGACCGACGAACCACCGGAGGAGGTATACAATTCGACGCGAATACATATATTTTTTTTTAATGTATAACCACGCATAACTTTTTTCGTAGTAGTCCGATTTCAATAATTCTTTTTTATTTGGAAAGAGTATACCTCGAAATTGGTCCTATTTAAATTTTATCGAAATCGGCTGAGCCATTTTCGATAAATCAACAATAATGTGAAAAACGCTACATCGATCCGTGCGAAATATTCGCGAATTCTGTACACGGGTGAAGTCGGTCATGCTAATTTTTGCAAAAAATAATGTTGTTCTCATATCACATCGCTATTTTGTATATATTCATTTAAGTATATATCAAAATAGAGATATATTATGGCATAATCATTTGCAGCTAGGATAGACTAATAATTTCAATTAATTGAAATCCAGTAAATAGATGAAGGTGGACAATATTCTTATTAAGAATACAATTAAAGCCACTTCCAACTGGTCTTACTGGCGATCTATATGAAAGCCTTGGGTCCAACAGTGAACATTCTATAGCCGAGAAGTAATTTCAGTAATTATGATGGCAAATATAGGATCTTACTTACCAAACTGTTGTATGAACTTGACAGAGCGGTCCACATATTTCCCAATCTGGGACATGATCTCCAGCACCACTCCGTCAAACATCCACTGCTTGCAGGCCTTCTTTATCTCTTCAATTAGAGCCTTCTGCTCCGTATGGGAGCTCGGCTCCGTGAAGAACGCTTTGAGGTCTGTGATCTGCCAGTTCTCGAAGAGGATTCTTGGCACAACTGGAAAGGAAAGAGAAAAAATATGTTAATATTTTTACTTTGTGTAATAAATAGATTTTAAAGAATATAAGGAAGGGGTGATGATGAAAGGCTGCGGGCCCAGTAATAATTGACAATATAATATTGTACACAGAGTAGCACCTTATATAAAATCTACCTAAGAGTCTTATCCCTGTCTGTTATGGAAAAATGTTCACCTTGGAATCGTGAAATTATAGTTAAGTCCTGGTGCCACATATACAACTTTGTTGGATACTTGAAGTGAAAACTTCTTTAGTGGTGTTGTGCTCTTTTTGGGACAGGTAAAAAATGTTAAACTCGCATCAGGTCACGTGACCTGATCGAAAATTCGTAAGACGGAGGGAGCAAGTTTTCACTTCTGCCGGCACTCCCGAAGGCAACCCCGTTTTTTTACCTATCCTGGCAAACTGCTGGGCAAAGATCTCCCCCACAAACCTTTCATGGTTCACAATCTGTAGCCACATCCTGCCAGCTTTTCCAGAAAGAGTCAAGATCGTCACTCCAGCATTAGAACCAGCTAGTTAGAATATAGGTATGAATTTTCACATCACATGCTTTTCAGTAAAGGAAAACATTGTCAGGAAACTTGCATATACATATGTCTATAGAAAAAAGGAAAAACACAAACAAATTCACCGACTGACACTGGGAGTGTGGGGTGGGTATGGGCCTATTACCCTTTCAACGATGGAGTATGTGCAAAAAGATAACCGTCATAGCAGTATGGTGAACTAACAATAGGATTTTAATCAGCTCCTAAGGTACCAACTTACCGACTATACTTGGTAGTCGCGAGTACTGATGAAAACCGAATTGGTATCTACCAAGCATCAAACACTTTTAGTTGTACTAGCAATGACAGAGCAGTGTTGTCAACGTAACAAAATTAGTAAAATGGCACACGGGCGACCTCACCTATGACGCTTCTCTTTTTGCACAAACTCTAGGCAAGTGGAACATATGATAAAATACTGGTAAAGTACAGTACTCACTTTTTAAATCATTACTCTCACCCTTCTGCTTGACGGATTTCATCCAAGCATGGTCCACATCATGTAGACCTGTGATTATGTAGATATTGGGAGACTGTCGCTTCACCTGCAGCCACACTGGAGACACATAGTTGAACTTCGGAGCCCAGGTCTTAGCTACGTCATAGCCCTTATTGTTCCACTGAAAATAGTAATACATTTTAATCCATCATAATATTATAAATCAGAAAGTGTTTGTTTGATATCCTTTCACGCAACAACAGAGCAATGTATCTACTTGAATTTTAATAAGGATATAGTTCAAAGGTCTAAGTAGTCAGTCAGTAGTAGACTATCAGTGCCGGATATCGGAGCCCCGAGGCAGTGCAGTTCTAGGGGCCCCATTAACAGTACCTTTACAGCCAATAGTTTTTCGATACTATGCATCTTAGTAATTTGTATGGAATGCTTGTTAGGTGCGGTCTTTATGTGTTAAAGGGCCCCCCTGCTCATGCCTAGGGCCCCTAGGCAATTGTCTAATCTGCCTTAGGGATAATCAGGCACTGTAGTCTACTAATCCAGAAACATTAAGGATACTGTGGGAAGCTGCAGGTAAAGCTAGTATAATTTTGTATAATTCTTAGCTAGAGGTGCGCATCTCTGCGACACAGTCTTCCTGACTACTGCAGGGGTAGCATTGTTCTTTTTGCTTATGTAACCTTATGCTGTAGTACGAATTAAAAAAATTTTTGAATCATACATTTTATGAAGCAGTAATTATCAATAGAGGAGAATGTAGACAGTTTATCTAAATACAGTATAGAGAAGCAGTATAGAGAAGTTTTAGGAAGAAGTTTTGGTCAATAATATATTACATATGATAACTCATATTATTATACAATGAGAAACACAGTGGAGGTGAATTTTTGCTAGAGAAATAAACACTATTGTGTTTTATCTTCTACTTCCAACATAAAACTATTTTATTCTATTTAATACCAAAAACCAAGATAAAAATAAATGTATGCCAAGTGAATCATTGAAGTACATTGTTATCAATATTAAACAAGTATCTGCTTCAAGAAAATCGATACATACTCTCTAAATATCCTGTATTTACTGTAAATAGGAAAGAAGGGAAATAACTTACTGGGGTAACATAACCGAGAACAGTGGCTCGAAACTTTGTTGCGGTAACATCCTGATGATACGTCGCGTGGTATTTGAGGATATCCTTCACCAGCGGAGTCTCTGTGACCAGCTTGCGGTCCAAAACGTTATTCTTTCTCGGACCCTCTTGCGGTTTCACTCCTTTCTGCCCCTTTTTATCTGACGGTGGCGATAACGTGGCAAAACACACATTTAGCAATAAAACTATTTGCAATATTGTCTTTAAACATTTCATTGTTTATAATTCTCAGTAAATAACGTAGTTGTTGTGGAACTTTTCAGAAAATGCAGCTAATGAAAACAATTTTCGGCAACAATTTGACAGCTCGATCAATTTGCCGGGGAGGGTGAAGCGAAGAGGGACGAAATCGTTGTCACAGATAACACAGACCAATAGTAATCGAGCTTAGTATTTCGGCAATATTTTCTACCAATCAGAAGATGGCGGGAAAACTTTCCCAAGGTGATTAAATTCAAAATTCTACCTGTGAATTCCAAACACGTAACTTCGGCAAAACTTGCGTATGTATTAAGTTTTTAATGCAGGGTATTTTTACAGGCCTACTTTTTTCAAGTACATAATAAAAACTAAATTGTCGACTCAAAACGGAGACTCTCTCTCTCTCATTTTGTTTGCTCCGTCAGTTATAGTTATCATAGCATTCTCTTTAACACCCTCTCTGCGTCACATAAAATCATAAACCTTCATCTGGTGCGGCGGCGGGTCGACACTCGCCCCTGACGATATTTCCGCCAGTGCGTGACGGGTCTTCCCCGGCCCGCCGGCACTAAGGTAGATTAAAAACCTATAACTTTGCGTAAACAAGACATATACATGATTTTTTTGTCCTGTTAGAATGATCTTGAACCCAAATTCCTTAGGTTTGATTCGCTCCGGGATATAAAAAAACCTTTGCTACCAAGTTTCGTCAAGATTCGTCGAAATATGCGCCCTGTAGATGAGAATCAATCATCACCTGGACAGACGAAAGCAAAATCGTCAAGTAGAAATGAGACTCTTTCTCTCACTTTGTTTTTTCGCCTTATTTATCAATTTAACTAATATTAAATTGATAAATATGGCTGAGGAGTTTGTTTTTTTTGTTGAACACTCTAATCTCAGGAAGTACTGGTATGATTTGAACCCATTTATTGAATAAGTCTATACAGGGTTATCTGCTTACCTTGTACAACCAAAAAGTAGAAATTATGATTATTATGAGCAACTTTCCCTTTGGATAACCAAGTATACCTAAGCTATTTTTTTATCTCACTGCTGGAAATATATGTAATGTAGTTTACGATATGATAAACGATACGTTTGATCAGATCGACAGCACATCACTAAATGGCAGCGCGTGCGCACTGTGCGGCGTCGAATCGCCGGCGGTCTGCTGGGACTGCGGGCCGCGATAGGCCCCATACTGCACTGAGTAAACTTAGTTCACCGTAGGTGCGTTTCGGGCCTAAAATGGCCTGCCGTGATGTTTTGATGGTGTATACCTACAATTTTAACCACAAGCTGAAATATATATTTGTCTCTGTCGAACTCCTATAAACACTTGAGATAAATAATCGTTCCGCACCAGCGGGAGGGACTTAGTTTTCTTCGTCCGCACCAGAGTGAAGTACCGCGGCGGCGGCTGGCCGATATGGCCCGATACGCAGTGAAGGTGTTAATTCATAGTAGGAAAAATAGGAGAGTCTGGAAATTAAAAATTCAAGAACTCTAGAAAATATGAAAATAAAGATATTTGAGTGGGTTTTTATCAATCATTACTTTTTTCTCCAAACAAGGGCGACGCACCTAAAAAATCTTAATACAAGGTTATCTGCTTAGCTTGTACTAAGCTAAAAGGAGTCACCCCTTTCGTGATTAAGAAACAAAATCACCCATTTTACAGTTCGGAATTGACACAATGTAAGAAACAGCTGATGTTTCCTCATCGACTTGGCACTTACATTCCATATTGATGTGTTTCCTCGAATTACCTACGGATTAGTCCCATAGTTAAAGTTGTTCGTAATAATGGTCTTAATCGCCCACTTTCGGAATAGTGTAGGTACAGAAAAGAAAGAGTGAGTAGGTAGGAACAGGCAACCAGATAACTTATTCAACCGTTTCTCGACAACCAAATTATCGACTCAACGTTATGACGCCGATTTTACGTAACAAATAATGCTAAAAAATTGCAAACAGTAAATATTTCTCATGCGTAAAAAGGAAGCTCATTACGTTTGAATTTATTTCCTTTCGTTCGCGTAATCGCAGGCAAGCGCAAGGCTCAAAGAAAGTAATGTCTGTATTGCATCGAAGCAGTCAAAGTATCAGTGCTACCGTGGAAACCGGGCCTGCAACATGGCTTCACACCTTTCACGAGTACTGGTGCTAGCTTACGTTACGATTGCGTATATTTTCTTAGGTATTCATTAATCAAGTGCAATTAAAAGATTTACTTTTTTTAATTTTTGGATTTGCGTTTTTGGATTTAGAATTTCCGTGCCGTTAAAAATTGTTTACTGTTGCAGAAGTGGAAGGAAAAAAAGTGAATAAAAGGAGCCTGACGGATATAAAATGCCACGAAACCGGGAAGTTTTACAGGTTTGTTTCGGTTTTTATTTGTTTGGATAATTGGGTGTCGAATACTTTTGTGCGATATTTAAAATTTGGCAAAATGAGCCAGGTACCGCATAATGATAAGCGCTAGGTCCACCAGACTCAGTCTAAACTACCTATCTGCTTTTACTATATGTACTGCTCTTTACTGAGATTTCTTACGTCGATGATGCCATGACTCACACACAAACAAAGGACGACTACTTAACATCTAGACCCAGAAGAAATATTTAAATTCTGAAACATCTGCCCGGTCGGGGACCAAGCCCGGTACCCCCATCTTCAAAAACCACACTATATCGTGCATACTAGGCCCCTGATCATAAATTGCTTTTTTTAAACTTAATTTGAGAATTTAGATTTTAGTTTAGATTTTAAGGTTGACTATGTGTAAGTGTAATTTTTGTATTCATAAATAATTGAGAATAAATACAGGGCTATTCAGAACTCGTGTACGAATGGGGCTGATTACCATCACCATAAGCAATTGTTATTAAATAATTATTGGTCTTTCAGACATTTTATCGATTCGGAGTTGCAGTTTTTGTTTGGAACAGCTGATTTTTTTATCGAGTTCTGCTAGTCAAGCATGCGAACACGAAAAGCCACGGAAAGAACTCATTTTGACGTGTAATAAAGTGACAGATATATACTTTGCTATAACGCTGTCTTGTTCTGACACTACGAAAGAAATATTTCGTGGCGCGCATACAAGCCCCGCTGGGTTAGTTCCATAGCAAAATTGTTCATAATGATGGGATGAATCAGCTCCTTCCCCTTTTGGCTTAGTACACCCTTACTGAGCTTCTAGTTTTTTTTGGTTCAATAGATTTAGATCGAGATTTCAAGTTGAGTTTTTTTCCGTTGTTTACGTATCGTATCTAAAAAAATATAATTAATTTACATATTAATTACATAATATAATAAATGAAATAAAATCTGTCATGAAACATTTTATTATTATGAAATTAATGCTCGTACGATGCGATTATATTTAATGATGCAATACTCAGTCAAAATGCAATACTCAGTCGATTATTATTGTAAATCTATAAAATAATTGTTAAAAATAATTGCTGTATTAATACTTAACAATATTCTTCATCGGCTGCTTCACCGCTTTTTCTTACAACACTGATTTTATGATGTCCATCACAAGGTTTTTTTTTTAATGGTAGGTAATCGCTTAGCATCGTGCGAGATGTTTGCTCGTTAGATACACATCAAACTGATTATAAAAAAATATTATAACCATATAGATCTAAAGAAAGGCTACCTTAAGCATGCGAGATCCAAGTAGCAAATAATTATGCAGACACCGCAAAATGGATATTTACGATATTGCAGAATACCTAAGGTGTTGTAAGAGCGCATATAATTAAGTGATTTATTGTACACTACAGCTAGATATAATTATACACTCGTAATTTCGTAATTATTTTCGTGACGCGTTGTTGCAGAGTGTGGATTAAGTCACTAGGTCGAGACATGTACCATCTCGAGAGATCTGTGATCATACAACTTAAACATAATTAGTCAAAATATGTTAGTTAAGTTATATTTGTCATCGTTAACAAGTTTTTATGATAGGGTTTAAGCCGCTCGCCTCCTGATTCTTAGACATCTATAAATCAGCAGTAGGATGTCCACAGCTGTACATAGGCCTCCTCTTAATTTCCAATAAGCCCGGCTGTAAGAGGCTTGCATCCAGCGCATTCCTGTGGTTATGATTATCTCATCGCACCACCTGGTCGCTGGACGTCTAACACTGCGCTTGCCGGTATTTGGTCTCCAATCGAGAACAATTTTTGAATCCAAGACATAGATACCTACGTATCTACCTTGAGAGAAATGACAAAAATTCGACTTACGTTAATAATTAATTTAAGTTGCTGCGTACCAAATTTATTTAATTCATTTTAGTGCTATTTTATAATTTTTGCCCCGTTCAATGAACGAACTGTGAAACGAACTTCGTTTCTTTGTGTTCATCATAGAAACTTCATTTTTGATGAATTTATACACACAACACATTTTGTGCTATTATCGTTTTTATCCTTCAATGAACGAACTACGTTTCTTCGTGTTCATCATAGAAACTTCATTTTTGATGCATTTATACACAAAATACATTACTTTTTCATTAAATTCGTGACGCAAGTTTTTGGGTACACCGTACAGTTTTTGCATTGCCGTGAAGATATTAGCTTGTTACATAAAAGGAAACTTCACAACAACGAATCAAAATTCTCAGTTGGTTTGTCAAAAAGAAAGTTCATAGTGAAAACTGCCTGGATAATTTGCGCGGCGAGGTGGTATTACTGGTGCTGGCGAGACTAAGTCGCTAGGCACGGCTACTTGACGACTTTAATTAGGCTTTTCTGACTTCAATTGAAAAATTGCTCTTATATTTGAGGTCATAGGTTCGCTTTTCAGATACAGATCGCGTCTAAAAAATCGTGAAAAAATTAGTTTTTGGATAATTGCTTATTCGCGTTGTCTATTTATACTCTACCTACATGAACTCTACCAGCAAAGTTTATTCTTCTACGACAGACATACATACATAAAATTAAAATACTTAACTACGCATATTATGTTCTTTTTGCGCAAAAAATCTTGTTAAAACTCCCTCCCCTGATTCCCCTATTATACCTACTGTTAATATGCACCCCAAAGGCGAGAATAAATTATAAGATATAAACCAAACAGTACTACTTTTAGATTACGTTATTTTTTTATGAACTCTTAGATCGTTAAGGACCAACTATTGTTTAAGTTTAACAATATAGCTCGCAATCTCAGTCCATCTAATAATATCTCTCGTCTAATATCTCAAACTACTGAGCCCTTGCTCTATACACAATGTGTTACCTTCAAAATTTTCTAGCTTGTCCTAATTCTTAAGTGTGAAGAGTAATGATCCGGTGGATATGGGTCAGCCATATCCACCGGATCATTACTCTTCACACTTCCTTCCCGCAAACCGCGGCCGTCGACCCGCTATCGCTACGCCCTTGACTGTGAATAACTCAAATCCAAATTAATAGATAAAGCTCACGATCTCGGTCAGGATTGCCCAAGCTAACCCTCACTATTCACAACGACTTACCTCTAAAGTAGACCAGCTTGTCCTAATTCTAAACTGCTCCATTCTTATTTTTATTCGGAGAAGGTGCGATAAGTCTTGCACTGACGCGATGACGTCCCGTTTAGTGCATTTCCACTATCAGCGTCTACCCGAGCCAATCCAGCTCCTTAAAGTAACGGAGCGTGGCTAAACTGACCCATTTCTCCCGCTTCACTACTCTCCACACTTCCTTCCCGTAATCTGCACATCGTGCATCGGATAACAGATACCTCACGCAAGCATCGGCTGCAGCGGGCATGCAGCGCGGCGCTTCCGCAAGTGCGGCCGTCGACCCGCTCGACTTTCGCTGCAACCTTGACTGTGGATAACATTTTAACGGCTTCCCTCCCTGCTACAGCTGTCTCATTCGCACATTTGCAATTTGTTGTTATTTGTTCTCTGCCTTATTTATCTATCAACATCAATCTATTTTACTAGCATTCACACGCGGCTGTGCCCGCGTGGTTAAGATTCTACGACCTTTATATTGGAACCAATGTGACCTTTTTCAAAACCATATAGAGTATATACTATACGTAACTTATTTTTCAAATCAAATCATTTATTGCAAATTTTTCTACTGAAACTACCTCACCGTCCTCCGAAATCCTGTGGGAGGGTGTCCCAGCGCGGAGCCTCATGCAGACTTGACAAAATGTAGGTACCTTGCCGTACTCCAAAATCTCAATCCTAATATGAAATTGCGCAAGCGAGATGGAATTTAGCGGGTACAAACGCCTTAGTAGTAGGTACTTCGTATGTCTAATTGTCTACTATTGTTTTATTCTGCGTCAGCTGCTACCGTCCACGCTTTACTTTACATTAGCATTTCCTACAGCCTGAGAAATTCACTTTCGCTGTTTGTCTGATCCGCAAACATTACTGACTTACCATTGTTCGTAATCTGAGAAGCGCTCGCGCAGAAACTCGGAATGGTTCATCGAGCTATATTAAGTAATATTTCCTCAAAGGAATGGTTATCTATTTCGCCTAATCGATTCGTTAGTTTCAGTGACTCTACATTTTTCATACAAATTATCCATAGATATCGCTTTGTAAAAATTGCTTACTCATAGACTTTCAGTTGGAGAAAGCTTAGAAATCGCAGCTATGTATTTCCTTTGTGACTAAGGCTAACTATAATAACAATACATTACCTGTTACGAAACTGGTAGGTTAGGTTTCAAAGGTCAAAGCAGAATACTGCAGCGTTAGACGCACTTGCTGCTTATGCTTTGACATAACGGCGCCACCTCCTTGCAAGTCTAGATTAATTTTCCAAGTTTACTCACGCAGCAGCGTAGCAGCAGCATAGCTAACAGACTACGATCGGAGTCTCTCTGCGAGATCGAACGATCAAGACTTAGGAAACATAGAACCAAAATAGCCAACATTGAAAAATTTACAAGTTGAAATGGCGTTAAACAGTGCACATAGCACAGATGACTGATGATCGCAGCGTGAGACGTCCATCTACAAGGTGGGCAGATGACCTCATTAAGACCGCAGAATCGTGCTGCAAGGCGCTTGCAACCTTGCATAGAAATCTGTTGGGGAGGATTATGTCAAACAGTAAACGTCCTACAGCTGGTATGATGATGATGATTACATAATTTATTTAACTATAGAATATGTGCCCCAACAGAGACCCCGACCGCTCCGAAGACCACATGTGGACGACGGATGAATGCGCAAAATACTACCTTTGTGTAGAAGGCGAGGTGTTTGAGTTCCATTGCTCGCCGAGCCTCGTGTTCGACGTCAACCGGCAGCTGTGCGACAAGCGACAGAACGTGCTCAACTGCGATCTCACCACAGGTAAAGGTATCATTGGGAAGTTCGTTCAATTTCTTATAGTTTTAATTTTAAAGAGACCCTATGACTTCAGTCGCGCAGGGATACTGAGTAGCTTAGGCAAGAGGTATGTGTACCACTTACAAGAAAAAGAGGGGCTCTATTATATCTATAACATACTCATGAAATGGTACTGTAATCGATTCATTAACTACAATAACATTAACTTCAAATCAGCTCCAATGTTATGAATATTTTTGGCCTAGTATCACGCAGGGTACTATTCTAGAGCCCGAATAATTTAAACTATGAAAGTGAGTTTAAACAAAAATTACGGTCCCCCTAAGTCTAAGTCTACTGTCCAAACTTCACCAAGTGAATAAAAAAACGAATTATGCTCTTAACCTACTGAAGTTAATTACTTTAGGTAAATGCATCACTGAAATTAACACCAGCAGCCTTGACCGAATTACACGGTCAGCGGTTGCATAAATGTATTACTAGTTCAGTTAATTTCCTTCCTACTGCCAACAGAAATATGATTCCGCTTCCACATCCGTGCTACGTTACATTAGATAATGAGACTTCGTAACTTAACTTTCTTGTTATCCTATTGTTTATTTTTGGGATTTTTATTTTGCTTGTTTAATAAGTTTCCTATTAATCATGATCAGTTGTTGATAACCTGTATGTGGGCATTGGCGGTCCCCTTGGTGTATGCCATTCATTTCTGTCCCTTGTCAATTGCATCCATTTTCAGCCTAATGATCGTTTGATGTCATCGACCCATTTGAATTCTCGGTCAGCCTTCTTCTCGCCTCTAGCTCGTCAGAGTTTTGTACATAGGACGTGTTTGTCTAAACTTTTCTGGACATGTTAAAAATACGAGTACAATGTACAGCATAATCCGATATATGTATCTTTGTACCACAATCACGCGCTGTTACTGATCTATCACAAGCAATTCATATTCAGTAAGCGTATTTTCGAGAAGCTAAAATACAATTTTTATCTGTACTAATGAAAGATGATTGGGCCTTATTCACCTGGCTGGCCCAGTGAGGGTTGGTGGATTTACATTAGAGTTTCTGCTACGGACGTGCGCAGGTTGCTTCACGATGTTTTAACAAAATACTAAAACTACCCATTGTTTCCAGAGACGGTGATACCGAAGCCACTGCTGGACATGGTCGACTGCGCAAACGATACGCATTTAGGGTGCGCGGATGGGGCCTGCCTTCCTGCGGAGTACTTCTGCGATGGCTCCATAGACTGCGACGACGCTTCTGACGAAGTAAACTCTATTCTAAAACACCGATACGATATCGACCAGATTTTTCTACCCAATCACCGAAGTGCTGCAACCAATCCAGATCCAGGGGGTAATCATGACCTCCCTCCAATGTTGAGCATTCTGCTCACTTCGACTTAAATCGGCTCTTTGTTGAAAAATGTCAACCCTGAATCAATAGCTGGATCCGCCCTTGTGCAACAGCCAGTACTGTCAGTCTTCGGATGGGTGACCGCCAGAGACAATCATAACTGATCGCTACCGTGGCTCGTATGACACGTTAAACTGTAGACCCAGTTGTTTCAACCATTTATTCATGTCAGAGTCTCTAACTCCTTTGAAAACTCAGACTCCTGTATCACCTGACTGATACTTACTAACCTATTGATTATTGTAGCGGTAGAGGTTTTTGGCAGGAGTACGGGGCACCACACTTTTACCAAATAATCAACCAAACTTTTCAAACAGAAAAACCCGTTACTCATATCATAATTCGATTCCACTTCACACGTCAGCTAGGGAGCTCATCTTCGATGAATAATTATTATTCGATTATCGCCTGCCGGCGCGAGCGTAGTGAAATCGGTAACACCTGAAATAGTCTCGCTTTTCTAATCGATATCCAATTGTCATAGAAACGATGGCACCTGATCAAATTGCAATATGATTAAAGTTACGATGATAAAGCAGCTTTCACTATGTTGCGGTCTATAGTGCAATGATCTGTTTTTTCTCTTCAATCAATCATTTATGCAGCATACTTTGTTTTTAGAAGACCTTATAGCTTACTCAAATGCATGGATCCAAAGAATATATTACTCTAACAACAACCATGGATCGGATTAGCTCCCAATCAGTATTATCTCAGATAAGATTGGATTAAACACAACGTTCGTCAGCATTGGTGGAGCTAGAACTTTTCTCTAGGGAGGAAAATGCCTACTTTCGCCCACTCCATAAAAATAGAATATATTGACATTTAAGTCTTCTAGGATGGGCACTGCCGACAGACATCTCGCCATGTGGTCAGTTTATCTTTGCTTGCAGGGTTGGTGTGACGTGAACTACGACCCAAACGCTTCGGAACCTTGTGACCCAACTCTGTGCGTATTACCTGAATGCTTCTGCAGCAAAAATGGTACCGAAGTTCCAGGAAACTTGGTTAACAGTCAGGTAATGTAGATAGAACTCATGGCATTTAAATTGGTATAACGAAACCAAATGGATGCAGTTGGCAAAGGACTGAATAAGATGAATTTAACAGGGGGCCTATGTTCAGCTATGAGTTATCACGAGTTCATGAAAACAAAACCAAGATATAACAAGAGACATGACTACATAACGGAACAAAAGGGATATATGAACTAGATATTTAACTAGAATATATTATGTTGCGATATCTTACGGGGCTGTCTTCTTTATTTCCATTTCAAGAAGGTGGAGCCGGTGGTGGAGGTGGAGGTGAGCGATGAAACATATAAAAAAAGCTCGATTTGAGTTGATTTCCATCTAGTTCTCTATGGAAGTTCTAAGTATCTAGTTGGTTCTATGGAAATCTTTACCGAGATTCTTATACCGAGAATACATACCTAATAAAACCACTTCAATATTCTTTAACTTACATGAAATATTATGGATATGACTAGACTAGATATAAACTAGAAATGGGTTATCCTGCTAACCCGTTCAGTTCTGGATAAATGTTTACAATATTTTCTTCTACAAAATCACACTTTATTTCAGACCCCACAGATGATAACCCTTACCTTCTCCGGGGCAGTAAACCACGAAAACTGGGACGCATACTCCAAGCAATTATTCACCCAGGATAGAAAGAATCCAAACAACTGCCCAATAAAGGCCACTTTCTTCGTATCTCACGAGTACACCAATTACCGACACGTGCAAAAACTGTGGAACGACGGACATGAGATAGCAGTCAACTCTATCACGTAAGTATGGCAAATATTTAGTCGGTGGAAAGTTCTGTTTGTTCAAATGTTTGAGTGACTTAGATCAATATCGTTCGGTTTAGTTTATGTAAGTTCACACTTTGCTTAGAGTACTTAATGGTGATTAATTCAGAACGTCAAAAAGTAAGAGCAGAGATCTCCATGCATGAAAGAAAAAATAAAAATAGGCCATGTTTTGGATAGTAAAGGAAATTTTAAGAATAACCATTTTCTTCACATTTATCTCGAATATTCTCGAACTTTTGCTTTGGATCCAATATGTTAAATATTATTTATTTAACTTAGACAGTTTTCAGAAGTATGTAGAGATATTATATTTAATTTAGCTAAAACGTGTGCATTTGTCTCGCCTCGCTCCAGAGTTAAAAAAACTCCTCGAAAGTTACCACTACGATCCCTCGCAACGCTCTGAGTTCAATATGTCGCCCTTGATACAAGACACGAGTTAGTTATCTAGGTGCATAATCTACTATTAACCCTTATACCAACAATCCGTGTTTCAGTAACCGCGGACCCGAAGACTGGTGGTCCAAGAACGCGACGATAGAAGACTGGTTCGACGAGATGGTGGGACAGGCCAACATCATCAATAGATTTGGGAGGGTGCGGATGGAAGACTTTAGGTTAGACACTTTTAACAAGATAAAGTTTAACTTTTTTATAGACTTACGAGTTGGGGCCAGAGGAGATAGTGGTATCAATTTTTAACTCTAATGTTATTGCTCCACCTGCGTCTTAACGCGTAAAGTAGCGCGCAAATTAAGCCGTTACGTAAGGCTTAACATTGTAACGTTTTAAAAAAGGTTTGTAAAAAGGTTTTAATGCGTTAATTGCTTAATTGGCGCGCTAATTTACACGTTAACATAAGTGGAGCAGTAGTATTAAAAATAATGTCAAATGCACAGGAATCCAATGGATTATGGATTGATCCATAAAATGTAAGGATTTAGCCATATCAGACGACTTTGGGCAGCTTGCAAAAATCTCTGACAAGAAGGCTAATCTAGGGCCCGTACCACGGTAATGGTATCTAATTACCGTGCCCATTAACTTGATAAAACAAAACCCGACGTAGCTCTGCGCTAGTCATAATGGTATCTCATTACTGTAATAGGTACTTCTACCACAAAATTATAATTTTACAAAAGATTTACACGCAATCCCGTGAATCCGCAATCGCAAAGCCGTGGTGGTCTAAAGGTAATGACTCCCGCCTTACAATCGTGAGGTCGTGGGTTCAAATCCCGGTCCCGTACCAATGAGTTCTTTGGGATTTATGTACGGAATTTCACACCACTGGCTTTTCGGTGAAGTTAAACATCGTGAGGCAACCTGCATATGTCCGGAGAAGAATTTCAATGGCGTATGTGAATCCATCAACCCGCACTGGGCCAGCGTGGTGGATATGGCCCAATCACCCTTCGTGGGTAGGCCTACGTCCTGCAGTGGACTATTATAAGGCTGATACAGTACAGTACACGCAATCGCAACCGGATACATAATTCAATCAAATTCTCAGATGACGCTAATGTATCTTCCAACTTCGCATTGCATAACAATGAACATTCTATAGGCGCAGGCGGCGCAGGTTACGAACGTAATGACTCCATTATGCTTTTCTCCTTTGCCCTTTGTTTCAAATTACTATAATTATACGCAGATTTGAAATTCGCTAAAGCTTTTGTGGTCTGTTGCTTAAGTTTTTTACCTCATAATAGTATTGAGTGAGAATCTGTAAGTGTAAGATCTACCTGCTTATGATGCCGTAAGCTCATTTGAAACCATGACAGGTTCAAAACTTATCACAATATTACAGCATAATATGTCAAATGTAACTACCATGATTAGTAAGTAACGAGTACAAATTTTAAGTATAAGGCAATGTTCACTAATGACAAGCTTTTTTGTATTGCGGTTCGAGTAAAGCAAGCAAACGTGTCAATAATTTGACATTGTCATCAAAGACTATAATTATTTTACATTGTGTTTCGTAGAATCGTTTAATTCGCAATCGTACACTGGATATTTCCCCAAAAATATTTTTGTTACGGTATAGGCCGCGCCATACAACGTAGCGGACATGAAGTTAGCTACAAGCTGCGCAATAGCCAATCAACGTACGGTTTTTTTGTGAGCTTCAGTCATGATTGGATATTGCTCAGTTTGTAGCTAACTTCACACCCGCCAACTAGTGTGGCGCAGCTTACAACTACCTACATTTTTGGTATTTTGGTTTTGGTACCTACGTATTTGGTTTTAGACTAATACGAGGGTCAAACTGAAAGTTCTTAGAAAATCAAAAACTGATTACATTAGCCAGTTATTAGTTTTATTATATCTTTTCAAAATATTGTCCATTCACGTCAATACACCGCTGCATGCGATGGAACCACTGGGAAAAGCACTTTGCCCACTCGTCCTTAGGGGTCTCTTCAATGGCATCGCGATACGCAGCCACCGCTTCTTCAGCATTCATAAACCGCTTTCCTTTAAGTTTTTCTTTAATTTTTGAAAATAAATAAAAATCACAAGGCGCGAGGTCGGGGCTATACGGCGGGTGACCCAGTAATTCAACGTTTGATGTCGCCAAATAGTCGATCGTTCGCTTGGCGGTGTGCGATGAGGCGTTGTCGTGGTGAAGGAGGATCCTACTGCGAGGTCGTTTCTCTCGAACTTTTTCCAAGACAAGTGGCAAACAATTGGTAGTGTACCATTCTGCAGAAACTGTTTTTTGATCCTCTAACACAATTGTCGCGAAATGACCTATCCTTCCAAAGAACGAGGCCACCATTTTTTTCCCCGCACTTCGATCTCTCTTCACTTTAGTTGGCAACTCCTCGAAAGGAAACACCCACTGAGCAGATTGTCTTTTGGTTTCAGGATCATAACAGTAAATCCAGCTTTCGTCACCTGTTAGTATGTCGAACACAGCATTTGAGTCACCTCCGTTAAATCTTTCAATCATTTTACGGCACCAATCCACACGATGGAGTTTTTGAGCCTCAGTCAAATTATGAGGTATCCACCGGGCGCAAAGCTTCCTGACCGCTAAATGTTCGTGTAGGATTTTGTGCACTTGACTCATACCGATGCCTAAGCTTGTCCGAATCTGCTGATAGGTCACTCTTTTGTCAGTCTCTATCATACGCCGCACAACACAGATGTTATCTTCAGTCGTCGCCGTAGAAGGCCGTCCCTCACGTAAATCATCAGTGAGATTAGTGCGACCACGTTTAAACTCATTAAACCAGTTGTAAACAGTCGCACGAGATGGGGCTTCATCGTGAAAGGCCAATCGTAGTCTATCATAACTTTCTTGTTGACTTAAATGACATCGAAAGTCATAAAAAATCATTGCACGAAAATTTTCTCGTGTTAAATTCATGTTGACGTGACACAGACAATTTTCAATTTGCCGCCAAATCGTAAAACAAATGACAAATGAATGAAGTATATACTCAGTAATATTGGCAAAGAGTTCTATTTTCAAATTATAGAATTATTTTTTTATTATATTGTTTATAAGTGGCCAGTTCTAAGAACTTTCAGTTTGACCCTCGTATAGGCTAGTCTAGGCGAACCGTACCAAGCTTTTGATTGTTCGCTGTCGACGTGACAACATAACATAATTGGGTCACATTGACTATGTTGGCCCAGTTGCATGTTGGTGAATTCATCGGATTTCTTATCCAGATCTAAACGTCCTTCAGCGATCTATGTTTTCATTCGAAAGCCAGTATAAAAAGAGTGGTTAAAGAAAACGAGTAAAACCTTATCTAGCATAGTTTAAACTAACGATCTTCTTACAGAGGTATGCGCACCCCGTACCTGTCAGTGGGTTGGAATCGGCAGTACCTGATGATGCAGGAGTTCGGATTTGTGTATGACGCGACTGTGGTGGCACCGCCCGCCGACCCGCCCTTCTGGCCCTACACACTCGACTATAAGATGCCTCACAAGTGTACTGGTAAGCATTTTACTTCATAAGGTGATAAAGAACCTTGGGTTCGAGGTGATTCCTGTCAGTTTGGGTTTGAACCGGCAGTACCTGATGATGCAGGAGTTTGGATTTGTGTATGACGCGTCTGTGGTCGCGCCACCTGCCGACCCGCTCTACTGACCCTACGCACTCGAATATAAGATGCCTCACAAGTGTACTGATAAGAAATCGTATTGGAACAGACCTTATTGGGATGGACGTTAATGGATACAATAGTAATAGAATTAATAACAATGGAATGAATGGTAATGGAATAAGTGGTTGTGACATAAATGGTAATGGATTAAATGGTAATGTAATAAATGGAATGAATGATGATGGATTTAATGGTGATAGGACCGATTGTAATGGAATGAATGGTAATGGAATAAATGGCAATGGAATGAGTGGTAACGCAATGAGTGGTAATGTAATTAGTGGTATAGGAATGAGTAGTAATGGAATGAATGGTAATAGAATGAGTGGTAATGGAATAATTGGTAATAGAACTAAGAAGAACGGAATGAATGATCATGAAATGACTGATGAAGTAATGATTGGCAACGGAATTAATAGTAATTTGGAATGAGTCCAAGTTCTAGCTAGAAATTTAAAGCGTAGATACGCTTACAACGCTAGGCTTCTAAAGCAGAACACCTATTCTCAATCTTGCAACAGTAGTGCATTCTATGGGACAAAGTTATCCCAGTTGCATATTTTAGCAACGAAGATGCATTACTTGACATACATTAAGTCTACTTGAGCTTAGTAGAGCGTGCGAGTGATTAAGTAATAAGATAATTATGAGACGGTGACGATGTCATACGTATACGTTTGTCGACCGCATAAGTTTTTTATAGCTTAGTTGTATGACGTGACGACATCTAGAAATTTCGCATCAACACCTGGGTGATGAAACTTGCTCGAGATAGGGATAATTGCCGAAAGAGATACAATACGCTTATGCTTACGCTTGCTGATACCTACTTGTCTGAATATTTAAGTTAACGTCTATAAGAGTAAATCAAAAGTTTTTTTTTAGGGATCTGTTTCTTTCGCCGTGTATCTACTTTGAAAATAATAATATAATAAATATAAATATTGTAAAAAAACTTAAATTTAAGACTATAAATAAATATAAAAAAATAATAAATATTAGGGGACATCTTGCACACGGTCTAAATGCCCTAAAAACCAAAATAGTCAAATTTCAAGAGACTGATCTTTGCATTGTTTTCATTTTTGACCGACCAAACGGAGGAAGTATTCAATTCGACGCGTATAAACTATATTTTTTTGTATAACCACTAACAACTTTTTACATACTAGTCCGATTTCGTTTTTTTTATTGGTAAGAATATACTTCGAAGTTGGTCCCATTTAAATTTTATCGAAATCAGCTGAGCCATTTTTGATAAACCAACAATAATGGGAAAAATGCTACATCGTTCCGTGCGAAATATTCGCGAATTCTGTATATGGTCCGCGAAGTCGGTCGTGACATTTTTTGCAAAAATTAATTATAATAAAACAATTACTAGTCAAGTCTTTGTAATTTTATAATTATGCCAGTATTACGGAGAGATTGTCGATAGTAGTGCAGTCTCGCTTTGCGTGCAAGATGCACATTGTTATAACTTAAAAGGAATGCGGAAAAGACACGAATCGCGTAGCGACACTTTGCCGATTGTTAAACTACTTTTTGTTTGTATTAATGGTTAAAACTCATAGGGTGTTAACCTGCATAACCTGCTTTGATGATATTAGCAACTGTTTCTCTTTTTGTAACCGTGCTTAGTGTAATATTTTTTAAAGAAATTAACATAAAATATACTCGTAGTAATACCATATTATTATTACGCTACAAGTATATTTTATATTTTCTTTGGTAATACATCAAATTGATTGAACTTTTGTAGTAACATTTGATTAATCTGCTTAAGTAAGTACCTACTAGGCACACATTGATTTGTTATGGTTGAAACATTACAAACAACAAACCTAATGTTTTTTTTTTAATTGAAAATTTCCTAACCACAGACTCCAGGTTCTGTGCCCTTTGTGAACTAAAGAGAATTTTTAGATTTTACTGTACAAAGTACAGAGTTGGTACATGGTTAAATCTTAGTCTAAGCTATTCAGTCGAAGCATTGCGTGAAAGCCACAAGCAACCTAATATGTTGATACAAATTAGGACAAAAGGCACTGTTTCACAGTAAAAAGCACAATTTGAGGAACTGTTCTTGCATTATAAGCAGCTGTAACACAGGGTTTCCTAGTACATCTGTTTACGAGACGCTGTAACCTAGCGTTTTTATAATAATTCTAATTTAAAATTAAGATAGAAATGTTTATGTAGGTTTGATGTAATGTAATTTTTGTGAAATAAATGATTGATTGATTATTTACGTTGCAAATGTTGCAATGAATACTTTTACCTCAATTTCTCTGAGATCAATTAGTGACAATTTAATCATAATTTCAAACCTTTCCATATCTGTTTCCAGGCAACAACCAATACTGCCCAACTCGAAGCTACGCAGGCCTCTGGCAGATGGTAATCAACCCTCTAATAAATGGAAACTACCCCTGCGCTACCCTCGACTACTGCCCCTCGAACCTCACTGGCGACGACGTGTATGAAACTCTGATGAACAACTTCAAGAGGCACTATCTGAAGAATAGGGCGCCGTTTGGCATTCATCTCAGTTCTACTTGGCTGAGGAATAATGAGAAAATGTTGGCTTTTAAGGTAACTGTAAACATATGAACAGGCCGAATTAAACTTAATGGCGGCATACAGGGTTATCTGCTTACCATGTACTAATCCGAAAGGCGGTGAGGCATCGGGCCGAGAAACACGAAAACGAGTACTTTTGAATGCGCATGTGAGAGGACGAATGATATTGATTCAAACTTAAATTTAATTTAAAAAGGGAAAATCTTGAAAAATTTAACAAACCGGACAAAATTTTGAAAAGTGGCCGGCTTTATTAAAAAAAACTTACCTCACCAAAACAAGTTTAAAAATTAGAATGCTCAGAATTATCAGCGACAACATCCCGATATTTTTTACGAATAAAATAGCCAGATCACTTTTCTATTTAACAGACCGATAAGTTATTTTTTTTAATGTGTACATTATGAGTAATTAATTAAAATCTCACTGCCGCCCGCCGCTCTGGCGCGATCCTGTCGCGTAAAATTTGCCCGAGTGAAGGGGCGCGGTACCTACTCGATTTTTGAGAAACAATAGTTCGTCAATGCGTCACCTATTACGAACAACTTTTACATGGGGCCAACTCAAAATTGGAGAAAAAATATCAGCTGTTCCATACAAAACTCGGAATCGACAAAATGTAAGAAACAGCTGTTTTTTTCCCCATGGTAAGTTGTTTATGATGATGGTTCCCTTTTCGGATTAAGCAAAGGGTAAGCAGATAACCCTGTATATATACATCTGAAAAGAAATGGTCCGAATTTTGTCAAGCTGTGCAATGTTGTGATTTTTACTTGATTCAATCAATATTCTTATTAGATTTATTTGAACTCAACACTCATACTTCACTCAATTGAGTTCAGACTGCAACTCAGTTAGAGTTGAAAAAGAAATTTACCTTGGGCGAACCAAAAAATCCACTATGTCATATATTATCGCGAATTTATGAACATTTTGCGCGGATCAAATTTTTTTTTTAATTTCGGCGACCCATTTGTGGTGAGTAAAATTATACCCTACAATATGTTCGTCGTTTCGAAATATAGTAGAACCTCGATTATACGGCCCTCGCTTATACGGGTTCGCGATTATCCGGACTACTACCCGTGATGATCAAAAATATTTTTCCAAGTTAAATCCATACAGACACAGACATGTCAGAAGTTTTATAACCCGCGCGCGCACCGCTATTTCTCTGCTCATCGTGAATTGTTAATTTTTGTTGCTGTGTAACTACTCCACCACGCTGAGTAGCCGCGCTGAACTTAAAAATTTCGAAGCGTAAGCGAGTGGTGTTATTGCGCTTAATCATAAAATAAATAATATTGATTCATTATAAAGCGGAGAAACTGGTCGTAAGTTTACTGAGCTGATAAGAAGACCGCATTTTTCCTTACTTCGATTATCCGAATGATCAACGATAGGAATTAATCCGGTTAATCGAAACTCTACTGTACTTTTATTACATTATTTTTGTCCCTATATGATCATTGGTTCTTGTATAGGCCCTTATCAAACTTCTTGGAGACTGTGATGTTAGCTATGCTAAGCGCCACACAAATCGATGGTTGAGAAGTTAGCCGCAGATGACACTTCGCCGTGATTCGCTAATTATTGCGTATGTGTGCACAATGCCTATACAAATGGCAAAGTAGTGAGCTCGGACGTAGGGAGCGCGCGGGAGGCATGAGGTTGGCGGGCGGGTGTGCCCCGGCGTTTCGTCTCTCTGGCTTCCGCGCGTACCCATATTTCGGCTTTTCCGCAGAACGCTGCGCATAACTTCCCATCCGTCAATTTGTGTGGCGCTCAGTATACAAGCTGCAGATAACCCGATTCTCGCGCAGCTGTTAAGTAAGCTTCAGCCAGGATTAGATTAGCCGCAACTTGTAGCTAACATCACAGCCGCCAAGGAGTTTGATTCGGCCTATAGGTAGGATTAAATTAACTAAAATATAATTAATTTATTAATTCCAGCGATTTGTGGACGAGATCCTGAAACTACCCGACGTATTCTTCGTAACATACAAGCAAGTTATCGATTGGATAAAGAGACCTACACCAGTGCTTCAAATCAACAAATTCCAGCCTTGGTTATGTAAAGACCGCCATTTCGAAGACGCCGAAATCGCTTGTAATAAACCAAAGACATGTAAACTATCTTCTAAAGTACTAGAACATGATAAATACATGATAACGTGTATGGATTGCCCTAAAACGTACCCGTGGTTACGAAATGAATTCGGTTTTGAATAGTGTAGGATAGATAAATTGTAAATATTAGGTGGAGAGTTACCATGTTCTGATTGAGAGTATATTTTTAGTGTGGAAGGTTGATAAGCATAACTATTATATGACAGGTAACCTTATGAAGGCAGTTCATGTTTATTTTTTGTAGCTAAGTACAGCGCCATATAAGTAAAACTTGCAACGAAATCTTAATGATTCATAGGTCTCCTTTGAGGAGAATATTTCACGTTGCAGTAGCAGTCACATCTGCTACAGATGCCCAAAATGCATTATCTTGGTTTATGTTATAATTATACCAGTGCAGAACCAAAATTCCAGATATAGTGGAACCATATTTGATTACAATTTGAATAAAATATCAAAACCCTCCTTCATCACAACCATTTTGACTACAACTTGTATCATGTTACTAAAAAAAAACTAAATGGTGGGTTCTGCTCCACTATTACATCTCTCTCTACAATGCAAGACTTAGTAGTTACTCAAAACAGCAGTGGGCTTGTGCAGTTACTATAGAACAGTTGTGGAATATACTTCCCTCAAAGGATATCAAAAATCCACTTTCACACAGGTTTTACATGGAGTGTGCTAGCTATACTCAGAAGTAGTAACAAATGTGGATCTATTACACTATCTATTGTAAAAATGTCTCAAATTCCCTAATTGGACGTAGTTTAGCACTCAACCCACATCACTGTCCAAAATCAGCACGTAGCAATTGTCTTGTGATGTAAATGCTTGTAACATTTTGATTTTGAACAACCATGTGGGTTGAGTCCTTTCTGCTAAACTATGCCCAATTATAGTGTTTTATAATGATCTTATCCAGTGTGCAATAATTTATTAACTATTTTAAGTTTTTAATAAACAATACAAAACAACTTAGTATTCCTTATCCTTTACTTAATTTTAAGTCTTATATTAATTATAAGGTAACAAATATATGTACTTAATATTAGCCTTCTTGAGTAATGAATGGGTTTGGTATGGCCTCCATACCGTCCATTGGACATATTAGGACTACTGATGTACCTCTGCATACAACAAGGCCTAGTGCTCTGGTGTCTTCCAGCAGCTTGTAGGGGTCATCGGGATCTGAAGTGTACAGACACAAATCTTGAATTGAATAAAGTAATAAATACATATTAGTGGACCACTTACACATGGTCTCTGACCCTAAATTAAGCAAAGCTTGTCATATTGCTGCCAGAGAAGAGACTGATATACTACCCACCTATACATATTATTATTTTTAAATACATAATTACTAATAACAATCAGAGACTGAGCAAACACCTATATTCATTAGATAAATGCTTGCCCTGGGTGGGAATCGAACCTACACTTCTTTGACCCAGAAGTCAGGGTCACTAACCACTGAGGGAGTAATTAATTTTAAAAATTATAATCCAACAATAACAAGACATAAATCCTACTAATATAATAAACCCAAAAGTTAGTGAGTATGTATAGATGTTTGTTACTCTTTCATGCACAAATGGCTAAAACGATTTGGATGAAATTCGGTATGAAGTTAGCTTAGACCTTGGATTAACACATAGGCTACTTTTTATCTCGGGCTAATGCAGGTAACAGCCCGGGACCAGCAGCTAGTATAAACATGCAGTACTGTATAGGCCGAATCAAACTTCCCGAGAAAAAAACCCGTAACGAGGTTTTGTACAGCTAAAATCAAAGATCCAATTAAATTTGATTCAGCCTATACTGATGGACCTTACGGGCCTTTTAATTGTCTGCTGCTAAACATACGCCTGTTAACCTTGCCCAGTGCAAGTTAGTGGATTTGCTTATACTAGGGATGGCGAACTTTTATGGAGAAGCATGCTATTGATCATCTAAAAAAGTCCTAGTCATAACATACCAGCAAAAAATCATCATTAAATTACAACTGTAAGGTGTAAATTACTGGACATAGACCTTCCTATACATTTCCAATAGATATTGTCTAATCAGAATCAGGTACTTTATGTACCTATTTTGTGGAAGTGATCAAAGAGACTTACTAACTATACAGTTCAGTCTGTTACTGTTAAAACAAAGAACATACAAACATGACGACTTTTTCCAAGCAAGCATGTGTTAATATACAAATGTTTTTTTTTGTCTTGATCTAGCAATCATCTTTAAGACTATAAGCAGATGAGATCTTTTATTTTTGGCGTTTATGGTGCAGCCCCCAGCGGAGCTAGCCCATTAAATTTAAGGATTATTTATTGTTAATCCTGATCAAAAATATACCGCCGCTTTTTGAGCCGACATATGGTTTCAGTGATAGTAAGTTGACCCACCAGGGGGTTCGGATTCGGTTCATCAGAATCACAGAGGTCCACGACAATATACAAATATTGAAAAAATATCATAGTTCATACCACGAAGGAACTCCGTGGTGTTGTCAAGCACAAGATTTAGCAGTGGATCATATCCCTTGAGAATGCCGGCCGCTTCCCGACCGCCGGCAAATTTCACACGAATACTCTTCTCAAGGTATTTGCTCAGGTCAAGGATCGACTCTTTCCTCCTCTTCTCTTTGTTGTCTCCACCTCCTTGTGACTGTAAACACGAATACAACGAAATAACTTCGAGTAAATATCTCCCAATTCAAAGTAGTTATACAAACAACGCCAAAGTTGTTTATACCTTATTTTTATCACCTCCTCCTTCTTTTGATGCCATTTCTTTATATTATTTTACTGGTTACTGAAAAGAGTGTTCAAAATGTTTTCAAAAGAATTGGCAAAAGTGCCAAAAAGCCAAAAATCACAACAAGAATCCTCGTCCTCGGCGGAATTTTCAGAATTTTGAGGTTATATTTGTTGTTTGATATGACAGCTTCAAATGTCAAAGTCAAACAAAATGTTGAAGAAAAAAATAGAAGATGCGAGTCAGACTAAACACTCAAAAGTTCCGCACCATCAAAAGTGAATTTTGTATTTATTTTGATAACTTAGACTGAGGATACCATAAAATTAGTTTTAACTATTATTATTTAAGTTTCGATAGTTACATAACTAATAATACACCGATAAAAAGAAAGTTCAATAGCGTCTCATTTCACATTTGGATAAGGATAAATATGTAACGCTTTAGTATTTAACATTAACACTGTCATGTTACTTAGTTTTATATTAATAAAGAATTGAATTGAATTGAATTAAAAAATACTCAAGGAATCCCAAAAAGTGTGTTCGTTCAATAACAGTAAAATGTTTCAAAGAAAACATGTCAAAACTTTAGCTTGGGTACAGTTTTTGAACGAATTTAGAGTCAAACAAATGATAAACTGTCATTTTATTATTAATGTCAACGTCAAAGAAAATCGCGACGTAAACAAATCAGAAAATCTCCAAAACAAAAAATAATTAAAAATTAATAAAACTTTGATATTTTCATTAAACTAGGACTGATAAAATTTAGTCGAATGGCACAATTGTACGTAGCAGCCGATAAGATAAGAGCGAGTGTTGTTCGTTGATGATAAACGAATGAGATATCAATGCGCTCCTCAGTGAGCTACATTCTATCGCACGCCCCAGGAGAGTCGGTGATGTCGCACCCGGACTACGGGCAGCACGCGCAGCACCACGCGTGCCTGCTGGTGCTCGTCAAGGGTGTAGGCGGCATGCTCAAGAACTTCAACAAACTCTGGGAACGGATACAAAGAGTCAACAATATTAAAGTTACTGGTTAGTTCTAAGTTTTCCACCCCTCGTAAACACCATTAAAACAACTGTAGCAGCTTCGCAGAGCTAGGCTAGTATTCTATGGAAGACTATGACACAGAAAACTGCATTATACCCCTCAAGATGTTGTCTGTAAGAGAGCTAAATATGTTTGCCTTTCAGAGACCAAAAACACTCAAACAAATCAGTTTTGCTATTTACAAAGAATGTAATCATCAACCTACAAAATTAACTGCATGTGCAATAAATTACTGTTAGCTAAGAGATTTCCCAAACTGACACTGCACATTCTCTAATTACAGTGCAATGGAGCATAAATATTGGGTGCTAATATAGAGTCTGTTAATGTTTTCTATAATTATCTGCAAAATACTGTTAAATAAAATAATTATCTCTTTTGTTTTGTAGATTCCACAGGCCAGGTGAGAGATATTTGGGTCCGTTATGTGAGAGATTACCCAGTAGAGAACAATGACTGGGGTGATTTCCAAACTCATAGGTAAGACTTGCTATTGGAACTCAATATACCTATATTATTTCACACATATTTGATTATTTTATAATTTTAAAAATAAATCTGAAATACTTTTACTGTCACAAATCACTTGGACATGATTGACTTAGGACTGAAGCAAATGGCATAGTCAGGGACTAGCAGTGGATAAAGGAGGCTGCAGTTGATAACAGTTATTAGATTGTAATACTGAAAAGCTATTAAATCCAAAACATTATTTTGGTATCATTTGGGTAAAATTCTAGTATTTCTTACCCTACACTACTACAAAATACTTAAATGACAAAGTATCGCACCCAATTCTCCTAACAACATTACATGATGCTGGAATCAGAGGAAACGCTTACAATTGGTTAAAATCCTACTTCTCGGATAGACCTCAGCATGTTCAAATAGAGCATCTAAATGCAACCACCTATGAAATTCAAACTGCCCTATCCGATCCCATAATCACTAACTGGTCCATACCACAAGGCAGCGTAATAGGATGCATTTCATTCCTACTTTATATTAAACAACATTGCCAAAGTTTGTAAACCTCTCTGTATCCTTTTCGCCGACGACATTTCCCTTTTGTTCAAATGTCCAAATAACTCTGTAAACATAAACCCGAAAATAATTGAAACCCATGACACATTAAAACTCTGGCTTCAGGATCATAATTTGCAAATAAACAACAAAAAATCAAAAATAATACAATTTAAACCCTACCAAAAAAATTACATGAACCTTAAACCAACAACTAGCTCCATCAAAATAAAAGAAGTCAATGAATGTAACTTATTAGGCTTAACTCTTGATACACACCTAAACTGGAAGCCGCATATCGAGAAAATAAGTTCAAAAATATCGCAGTTCACTTACGCGTTGGGCGTGTTAAAAACAAACACCAAAAAAGAATGTGTGATGTCTGCCTACTACGCCTATGCCTATGCGTGGCTGCGGTACGGCATTATCATATGGGGTGACAGCACAGACGCCAAAAACCTATTTATTGCGCAAAAGAAATGCCTAAGAATATTAATTAATATCAAACAAAGGAAAACATGCAAACCCCATTTTATAAAAGAAAAAATGCTGACTCTGCCATCAATGTATATCCTAGAAGTTACCATGTTCGTTAGGAAACTTTTACATCTATTTACTTTCGACCAAAACCCACGACGTAACACAAAATTAGCTCTCCCCATCCCCAATTTGGAAATATTTAAAAGTAGCCCGGAATACCGATTTGCTAAAATATATAACAAAATACCCGATAGCTTTAAAAGTATAAATAAAGACCATATTTTCAAAAACAAAATCAAAACAATACTAATTGATAAAGCCTATTACACGATTCAGGATTTTATGGAAGATAGATGGTAGCTAACTGACAAATTTTTAAAAGATTCAATATCGTTAAGTATATCTGTACCTACTTATTGTAAATTACATTTTATTATTGACATAATGACCAGTCCAGCACGAGCTCCGTGCCCCCACTGCCTTGACTCCACTAAGTTATACGCCGTGCCTCACGGCCTCCGTGTGCATGTTGGCCGTAAGCACAGAGACGTTTCTGTACTAGGTTCAGCGACTTCTGCGCCTTTCGTTCCTGCAGTGCAGCCGACAGCACCTCTCCCCCCGGCCGGCCAGTCAGGCTTAAGTCTGAAAGACCTTCCCGCATTAAAAACGAGGGTACGGGTTCTTAGACACGTACCTAAGGGTGCGAGATATTTAGCCGCCGGAAAGCTGGCATCTGTAATTGACAAGTGCGTACAATCCAATGGTACAGATGATTGGTTTGCGTTACTTTCTTTCGCTTTCACGGCCCTGAAAATTCCTGACCAACAAGTGAAAAAATCCCTTACGGCTAAAGTTAAGGCCAACATAGATGAAGATGCCCAGCCGGATGCGTCGGGGGAAGCGTTGCCGGGAAAACCACCTTCGCTTTATCGGGTGGTCCAATGTAAGGTGTTTGAGGGAGACCTTAGAGGTGCAGCGCGCTTGCTGACATCGGACTGCACTTTTGCTCCTTCCAACCGGGACACATTGGTTGCCCTAAGGGAGAAGCACCCGGAACACATCCACAAAATATCCCCCCAGCTCCAGATCTTTCAACTCCTTGTCTTTCTGTTAAGCCTGAAGATGTTTCGGGAGCACTCAACTCGTTTCCACGCGGGTCCGCTGCCGGTCTTGATGGTTTGCGTCCGGAGCACCTAAAAGAGCTGACTTCTCCATCGGCCGGCGACAACGGGTCCAGATTACTCAATGCGCTGACTCGAATGTGTAACTTCTTGCTGGCAGGCCAATTAAATTCAGAGGTGTGCCCCTTTTTGTATGGAGGTTCCTTATGTGCCCTCCAAAAAAAAGATGGCGGAATAAGGCCGATTGCTGTAGGTGGAACTATACGGCGTCTCGTGGCAAAGCTCTGCTGTCAGGCAGTCAGACCCGGTATGGCAGCCTACCTGCAGCCCCATCAAGTTGGTTTTGGCACGCCTCTGGGTTGTGAGGCGGCAATTCATGCCACTAGAGCATTTCTCATGCGCGAGGGTAGCGACGACGTTCTCCTGAAACTCGACATTAAGAACGCATTCAACAGTATAGACAGAGGCACAATGTTGGCGGAGGTCCGAGTATTGACCCCATCTATATACCCATTTCTCAATCAATGTTATTCGTCTCCGAGTAACTTGTCCTACAACGGAGAATGCATTCTGTCACAGGTTGGGGCTCAGCAAGGAGATCCTTTGGGTCCACTTATTTTCAGCGTAGCGATCCACAAGGTCATAAAGTCCCTGGAAGCACCACTTAACATTTGGTACCTGGACGATGGTACTATAGGTGGGTGTCCAGATGTGGTCGAGAGGGATGTGAGGCTTCTTTTTCCGGCACTTAAAGAACTCGGTCTGGATGTGAGCACGTCAAAATGCGAATTGTTTGCCTGCAGTTCGGTAGCCGCAGAATCGATAGAGACTTTTAAATTAGTAATACCTGGTTTAAGAGTCATAGATAGAGAGTCGTTAAGCCTTCTGGGTGCTCCCATATTTGCTGAGGGTGTGCCGAGCTGCATGCAGTCTAAGACGCAAATCTTGTCATCACTTTCTGAGCACTTCGAGCATCTTCCGGCACATGTGGCATTGTCGCTTCTCAGGAGCTGCTTCGCGATGCCAAAACTGATCTACGTAATCAGAACGGCTCCAACGTGGATGTATCCTGATGAGGCACAATGCTTTGACGAAACGCTGAAACGTATCTTAGAGGTGACTCTCAATATACAGCTAAACGAGTCTCAATGGCTGCAAGCTGGCTTGCCTATACGTCACGGAGGGTTGGGCGTGCGGAGGTTAAGAGAATCTGGCCCCATTGCGTTCTTATCTTCCGCGCATGGTGTTGGAAATCTTGTCAGCCACATTTTGTCTGCCAATGGTGAAAGGAGCAGCATTCCATTTGCTGCAGAGGCTTACCGCGCATGGCTGACTCTTTGCCCGGACGCTGATCCCCCAGAAAAATTAGCAACTCAAAGGTGTTGGGACGACATTACGTCCGAAATAATCGTCACTCGACTTCGCAATGCGAACTCGGGTGCCGACTTGGCGAGACTAAACGCCGCTGCTTCGCCGGAATCGGGTGCATGGCTGCGTGCCTTACCATCTCCTCATATGGGCACGCTCCTAGACAACGATTCTCTTCGAGTGGCGGTAGGTCTAAGGCTGGGATGCGACGTATGTTGTCCCCATTATTGCGTATGCGGTGCATGGGTTGAAGGGAACGGCCACCACGGCTTGAGTTGTATGAAATGTGTGGGGAGGCGACCTCGACACCACGCTATTAATGAGATTATTCGGCGAGCTCTCGTTGCAGCGGAAATACCGTGCGTACTAGAGCCCCCTGGCTTGTCGCGATCGGATGGCAAACGTCCGGACGGCCTTACATTGATTCCATGGAGTAGAGGGCGCTGCCTTATTTGGGACGCAACTTGTGTGAGCACATTCGCTTCCAGCCACCTCCCTGCCACCCAGCAGACGGCAGGTGCGGGAGCGGAGGCAGCCGACAAGGGCAAGCGTCTCAAGTACGGTAGCCTGGAGTCGGTGTACGAGTTTGTCCCGTTTGCCGTCGAGACGGCGGGTTCCTGGGGCTCGGACGCGGTAAAATTCATCGGCGAGCTGGGTCGGCGCATGCGAGAAAGAGGCCGAGATCCCAGAGCAGGCAGTTATATAACCCAACAGATTTCATTGGCCATTCAGCGGGGCAACGCGGCTGGTTTAATGGGGACGTTTGGGAGAGGGGCAAGTGTCGGTGGACTATTTGTTTAGTTTGTAGAAAGTGTATGAGTTTTGTGTATGTTTTTGTGTAATTTCTTATATTTCTTGTGGACGACGTTTTTTTGACATGTGTAACAATTCGTATTATTGTTATTTTATTTTATAAGAATGACTACATATAAGACTTTATGGTGCAGTTATCGTTAAGTTATTATGTGATTTAATTTAGCCATAATTATTAACTAGCGTGTTCAAGTCCAAAGCTGATAAATATAATAATAATATAATTTGGTAGTGTTGTTATTATATAACCTACTTGTGATAGTTACATAAATACCATTATAGTTTATATACAGTTTAGAATAATAGAATATTTGACAGTGTATAATATAATTTTATTTTTTTTTATTTTATGTCTACACAGCCTAGCATAGTCAGGAAACTAAATATTTGATAGATTGTTTATTATTAATATATCGAGTAGAGCTAATGTTCCTCCTTTAACTGCGACGCCCTTACGGGGTCAATGTCACTAAGTTAAGACTCTAGTTTGTAATAACTTTTGTTATAACTGTGCATTGTGCAATAAATAAATAAATAAAAAAATAAATATCTTTTACAGGAGACTACTAGGACTGCTAACTCTAAGCAAATTCACCAATCAAATTGAGCTCAATGAGGTGTGCAGAGTCCACGAGAGTCTGAAAGTGAAATACTCCAACACCCTCTATGACTCCCGAGCATTTATGTTTGGGCCCATCAGCAATATGAAGAAGCCAGAGCAGGAGCCTGAAACTTACAGCATTTTTGATGAGGACAAGGTTTCCAAGGAAGGAAGCAGCTTGGGTGATAAGTAAGTTTTCTCTTCTTCTTTTCAGCCATAGGACGTCCACTGCTGGACATAGGCCTTCCCTAAAGATCTTCTAATAAGCCCAGTTGTAATATGCCCACAACTCCAGCTTGATGCTGCGGTCTTGATGAGGTCATCCATCCACCCTGTAAGTTTTGTATGCCATAATTATGACAAATAGTCGGACATGAATAGAAAATGAAGACACAGTCAGCCCCAAGTGTCACAAAATAAATAAGTAGGATAAAGGTTGGACACTAATAATTTATGGGGTTTGAAAACCCTTATTATATTGCTGAAAATTTATTTGTTGGTTTTTACTCTTTCACCCTTCGTGGGTAGGCCTACGTCCTGCAGTGGACTGTTGAAAAGGCTAATACAGTACAGTACAGTACTCTTTCATACAGAAACAGAGCAATGAATGGTCTTGATTTTTGGTGTAGATATAGTTCAAAGATTTCAAAAGGTAAAATAAAGGAAGGAAGGATAAAGGTTCAAAGGAATATCGACAAGACTACTTATTATCCCAAAAAATAAAAGGCTCCTATGCGATAGCACAAAAACAAAAGTCAGGTGGACAGAGCCCCGGTAAAAGCTAGTATAATATATAAACTTAAAAACAAGCTATCCGCAAATATTTTTGATTTACAGTATTTAGCTACAACAACCACTGCCCTATAAGAGGCGGTTTAAATTAAGTACATTTTCAGGAAGATAGTGACTTATTACTAACTTTATTAATAAATCGATTATGATTATTTTTCAGAGCTTCACTTCCCACCGAAGAGCCCGAGAGCATCTCATCAGCAGACAGCTTTCCACACTCCATGACTTCCACCACTTCCACACAAGAAGAGCTCTTCACCACCCCATCCAACTTCAAAACCCACGCCATGTTCTATGGAGAAAACGACCCTGTACCTGACTTGGAACAGAATGTAGCTGAACTGATTAACTCACTATTTTGGGTTGTGGAGTCAAAAAGACTGGAACGGTCTAGAGAAAAGCTGGAAAAGGTGTCTTTGCTGTTGGCGCCATTTGAGAAGAAGGATTTTGTAGGTAAATCCACAAATAAATATGATTCTCATTCTCATTCTCATTTGAAGTAGAGGCGATAAGTCCTGCACTGACGTACAGCATGGGGTGTTTTGTGCATTTCCCCCTCCAGCGTCTACCCCAGCCATCCCAGCTCCTTAAAATAACGGAGCGTGGCTCTGGGCCGCTGGCATAACTGCTCCAGTGGCTTGGTTGGTATACTAGATGGCGATGAGGACGATGCTGTAGATGCTGATGACAAAGCAATAGTAGCGTCATGCAATCCGAAAGCGATTCTAGTTTCTGCCGTGGCCTTGCAATGCCACAAGACATGCTCTACCGTTTCATTCTCCTGCAGGCAACCACGACAGAGTGGGCTGTCGGCGGCTCCCAGTTTATACATGTGACTATTCAAGTTGCAGTGACCAGTGATGAGTCCTACCATAAGTCGGAGGTCTTGCCGCTGCAACCTCAATAGATCGTTTGTAATGTTTCTGTTCAGGGCTGGGAAAGCAGCTTTGGCATGCCTGCAATCCTCCCTCTTGTCTATAGTTATATATATAGTTTTAGTCATAATAAATATGATGACTAAAAACATTTATTTAGTCCATGAGATTATTATCAAAAATATTAGATTGATAAAGATGAGTACACATTCTAATATGTATAGGCCGCGTCACACAAGTTGGCGGATATGAAGTTAGCTACAAGCTGCGCAGTATCCATTCCTGACTGAAGCTCACACAAAGCCGCGCGTTGATTGGATAATGCGCTTAATATAACTTATATATAACTTCATTTCCGCCAACTTGTGTGACGCGGCCTATAACAGTGTTATTCTTTAGAACACATTTTAATGTTAGCTTTATATTTTTTTTTTTTTGTCTTGATTTTGCTATCAGTCTTTAAGACTATAAGCAGATGAGTTCTGTTAATTTTGGCGTTTATGGTGCAGCTCCCAGCGGAGCTAGCCCATTTAATTTATGGATTATTTATTGTTAATCCTGATCAAAAATATCCCGCCACTTTTTGAGCTGATGTATGGTTTCAGGGATAGTAAGTTGACCCGCCAGGGGGTTCGGATGATTTTCCAGCCTTGTTTTGTATCTCACTCCATGAGACTCTATTTCCTCCTTCACCGTGGCCACATCAAGATTGTCGTGGACCTCTGTGATTCTGATGAACCATGGTGCGTTTGATATTTGCTTATAATATAAGCAAATATCAAGCTTTATATTAAATAAATAAAGAATTTTTCAAAGCAAACAGAAACTCCTCTATCCCCCAGGTCTGGACATGGAATCTCGCAATAGTAAGAAACGTTGTATGGGGCGCGTGACGAAGAACCTGGCGGATCTGACGTTGCAGGCCGGGCTAGTGGCCGATAGCCTCAGCTTGTACAACTCGGCCGCCGAGATACTCAAGTCCGTCAATGACTGGCTGTGGCTCGCTGCTGCTAAAGAAGGTACCTACCAGACATTTGTTGTTGACAAATACAATACAACACAATACAAGAACACTTTGTTGACACCACAAGTAGTAAAACATAACAATGCAACAACAGAAGGAGGGTACAAAAGACGGTCTTATTGTGGAAGTTTCATTTAATGACTTTGTGATTTTTTGGGGGTGAGGAACACTCCTTTGCTACTAAATTAGTAAGAAAGTGCGACGTTTGATCATGCTTTAAATTTTACTGCTTATTCTAACCAATTTTGCAAAGCACAATGTTTCATAGTGTCTGAACACATTTGAAAGTACTATAAAAACCATTATTCTTTTCCAGGTCTCTGCGCAGCGTCAGCAATCCTCCTATACCCCAATCTCCGCAACCCAACACCTCTGCAACGCAATGCAAGCCTCCAAGAAAGCTCACCCAACAAAACAAAACTGTCCCTATTTCAACCAAATACGGATCCTTTTCGAAAATTCAAAGTCACCGCGTCTCCACTACGCGGGTCTAAAGCGTCGAGTCCAGTGAACCCGCCGAGTGAATTAACGCCTACTTCGTCGGATAGTATCGATACGTCCTCGCGGCAGTCGGAAACCGATAATGCCGATACTGAATCTCTCGCATCGTCTAGTGATATTGAGTATCAGAGTCAAAGGTAAGAAACCGTAATATCCATCCAATCGGCCATTTAATGTCAAAATTAATTTATTTTTCGATAACAAACAACGTAACACCATAAATATTGTTTGTGTGAATGTCGAGTTTGAAAATTTTTATAAAAATATTATTTTAACATTGCAATTGTCTATACAATCATTAAAATTCAAAGTGGGCAAAAATAGCACTAAGGTGGCCAAAATCGATACATCTATTATATATGAACTTACTAGGAAAAACGCTGCCGCGCTACATCTATCATTATTCTTATTCCATTATCTACTTAAATCGTTTATTGCAAAGATTTAATTACTGCGACTATAAACCATACCCAGACCATGATAATAAATCAAACCATAATCTACGACAAATGAAATACAGTTCCGAATATTTTAACCCACAGGTCGTACTTAACATCAGAACTGCCTTCGATCCCGAGACAGCCTCCATCTCAAGTCAACAACCAATTCCTACTAAATGGGGAGGAAATCGCCGAAAAATACCGCAAAGCCATCATACACTACAGCAAATACCAAAACGCTGGTATTATTGAAACCGAAGCGTGTTTCAAGGCGGCCAGAATAGCCGTCGAACAGAACAACAGCCTGCACGCTTCTAGCTTCCTGCAGAATGTTATCTTTATAAACTTGACGCTGAGTGAGCAGGAGAAGATACAGAGGTTCGACACGTTAGCTGAGCTGTACAAGGAAATTGGTAACAATTTGTTGTATTCTACCATCAGAAAACATGAATCCACTCATATTGTGTATACATTTGTACCAACTAATCCTAATTAACTTATTTAAATTAAGGAAACTAGATATTAGGCCCAATTATGAAAGCGCCATCGTAAATTTAATAGTAACGTAAAAAGTGTTTTCTCTATCGAATGCCTAAAGTGAAAAAGAAACAGAAATAATCTAATTAGGTATTATAATTACGATGGCGCCTTCATAATTGGGCCTAGTGGCATCAGACATTAGCTCCCCCCAAGCCCTTTGTTAACCGCTTAAATGTAAAAATAAATGTATTTTCCGCGGTATAAAGAATAGTCACGGAATCTGTTCTGTGCAGTAGTAAACTTAATTCACCTCAAACGAAACCGAAATATCAACATTCGCCCAAGCTCTATATACTTATGGGGCGTGAGCTATACATAGGTAGTCTAAACTTAGTAATGCGCTTGCTTAAGTTCCTCGAACAGAAAAAAGCATGAAAGAATACCAATAAAATGCTAGAGTAACTACTTGCCCTCATCTAGTTGTAGACACTTACTATTTGAAGTTTTGTTATTGAACGCCTTTATGTTGTGAACGCCTTAGTTACCCACATAGTTCTCCTTCAAAACCGTCATACTTTTCTAGGTTTCCTCCGCAAGGCTGCATTCTGCCAACGCCTCGCCGCGACGCGACAAGTGAGCCCCAACAACCCGAACCCGGACTGGCAGCGCTGCTACTACCTCATGCTGCACAGCTTCCCCGGACACCGACTCAGCCTGGAGCCTAACTACGTCATACAGCACCAAGTTGGTGAGTGGCGAGTGTAGCGCTGCTACTACCTCATGCTGCACAGCTTCCCCGGACACCGACTCAGCCTGGAGCCTAACTACGTCATACAGCACCAAGTTGGTGAGTGGCGAGTGTAGCGCTGCTACTACCTCATGCTGCACAGCTTTCCCGGACACCGACTCAGCCTGGAGCCTAACTACGTCATACAGCACCAAGTTGGTGAGTGACGAGTGCAGCGCTGCTACTACCTCATGCTGCACAGCTTCCCCCCACACCGGCTCAGCCTCGAGCCTAACTACGTCATACAGCACCAAGTCGGTGAGTGACGAGTGTAGCGCTGCTACTACCTCATGCTGCACAGCTTCCCCCCATACCAGCTCAGCCTCGAGCCTAACTACGTCTTACAGCACCAAGTCGGTGAGTGACGAGTGTAGCGCTGCTACTACCTCATGCTGCACAGCTTCCCCCCACACCGGCTCAGCCTCGAGCCTAACTACGTGTTACAGCACCAAGTCGGTGAGTGACGAGTGTAGCGCTGCTACTACCTCATGCTGCACAGCTTCCCCCTACACCGGCTCAGCCTCGAGCCTAACTACGTCATACAGCACCAAGTCGGTGAGTGACAAGTGTAGCGCTGCTACTACCTCATGCTGCACAGCTTCCCCCCACACCGGCTCAGCCTCGAGCCTAACTACGTCTTACAGCACCAAGTCGGTGAGTGACGAGTGTAGCGCTGCTACTACCTCATGCTGCACAGCTTCCCCCCACACCGGCTCAGCCTCGAGCCTAACTACGTCTTACAGCACCAAGTCGGTGAGTGACGAGTGTAGCGCTGCTACTACCTCATGCTGCACAGCTTCCCCCCACAACGGCTCAGCCTCGAGCCTAACTACGTCTTACAGCACCAAATCGGTGAGTGACGAGTGTAGCGCTGCTACTACCTCATGCTGCACAGCTTCCCCCTACACCGGCTCAGCCTCGAGCCTAACTACGGCTTACAGCACCAAGTCGGTGAGTGACGAGTGTAGCGCTGCTACTACCTCATGCTGCACAGCTTCCCCCCACACCGGCTCAGCCTCGAGCCTAACTACGTCTTACAGCACCAAGTCGGTAAGTGACGAGTGTAGCGCTGCTACTACCTCATGCTGCACAGCTTCCCCCCACACCGGCTCAGCCTCGAGCCTAACTACGTCTTACAGCACCAAGTCGGTGAGTGACGAGTGTAGCGTTGCTACTACCTCATGCTGCACAGCTTCCCCCCACACCGGCTCAGCCTCGAGCCTAACTACGTCTTACAGCACCAAGTCGGTTAGTGACGAGTGTAGCGCTGCTACTACCTCATGCTGCACAGCTTCCCCCCACACCGGCTCAGCCTCGAGCCTAACTACGTCATACAGCACCAAGTCGGTGAGTGACGAGTGTAGCGCTGCTACTACCTCATGCTGCACAGCTTCCCCCCACACCGGCTCAGCCTCGAGCCTAACTACGTCATACAGCACCAAGTCGGTGAGTGACGAGTGTAGCGCTGCTACTACCTCATGCTGCACAGCTTCCCCCCACACCGGCTCAGCCTCGAGCCTAACTACGTCTTACAGCACCAAGTCGGTGAGTGACGAGTGTAGCGCTGCTACTACCTCATGCTGCACAGCTTCCCCCACACCGGCTCAGCCTCGAGCCTAACTACGTCATACAGCACCAAGTCGGTGAGTGACGAGTGTAGCGCTGCTTCTACCTCATGCTGCACAGCTTCCCCCCACACCGGCTCAGCCTCGAGCCTAACTACGTCATACAGCACCAAGTCGGTGAGTGACGAGTGTAGCGCTGCTACTACCTCATGCTGCACAGCTTCCCCCTACACTGGCTCAGCCTCGAGCCTAACTACGTCATACAGCACCAAGTCGGTGAGTGACGAGTGTAGCGCTGCTACTACCTCATGCTGCACAGCTTCCCCCCACACCGGCTCAGTCTCGAGCCTAACTACGTCATACAGCACCAAATCGGTGAGTGACGAGTGTAGCGCTGCTACTACCTCATGCTGCACAGCTTCCCCCCACACCGGCTCAGCCTCGAGCCTAACTACGTCATACAGCACCAAGTCGGTGAGTGACGAGTATAGCGCTGCTACTACCTCATGCTGCATAGCTTCCCCCCACACCGGCTCAGCCTCGAGCCTAACTACGTCATACAGCACCAAGTCGGTGAGTGACGAGTGTAGCGCTGCTACTACCTCATGCTGCACAGCTTCCCCCCACACCGGATCAGCCTCGAGCCTAACTACGTCTTACAGCACCAAGTCGGTGAGTGACGAGTGTAGCGCTGCTACTACCTCATGCTGCACAGCTTCCCCCCAGACCGGCTCAGCCTCGAGCCTAACTACGTCATACAGCACCAAGTCGGTGAGTGACGAGTGTAGCGCTGCTACTACCTCATGCTGCACAGCTTCCCCCCACACCGGCTCAGCCTCGAGCCTAACTACGTCATACAGCACCAAGTCGGTGAGTGACAAGTGTAGCGCTGCTACTACCTCATGCTGCACAGCTTCCCCCCACACCGGCTCAGCCCCGAGCCTAACTACGTCATACAGCACCAAGTCGGTGAGTGACGAGTGTAGCGCTGCTACTACCTCATGCTGCACAGCTTCCCCCCACACCGGCTCAGCCTCGAGCCTAACTACGTCATACAGCACCAAGTCGGTGAGTGACGAGTGTAGCGCTGCTACTACCTCATGCTGCACAGCTTCCCCCCACACCGGCTCAGTCTCGAGCCTAACTACGTCATACAGCACCAAATCGGTGAGTGACGAGTGTAGCGCTGCTACTACCTCATGCTGCACAGCTTCCCCCCACACCGGCTCAGCCTCGAGCCTAACTACGTCTTACAGCACCAAGTCGGTTAGTGACGAGTGTAGCGCTGCTACTACCTCATGCTGCACAGCTTCCCCCCACACCGGCTCAGCCTCGAGCCTAACTACGTCATACAGCACCAAGTCGGTGAGTGACGAGTGTAGCGCTGCTACTACCTCATGCTGCACAGCTTCCCCCCACACCGGCTCAGCCTCGAGCCTAACTACGTCATACAGCACCAAGTCGGTGAGTGACGAGTGTAGCGCTGCTACTACCTCATGCTGCACAGCTTCCCCCCACACCGGCTCAGTCTCGAGCCTAACTACGTCATACAGCACCAAATCGGTGAGTGACGAGTGTAGCGCTGCTACTACCTCATGCTGCACAGCTTCCCCCCACACCGGCTCAGCCTCGAGCCTAACTACGTCATCAAAGGGCCTTATTTTTCAACTTCGTACAGCTAGGAACGTATACGGAACTTTACAGATACTCCCTATCTCCCTTTCATTGGTTATGGACTTATGGTATTAACAATCTTTTAAGAGCTACTTTCTTACATCAAGATACAACTTTTCTACATCCCTGAAAACGATATACCTATTTGATTTGTAACGTGCGATACTGCGTACGCAACAAATAGCACTGTACATCCCACAAACGAGTATAGTGGCAGGGTCAACCTTTCTCACTTTGTTCCTCCCTTTTGCTCGGTCCTCAACAATGTTTATCAAAACTTTTTAAACTAACTAAAGAACAAATTGAACTCCAGGTTGGCCGGCGCTCCAAATCCAACTACTCCAAGAGTTGGTGGTCGCGGCGCGGCGCATGGGGCACCCGGCGCTCGCCACCCGGCATATGACATTTCTGCTGCAGACTATGTGGCCCCATCTCTCCAGCCAGGAGCATCGCGACTTAGCTATACAGCTGCAGGTATAGTTTCCACATTACTTTCCAACGAATACATCAGAAATTATTTTTTCTCAAACATGTTTGGAAATGTGAGCATTATTATTTTTTCTTAAACATGTTTGGAAATGTGAGCATTATTTTAACAACCTTCTTTGAGATAAATCCAAATTACAGTAGTGGTTAAATAAATGCAAGCAGCGGCCAGCAAATGTTGTATGAAAATCCATATATGTCTTATTTCGCAGCCAGATAAAATACTATGTAATCTCATATCTGTCATGGAATTAAAAAATGGACAATCGTTTAGACCGAAACATGGCAACCAATGACGTAACTAATCAAAGAGTTTTTAATCTTTGAATTCTGAATTTTAGATTTTGGGTTTTGGATTATGAATTTTTGGATTGAATTATTTTAACTATTAAGTAATTTCCCCACATTAAAAAAAATACTATACAAGCCTTGACCACAACTAGGCATTAATGAACTCACGTATGCTTGGTCTGACTAACACTCTTCCATCAATGCCTGTTTTGCTGGCCGCTGCAGTAATGTACTAAATATTGAATCTAATCACTTGCCAGGCTCTCTCAGCTCAATGCGAAGGCGGTCCGGTCCCGCTAGTGCTAGAATGCGGCGAGGTGATTCCCCCCGCGAATCTCACGCACGTGCCACGATGTTCCGGGTTTTCCCCGCGCCCGCTGCCGCCCGCGCGCACGCCGCACCGCGTCAAAGCCAAAACTCCCAGCGGACCATTCATATTCACGCCTATACACTTCGGCAGTTTAGAACGCAATGCGAAGAAGGAAGAGGGAAAAATGGGTAAGTATTAAAGAAAATGTTTAATTATTTGAGAGAGTATCTTTTAAATGTACGAGGGGTGATCCAAAAGTAATGATAATCAATAACAAACAAAATGAATAAAATAAAAAAATATTTTTTTTTTCTCAACATTGTCTCCTAGCAAGTCTATACATTTAGTCCATCTCTTTTCTAAACCTAAAATTCCCTTAGAAAAAAAATCTTTATCTTGACTCTCAAAAAAGTCCTCAACCGCGGCCATCACGTCGCTATCATCGTCAAATGTCTTGCCTCGGAGATGTTCCTTGAGTCGTGGAAAGAGATAAAAGTCACTGGGGGCTAGATCTGGTGAATAGGGGGGTGATCCACCAGCTCAAAGCCCGCTTCCTGAATGGCAGCCATGGCAATTGCAGCTTTGTGAACCGGTGCGTTGTCTTGATGGAACAGCACTCCAGCCCGCAGTTTACCTCGCCTTTTCTCCTTAATAGCCTCCCGCAATCTTCTTATTTGTTCTGCATAGTAGGAGCCAGTAATAGTGGCCCCCTTTTCCAAGTAGTCCACCATGATTATTCCTTCAGCGTCCCAAAAAACAGACGCCATAACCTTCCCTGCTGAGCTTGACACTTTAAATTTCTTCGGCGTCGGTTCATCGGATCGTTTCCATGTCATCGATTGTTGTTTTGTTTCAGGATCAAAATGGTTGATCCAGGTCTCGTCCATGGTCACAAAACGTGACAAAAAATTATCCTTGTCTGCCTGGAAATTTTCGAGATTTGCTCTTGACATGTCGACTCGTTTCTTCTTTTGCTCGTCGTTTAACATTTTCGGTACCCAACGCGCGGAGACCTTTCTCATATGCAATTCGTTCGTAAGGATTCTTTGAATGCTGCCATATGAGATCCCTGTGATCTCAGCTACATGCCTGATATATATATACTCTTCGATCTTCCAATACAACTTCTTCAACTTTTTTCACATTTTCTTCAGTGAGGGACGTCGATGGGCGTCCTTCGCGGTGTTCGTCTTCCGTCGATGTTCTTCCCAGCTTAAACTCCTTAGCCCAGCGTGCAACTGTGGAATATGGAGGAGAAGAGTCCCCTAATGTTTCCACCAAGTCGCTATGTATGTCTTTGGTAGACATTTTTTTCAAGCAGAGGTATTTAATGACAGCTCTGATTTCGTGTTTTTCCATTTTGATGTTCACTCCTTGACAGTCCGTATTCAAATGAATGTAGCTCCCGGGAATCGTGGCCTATTTATATGATTTTTTTTTCCTGAACTAGTTGGTAATTGAGCAAGTGACTGATATTTTTTTTGTATTTTTGTGTGCAGTAGAAATAACTGATTATCATTACTATTGGATCACCCCTCGTATGTTATAGGCAGGCGATTCATACAAGTCGACGGATGTGAAGTTAGCTACAAGCTGCGCAACATCCAATCATGACTAATGCTCATATAAACCTGCGCGTTGTTTGGATTTTGCGCAACATGTAGCTAACTTCACATCCGCCGACTTATATGATTAGGCTTATACCGAAATGTTGTGACGGCGTAGGGCTGACATTAACAGGAGAGTTTGGAAAAAGAGGCTACCTTGCAATTGGTTTAAAATTACATGTGTTATTAATGATTATGTATTCATAGAATTAAAATTCTAAATACAGGGTTACAGGGTAAATCGACCTATTCCCGTTAAGGGTGTGTAGTTTACTTTGTTTCTGACTAATTTGACTATGAAATACACTATCCTAAATTTAAAAAAAAACGGATATTTGAAATTGGTATTTATAAAATTCCCAATTTTCGTCTATCAGCTCAGATATTTTGAATCGTGTAATTCGTATTATTATTTTTATTTGATTTTTACATGTAAAATAATGTTTTATGACCTCATTACCCGTACAATACAATATTGTCCGTAAAATTAACCTTTTATAAAAAGTATTTGAATTCATATATCTCGAAAACTGAGATTTAGGATATTATGGTGTTTCATAGTCAAATCTGTCAGAAATGTAGTAAACTATACACGCTTAACGGGAATAGGTCGACTTAGCCTGTAACCCTGTATAATTTAATTTAAGAGTTAGTTTAACACCAAAAAGTAATGCCATCTTTGTGACGCATGATAACAAGAGAAAGCACTTATTTACTTTTTAGGGTTCCGTACCTCAAAAGGAAAAAACGGAACCCTTATAGGATCACTTTGTTGTCCGTCTGTGTGTACGTCAAGACTCTTTATCTCGGGAACGCGTAAAGATATCGAGTTGAAATTTAAACTGTATACGTACGAGTATATCTATGATCTCTTGCAGTTGTGTAAAAGAAAAGCTTCTCAGTTACAGTATAAAAAAGTTAGAGCCGTTTATGTCGTAAAAAAACGCATATTTCAACGCTCACAAAAATCAAAACCTACAGGGTACTTCCCGTTGACATAGAACTATGAAATTTTGCGAAAAGCATTGTCTCAGAGTACACATCCTACTAATATTATAAACGTGAAAGTTTGTGAGGATGGATGGATGGATGGATGGATGTATGGATGTTTGTTACTCTTTCACGCAAAAACTACTGAACAGATTGAGATGAAATACTTTGCAATAATATAGCATATAAATCAGAATAACACATAGGCTATAAATTATTAAGATATATTGCGTATGCAGGCGAAGCCGCGGGTAAAAACTAGTATAGGAATAAATCTGAAAACTGTACATTTTTATTTACATCACATAAAAATAGGACCTCAAAATTCGCAAAATGTGGGTTCAAAATTCAAAGTGAGTAAATCGTATCATGTAAGGTATCATATAAAATAACTTCTTTAGCACATGCTAAAACAGATTTTTAATTATTTTAACAATATGTTTGTACGGAACCCTCGACGTGCGAGCCTGACTCGCACTTGTCCGGTTTTTTCGTCATGACAAACCAAAAATTTACAAAAAATTCGAAGAAATTTTCGAAAAAGATTACAAACGATTACAATTTCTCTGTATACTAATAAATCTACTTCTTTCTCTTTACAGAATACCTCTGGGTAGAAGACGACATATGCGAAGTGCAATTAAAACTCACCAACCCCCTCCCCTTCGAGCTTAAAGTATCCAACATGCGCCTCCTAACTTCAGGGGTCGTATTCGAATCCATCCCAGAAACAATCATACTCCCCCCCGATTCACCCACCATGGTCAACCTTCACGGAACCCCAAAAGAAATCGGAGAATTACAAATTTTGGGATACTCTACTCATACTCTTGGGGTCAAATCCAATTGTAAACTAAAAAATATGCCAACACCACATAAATTTCCCGCATCTTACACTATAGAAGTGATACCAAGTCTTCCCACGATTACTATAGAAACGACTGTGGCGCCCTCTGGGAGCATTAGTACTGCAAGTGTGGAGAATATTGGAAGTACAACAAATATATCGTTGTATAACGGAGAAAGCACCGATTGTACTATCAAGATTACTAATACTAGTCTCGTGCCGATTGAGTATCTGGATTTGTCTATCCAAGTAAGTATATTTTACTTTTTTAAGTCGTTTTACTCATTTTAGGTCACTGTTATAAAAGCTTAAACTCTTGTTCTAGTACTCCACAGTAATACAGAATAATATAGCCATTTATTTGATATCCTTATAAAATATGCATCTCTTAAATTATAATGCATGCGATTCTTAACACAAGCTCTGTTTTACTAACTCTCTATGTGAGAATGTTTAAATTCAAAATACCATACTTTCCACCATTGTCTAAAATACTAATGACAAGAAAGCAGCAGAAAAGGACTGATTGACTATTAGAAATAAACTACTTTTCCGTACTAAACGTGTATAGGCTATGAGTGTTTGTCACCTTTGAACGCATGGTCATTATATTATCCTGATGCTATTATTATTCTGGATTGACAAAACTGTATTGCCCAATATATTTCGCTAGACCAACATCATAAAACTCCTCCCACAAAATATGTCTATGTTCATTCTACCAACTCTAATAAATAAATTACCACATAAGCTAAGATCTAAATTGAATGCCAAGAACATCAAATCACTTTTGAAAAATTATTATATTGAACCTAACAGGCTGAATGTAAATGAACGGAATGCATAACTGGGAGCACCCTTTATTGGCTGCGGGGCGCGCGGGCGCAGCAGTCGCGGCGGCAGTCGGTGCAATGCCTACGACTATAGATAAGAACCTGTTCCGTCGTGGGTACCTACCGACAGCTGATCTGTGCGTTCGCGCGTTGTTTGCTTTGTCGAATTAGTTCTTCGTTATCATTTAAAATGTATTTGATGATATTTTTGTATGTTTATATGCATTGATATGTATAGGTATATATATGTATATTTGTTTATGCATGAAAGTGTATCTTGTAGCACAGAATATTTAATACTGTTAATATAAGCCTTGTATAATGCTTTAGTCAGGAGCCAATTAGAATTTAACGGAGTTATTTGGTCTCCTCATGAAACTAAATATGTACAGATGTTGGAGAAAATTCAGAACAAATTCGTTAGATATTTATATTTGAAGCTGTATGGAGTTTATCCATATTATCCATTAATGTACCCCACTCTATTTGTTCTGGGTATGGTTGGGTACAATCAACTAAGGGTAAGGAGGGAATTTGCTTTAGTTTCATACTTATTTAAGGTACTTAGAGGGAAAGTTCAAAATGGTGACATATTAGCACATATACGCCTTTACGTCCCTGACAGGTACGTATGGCGGCGGCTGCAGCCGCGGCTACTGGCGGTGCCGCGCGCGCGCACAAACCTGCTTGCGGAAGCGCCTCTGACGCGCGCACTGCGCACTATCAACCTTATCGCGGTCGACACGGACCTATTTGCGTGTTCACTGAATGAATTCACAAAAATAGCTTTGTTTGTGTTAAGCTATAGGAGCTAAAATGTTTTTATGTTGGTACATATATAGCTACTATAAAATGTTTGAGTGTATAATGTAATATTGGTAGAAATGTTTAATAATTATTTAATTAGTATAGCTACACTATCGCATTAGGTGATAGAACCTGTCAAGATAGTTGTATTGTGGAAAATAATAAATAAATAAATAAGAGAACTAGGTTGTCTAGACAAACCTAATCTAGGTTTTAAGACAATTTATGAACGAGTTATCTATCATTGTAATTTATCAAATAAATAAATAAAAAATAATACAACAAATTTTTTTTCCAGTCAAACATCGACAGTCAGCTACAATCTAAAGTATTCCAATACTCCAACGACGCAATACAAGCGCAACTACCCATACAACCAAACGACACCGCTACAATTTCCATCAAGCTATACGGAGAGGCGGATTTCCTAGACTTAGGAGGAGTTGGGGGAGAAAACTTGTTCCCTAATAGCTTGAATAGTAACTACCCTTCAAGAGTTGGGTCTCCCGTACCGAACGCGCAAACGTCACTACCCACTCAGAGTTCTAATGCGCACACGTCGCTTAGTAGCGGGTTGATGCCGAATAGAACTTCTGGAAGCTTTAGGTGAGGCTTTTTTATATTATAATGTGAGAAAAATTGTTCCCTAATAGTTTGAACAGTAACTACCTTTAGAGAGTTGGGTCTCTCGTACCGAACGCGCAAACGTCACTACCCACTCAGAGTTCTAACGCGCACGTCGCTTAGTAGCGGGTTGATGCCGAATAGAACGTCTGGCAGCTTAAATTGTTCCCTAATTCTTTGAATAGTAACTACCCTTCGAGAGTTGGGTCTTGTGTACCCGACGCGAAAACGTCACTACCCTCGCAGAGTTCCAGAAGTTTTCATACCAATGTCGTTGATAACTGTCTGATATGTTTCAGGTCTACAAACTCTCATACAACTAGTTGGTCCGCTCCAATTTCTGTGATGCCGCCGTCGAGAGGTCGACAGATCGAAACTCAGGTACAAAAAAATGTGTATGACTGTAAAGTCTGGTTACGGATGATAATTTTATGTCATAGCGTCATATGCGCCCAATATCACAAGCCCGACGCTTAGATCGATCGTGCTTCTCTATCACTTGTGCCCCGCTCTCGCTTGCACTCTCGGCTCAGGCGGAACGTGACAATGAGTCATGCTTTTTCGTGCGTGTATCCGTCCATTTATTTATAAGACGTTATCACGTTAATAATGCCATGAAATTAATATTGAGTATAAGCCAAATCAAACTTAAAGGCGCCCGGAAACACGAGGCGAGTGGTTGCGCAGAGAGGATATTAGCTCATCTTATAGCTAACTTCATATAATTAATAATTATGCCTTTCAGTTAGATTCAACCTATACTAGACTATTGAAATATACTAACATACCCTCCCTTTATATATATATATATATATGATACCGAGATTTGTGAGTGTTGTGAGTGACTGCCTCGGTGGCTCAGTGGTTAGTGAACCTGACTTCTGGATCAAAGAGGCGTGGATTCGATCCCCACCCAGGGCAAGCATTTATGTGTCTGGACGTTATTTAGGTACTACTTATACAAGTATGTATTTAAAAATATGTATATGCAGTATATCAGTCACTGGCAGCCATATCACAAGCTTTGCTTAGATTGGGGTCAGAGACCGTATGTACTCGTAACATGTCCCCTAATATTTATTATATATTTATTAATTTCGCGAGAACCTGATCAAAATTTGTTCATACAAAAAACTATGTCGATTCATGTCTATATAAGTGTCAGACTACCAGTCATTTATAACTCATACACACTTTGATTCACTTTTGTATTATACAGATATTGCTTCGCTACTCGGGCGGTTCGGGCCAAGAAGACCACTGCCGACAGTCCTCGCTGCAACTCAACCTGGAACTACTGCCGAGCGTCTCCATCACTCACTGGGACGTGCTGCCCGCTGAAATGTAAGACCATCCATCCAAAAGCCATATGACGTCCACTACCCTTGTGTCCAGCAGGTCATAGACCTCCCCTATGATTCTCCAATGAAACCGGTTGGAAGCAACTTGCATCCAGCGCAATCCTAATGTATTGATGATCATGTAAAAACAATTATTTCTTCTTGTGAGTGGTACCCACAAAGCGGACAAAAGACGCAGGACTGGCAGCAAGGAACCCACTTTTAATCGTCCCGATGTGGTCAAATGCGAATATATTTAGTAAAAAAACCGGACAAGTGCGAGTCAGGCTCGCACATCGAGGATTCCGTACAAATCCAGAAAATTTCACAAAATTGGTAAGTAAGTTGTTAAAATCTCTATACCTACTATAACCATCGACAAAAAAGTTTTTTTTTTCAATTTTCTTGTAATGCATCGAAAATTACACATATTAATTAAAAACCTGTTTAGCATTGTGTTAATGAAGTTCTTTTATACGATACCTTACATGGTACGATTTACTCACTTTGAATTTTGAACCCATATTTTGTGAATTTTGAGGCCCTATTTTTTTGTGATTTAAATAAAAATGTACAGTTTTCAGATTTATTCCTATATGTGTACTTTGAGACAATGCTTCTCGCCAAAATTCATAGTTCTATGTCAACGGGAAGTACCCTGTAGGTTTTGATTTTTGTGAGTGTCAAAATATGCTGTTTTTTACGACATAAACGACTAAGTTTTTTAAACGATAACTGAGAAGTTTTTCTTTTACACAACTGCAAGAAACCATAGATTTACGTATACAGTTCAAATTTCAACTCGATATGTTTACGGGTTCCCGAGATAAAGAGTCTTGACATACACACAGACGGACAACAAAGTGATCCTATAAGGGTTCCGTTTTTTCCATTTGAGGTACAGAACCCTAAAAAGCGACCCCGTCAGAAAATTTCAATTTAAGTAATAATTTACTAGACTAAGTATGTATGGGCCATGAAGCCTTTTTTTCGAGGGGAAAATCTTTGGAAGATTGACTGCTTTGGGGTGCAGCCGAGTTATTTGGGATTGACCCACTAAAACCCCCTTGGTGGCCAGCCTTTGTGCTTTTCTTGGGAGCTCCGGGTTCTCCAGGGAAACTCACCGCTGCCGGCACTTTATATGGCAACTCCTACCTACCTACTATACTGAGCGCCACACAAATTGAAAGATGGGAAGTTAGCCGAAGAGAGCTGCGCAAACGCCAAAATATAGACGTTAGCGGGTGCCAGAGAGACGAGACGCCGGCGCACACCCGCCCGCCAACCTCGTGCCTCCCGCGCGCTCGCTACGCCCGAGCTCACTACTTCGTCATTTGTATAGGCATTGTGCACACATACGCAATAATTATCGAATCACGGCGAAGTGTCATCTGCGGCTAACTTCCCATCTTTCAATTTATGTGGCGCTCAGTATACCTAGGCTTGTGGTGCGGTCCTCTACGACAAAGGTGCCACACACGTTGTCGAGTTGTCGTCCTCCCCGGTCCCGTTTGTGTAAATGGCAAGAGCCTCATCTCTAACCATCCACGAGCCCAGAGGTCCCCTTTTAGGCTCTTACTAAAGATAGGTAATCAGGGGACCCGGCGTCCGGCCCATGTACATGCCAGGGGCCATGAAGTCTAAAATACAATCATTTAATTCATTCATTCATCCTAACCGTTCTTTAACTTTCTTGTTGCCAGTCCGTCCCAGCTGTACCTAGTGCTGGATGTAACAAACCTGACGTCAGAAGAGATGGACTTCCAGTACGCGCCCTCCAAACACATCCTCATAGAGAGCAAGGAGTCGCGCCGGGTGCCCGTGCCTTTAGATCGCTGTCCGTTCAATAATTCGCCTGCCAAGTCTGCTGATGACGGTAAATATAATAAAAACAGATTAAACTCGTCTAAAAATCCTCCACCCCCATCTCATCACATCGTCTCTCCCCTTCCCCCAACTTCAGAAATATTAAGCATGTGTTAGTACCATACCATGTGTTAGTATCATACCATGTGTTAGTATAATACCATATGTTAGTACCATACCATGTGTTAGTATCATACCATGTGTTAGTATAATACCATATGTTAGTACCATACCATGTGTTAGTACCATCCCATGTGTTAGTACCATCCCATGTGTTAGTATAGTACCATACCATGTGTTAGTACCATACCATGTGTTAGTACCATACCATGTGTTAGTACCATATCATGTGTTAATACCATACCATGTGTTAGTACCATACCATGTGTTGCCGTGTAGTTTGTGGCCTTATATTGTTAAGAGCACCTTAAATGTTGCAAGTTTGTTGCGCTCGCGCTTAATTGAACTGGTACTTTTTGGTTTTGTTTCTTCTACATATGCTTCTATAAAAAAAATACAACTTGCTGCCTTTTCGCATTATTTGCCCTTTTAGTGGATAGTGAGTCACTTGTGAAAGCTCACTATCTGAAATCATAATGCTACTTGTTCCTTTCGCTACTATTTTATAACGTATGTAGGTATGTATATATGTAGGTTTCTTTTGTTAATATCTATTTAAAGCCACTATTTCTTGTTCTTGTCAGATTATATTCGTGCAAGATTGCCTGGAAGAAATCGCCATGGGTGATAAGGCCGCCACTTTATAATCATATTTTTGTCGTATATGTGTAAATAGTGTTTATTTTTTCATATTGTGGTTGTAAATAAAGAGTTTTTTCTGTCTGTTTGTCTGTCTGAGTCAGTTCTTATAGGCTAGGTGGCTTGATCTGCTGTCAGAGATTTATTTAAGCCAGCCTGGAGGTCCCTGACATAGATAAATGGTTAAAACAATCAGGAACTACAATTTAATGTGTCATTTAAGCTAATTTGGAAATCACCTAAGTTGGAAATGCCACCTGCACCTATTCGAAGGCTGACCGTGCTGAACGAGTCTTCACTTCGATGATCGCTGATTAACAATTAGTAAAACTACGCTGACCGCTATGAATAAAGTTAAGAAAGTGGTCAACAAATCAAATGTTTTTTACAGAACTGGCAGAATCAAAATCGACCAACACAGGCACCTCGAGCAACAGCCTCGAGCTTATGTGTTCAGAGCACATCACTCACAACACGGACCTGCGCTGGCACCTCATGCAGTCCGACATCTCGGGGCGCGCGTGCGTTAAAGGAATCACTCTCTCGCAAGCCATGATGGACATAGTCCGCATGTCACCGCTCAACTGGGGTACGTAGCCTTTCCAGAAATAGCAGAAAACGGGAAACGGAACTGGGTGGAAATGATCAGATGGAAGAAGTGTCGTGGCTCAAAAATCTTCAGATGGTCCGACCTGAGCACGAGATCATATTTCTACTCAGTAGTTTTTAAAGTTCCCAAACCTATACGAAATATAAAAAATATAGTTTTAGTGATTTTTGCAGTTTCAAGGTTGATTCATTCAATAATAAAGTTGTTCACTATAATAAGCAACAGCTTGTATTTTGACAATAATGTAAAATGAAATTATACTCCATAAAATTTAACTTGATCTCTGCGACAGTGACATTGACATAGAAGATTGACATTTTTAGAGTTGAGATAGTGGTGGAAAAAATCGATTTTCAAACAATGTTGTAATGAAATCGAATGAGTAGTTGAAGGTGAGAAATTGGATTTTACTTACTTACTATTATTTAAGATCAAGTATGTACACATGTAAATAATGTTATGATATCAATTAAATACTCATAATAATACTCATAAATAAATACTCAATAATGTAACGATAGTATTTATCGACGTTTTTCAATATTATCGATGCTAATGTAACATATAATTGGGTTTAATTTATTACACATGTAAAAAATGTTATGATATTAAAATATACAATAAAATTATTGATAAATTAAGTTTTATTTAAAATATCGTCAGTATAAATGATCGATATTTTAATTAAAACTCTATCTAAAACTCCGTGGTCACGATCATTCGTCGCCCATCACTAATCGGCATGCCCATAAAGTATAACACTGACAGTTACTGTCTGTACTTTTAAGACATTCAGGACTTCATAGGCGTGATTTTTCTTACAGATGTCGCAGATATCAAGTTAAATTTTATAGAGTATAGGATAGGATATTGTTGAATATTTAGTTATGGATGTCAAAGGATTATCCACGAATATTATAATGGACGTAAGCATTAGAAATGAGATGATTTCAATTTCGTAGATCATTATCTTAGTCTCACTAACCTTTGGACAAATTAACGACAGACATCACCAGTGACAAAGCCTATTATTTCCTTCCAAAGGCCGATATCCAATTATATTTTTGACCGACGAACGAACGGAGGAGGTACTTAATTTGACGCGTATAGTGGGTGTAACGGTTTTGGCCACTGACCCGCCCCTCTACCGCCTAAGCAATAGCAATCGTAATAGCAATCGTTTATGACTTCATTTTAGTCATTTGGCACCGCCTATGTGACGTTAGCCATCAATTGCTTTGCGCGGATTGCGAAAGCAATCGTTGAATGAACAACTTTGATGGCTAACGTCACATAAACGGTGCCAAATGACTAAAATGAAGTCATAAACGATTGCTATTACGATTGCTATTGCTTTAGGCGGTAGGGGGGCCGGTTGTGGCCATTAGGTGTCAAAATTATTGAATAAATGATAATTATAAACAATGTAATTCCATAAATATTGTTTGTGTGAATCTAAATGTTTCAAAATTTCTTTTAAAATATTAACATAGAATTGTCTTTTTAATCTTTAAAATTCAAAGTGGCCACAAATGGTACTAAGGTGGCCACAACCGGTGCGTCTACCCTATATTTGTTTTTTTTTTTTTTATGTGTAACCATGCATAACTTTTTACTAATGGTCCGATTTCAACAATTCTTTTATTATTGGAAAGAGTATACTTCGAAGTTGGTCCTGTTTAAATTTTATCGAAATCGGCTGAGCCATTTTTGATAAATCAACAATAATGTGAAAAATGCTACATCGATCCGTGCGAAATATTCGCGAATTTTGTACACGGGTGAAGTCGGTCATGCAAATTTTTGCGAAAAATAATTTGTTTACCGTAAATAAATATATAATAATAAATATATTTATAATTAATAATTAATATTATAAATTGGCTACCGTAATATAATAATATTGTACTGTACTTAATATAATAATATTAATATCCATCATTTATTCGCTACTATACCATCTTATTCCAACCAAATTCCCATTCCACCAAATTAAACATTTTTAAGCACAAAGTCAATTTTACGCCAAAAAGTAATCACGCGTTCTTAAAATAATACTTTTTTTTATTGACAGAGGTGAGCGTAAACAAGCAGCACATAAAGCCTCAAGAGGAATACACGTGCACGGCGGGAGAGTGCCTGTCTCTGGGCGTGGCGGTCGCTAACCATCTCACCAGGCCGCTGCACAAGCTGTGCCTCTCCGTGCACTTCTATCAGGACCACAACAATGGCGTGCTCAACTACAAGCTCGATAATCGACTGGCTACAGCCGGGAATAATAAGTAATATTAATATAAGATAACGTTTATTTGCTCAAAAAGTTACAGGTTTTGGAGTTAGTAAATCTTGATGATGCTTAAAGTAGTGTTAGTAGGTAGGTACTTAGATTTTCATCATTTCATCCTGATTGGCTAATTATTGCGCATGTGTGCACAATTCCGACGCCGCGTGTCGTAGTGCGTAGGGAGCGCGCGGGAGGCATGAGGTTGACGGGCGGGTGTGCCCCGACGTCTCGTCTCTCTGGCTCCCGCGTATGCCTATATTTCGGCTTTTGCGCAGTGTTCTGCCTATAACTTCCTACCTATCCGCCGATTGTGTGGCGCTTAGTATAATCGACTTAAAAACATCGCAACATCTTTGTGCTTCGCGCGCGCATTATTTACCCCCTTGCCCCCTTCATACAGAGTTTAATCCCTCGAAACTTCAACCTGAGTAGGCCCATGTGCGTGTGTTAGACAGCCACATATTCCATAGAAAAAAACTCTGGAAGCAAGTCATTTTCATACAATCCTTTGAAATCAGACTTTTAAAGGGGTTTGAACATTTTTGGCATATCCACCCGCCGCTATTTTGATTTGTTTTCGCGCACGATGTAAGTACTCGTAGTATATATGAGTAGGGGACACTTATATCCTACTAATATTATAAACGCGAAAGTTTGTGAGGATGGATGGATGGATGTTTGTTACTCTTTTACGCGAAAACTACTGCTTTCAGTAGTTTGATAGTAGATTGAGATGAAACTTTGCAATAATATAGCTTATATATATCAGAATAACTCATAGGCTATAAATGATATTGCGTCAAATATCAAAATATCATGCGGGCGAAGTCGCCGGTAAAAACTAGTACACAATAAATGTTTCGTACTATGGTACCGTTAAAGATCGCTGCATGAGAACTTTGCTATCTTTACATCCAAATATCTCGTGAACGTGACACTTTAGGGTTTAATAGAACTGAACATTTATTTAACGTTTGTATAAAAATTCCTTATCCATTTATACTACTTTAAATGTGCGCGGAAATTTATAAAAAAATAAAAAAAAGCTGCGTGTGGATTTGCCAGGTTCCATACAAAAATGTTCAAACCCCTTTATAGGGATGATGTTCAAAATACTGTTATATTGATCACGAATTCGAAATGTGATTGGCACACAAATCACCTAAATTGAATTTACTCTTTCAATTTCTTCTTATTTCTGTATTACTCTTCGTGTTTTAATTATTACGACTTTATAAATTCATGACTAACTTTATTTTTTCAGAATTGTCCTAACATCACTGGCCGAATCAGCGAAGGCTTACCACGAATGCACGGTCGTGTTCCTAACGCCCGGGGAATATAAGATCGACATCCAGTGCTCTACCACAGAACCTATGGACGAGGGTATTCTCAAAGATAACGACCACCCGTCCATCATTCAGCCGTGTGCCACCGAAACCAGTCATATTTGGAGATTTATACCACCTGTGGCTATAAGCGTTACAGATTGAATGGTCACACAGATTGTAGCGGTCTGCGGGAGTACTCCAGTGTTTTAACCAATCACAAAGGCTGACATCGTTAAATCAAGATCTGTGATTGGTTGATGACTAGATCGCAGCGTTCTGAAATATGCAACGCAATATCAGTGACGGTCATAATTGTTCATATCCTATTATTATTAGGCATGATTTTATTAGAAATGTCGTAGTTTCCGCACAATATCAATATCCAGTGTACCACCACAGAAACCATGATCTATGCTGTTCTTTAATAATCCAAATATCAATATAAACGATTATTTTTAATGGTGTGCGACAATAACCTATTTAAAACTTGTCAGGAAGTTTATACCGCCCTTCTTACTTCGAATTATTCTGAAATATTGGTTTAAGCCGCGTGCAATCGTAATTAACAATATTCAAAAGTACATTTAATATTGTGCATAGATATGAACTGTATAATCGCAGTAATGCATCCATAATGTCCTTAAAAGGGATCGATAGATAAGCGATATTATTCAGGCGTGGCTTGAATTTAGTATACAGAACAGGATTATTGAGAAGTACTCTGTTCTAATCCGAAAGGTGTGATTCAAAGCATTAATTCGAAATTTGACTATGGGGCCAACGCAGAATTAAAAATTTACAGCAGATTTTTTTCGAATACCGCGTTGACTCTATAAATTATATAATAAAAAATGTTTATAATGATGATCTCTGAATCACCCCTTTCGGCTTAGTACACTCTTTCTGGATAAGCCTGTATTGTCCCGAGTAGCATGGCAAAGCGAAAAACTTTTTACCCACTTGTAATGTCAGTTGTCATTGTCAATCCATACTTAATTTCCTCTTCGAGGGGATATAATGGTGGAAAGACAATTTGTCCCTTTGCCATGCTACCCGTGTGGCAATATGACGTTTTCAGTGTAATAAGCTCTTTTTAATTTAGTCTTTTAACCTGTTAAAGTTAGTATTGTAAAGATTTATGTTATTTGATCTTATTAGTTTTGTACTGTGTATTTTAAGTAAGTTTCGTGTATGTTATCGTACCTTTAATAATTCTGAAGATGATAAATATATTGTATTCAAACATTAATATCGCTTTTTTATATTCTAAAACAAGGCTCCCAAACTGCAATGTGACGCCGGCGTTGTGTTATCTCGTGGGCGTCGTGAGGCGATCCGTATAAACACGCAGTAAAACAGCGCGCTGTAGCAACATACTCTTATATTAGCGGTTTAGTTTGACTAGGTGTTTGTCGGCGATCACTGAAATTAAGCAACGTTCCGCACGGTCAGTATTTGGGTGGGCATTTTTTTAAATAGCCACCCGTGGTCACTGATATAACGTGTAGTGATTAATTCCTCAATGGTCACTCATCCAAATACTGACCGAGCGGAGCATTGCTTAATTTAATTTGTTCCCAACGAGTAACACCCTCAACTGTTACTCGATGGGAAATTTTAAAGAAAAAATTCCCAACCAGTTACACTGCCAGTCACACTGTTACTCGTTGGGAATAAATGCTTGTTAGTAATTTCCTAACCAGTCACACTGTTACAGGATTTAATGAAATGAAAATTTCATGAGCGCTGAGAGCTACCGTGGCTCGTATGACACGTTAAATTGTAGGTCCCGGTTTTAACCGTTTAATCTTGTCAGAGACCTTCAGGCGGCCTAAAAACTCTTACACTAGGGCTAGCCACCCAGCTTATACGAACTTACTTATTTAGCGGCGCGGCGGCGCAAGATAGAGGATGTGCGCAGCTTGTATGCAACTTCACAGACGCGAGGCCAAGAAGTTTCATGCACCCTAGATACCAGCCCCCCTACCGCCTAAAGCAATAGCAATCGTTTATGACATCATTTTAGTCATTTGGCACCGCCTATATGACGTTAGCCATCAAAGTTGTTCATTCAACGATTGCTTTCGAAATCCGCGCAAAGCAATTGATGGCTAACGTCACATAGGTGATGCCAAATGACTAAAATGAAGTCATAAACGATTGCTATTGCTTAGGCGGTAGGGGGACAGGTGTTATAAAATAATAAATAAAAATAAGTCTTCCATCTCTCTAAAATAATATTATACTAAAATATATTTTTCCAGAGTAATTAAAAACCCTTTGCAGGTGACTTAACTATCAACACTCCAGTTTGAAGGTAAGAAATGCGGCTTAATTTTTTTCTGAAGTACATATTGATTGAAGTACCAATTTCTCGTAGTAAACGTATAATAATAAATATAATAAGAGTCACTCAGGCACATTACTTTCTGTTGTTCTCATCTTGCCAACGGCGACTACTTACACAGGCATAACCAAGTATCCAGTATTATACATCAGCAACTTGGTCTTCGATACGGCCTTGTCGAGTCTGAGGTGCCGCACTATAAGTACGCACCGGCGCGGGCGCCAGTTCTCGAAAATTGTCGTGCGTTGCTCTATTGGAACCGCTCTATCATCACGGACAGGACTATTGTCGCCAATAGGCCTGATATCGTGGTGATCGACCGGTTCCAACGCCGGGCAGTGCTCGTCGACGTCACCATCCCACATGACGAGAACCTCGTGAAGGCCGAGAAGGACAAGCTCAGCAAGCACCTTGAATTGGCTCACGAAGTTACTGCCATGTGGGATGTGGACTCGACGATCATTGTCCCGATAGTCGTTTCGGTAAACGGCTTAATAGCGAAGAGTCTCGACCACCACCTCACCAAGAGGCTCTCGCTAGACGGTTGGGTCAAGGGTCAGATACTTTTGACAATGCGCGCTGGGTCGTTCTGGACACAGCGCGCATTGTCAGAAGGTTCCTGTCTCTGTAGGCCCAACCACCGGTAGTTTAAGCTCGGGCCCGTTGCCGGCGGCACTCTAGGTTTAGGTTTTTTTATAGTATTTTGTTCTTTTATATAAATGTTGTAAAAAAAACTTAGATTTAAGATAATAAATGAATATGTAATATAATAAATAAAGTATCGTTCTTAATTTACTTGTTGTTATTTAAGAATAAAAAAGTTTTAAACATGTTACCTTTTTCTTGCCTTTTTCCAATGTGCCTTTCGCAAATGCATAAAACTACAACGCCAAAACCAAGCTCAGAAATAGCAAATTCATAAAAATACAACGCGAAGACTAAGCTCAGAAAAATAATGAATGAAATGCAAATATTGCGATTTTATCTGTAATTCTTTTCCCAATATCCATACTTAAATTATAACTATAAAGGCTCCATCAAACACAGGCGGTACGAGCGGTAGAGCGGTACGAGCGGTACGGCGGAACGGCAGTACCGCGACCGGACCTGTGTGAGCCCTTCTTATATAACCAGTACAATACAGTAGCCTTAGTCCAAGTTAACTCAATTCACAAACTGTAGTGAGTCTGGAGTAAACACGAAACGGCATGTTCGATGTATTTTCGGCAGTCCAAGTGTCTCAAATGACAAACAGTCTAGACAGCAAAACCAACTGTTTCGTGACAAGAATGAAAACGAATGAACATCATTTTTCTCTTTCATACATCAGTGGATAATAAGAGATAGGGATATACGTCGCCATTTTCAAGCATTTGACATTAAACCCACTGTTTAAGCTTGAAAACTAAATAATATTGGCGGGAAAGAGAAACATTAATAGACCAACATTTTGTATAATTTACTTGTAATTATCAATCACAGCATAAATTAAGTTTAATGAGTAATATAGCGATATCCACATTATTTTACGATAAACTATGGAATTTAACAAGTAATAGAACAATATTATATTTACATTATTTTATGATAAAATATTAAATATTCTAAAATAAACATTGGCAAATTGGTTTGAATACTTTCTTTTTTTAATTTCGGCTGAGAAATATCATTGTCACTGTCAAGTCATAATCTTTTACGAAAAGGTTACCAACTAGTGGAAAAATTACACAAATTTGGGGAAATCAAATTAAAAATAATAATATTGTCAGGAAAATAATTCATAGTTTCATTACTATAGTTTTACCTATATTTCAGTTTCAAAGTCATAAAATAATTGGAATCGCCAGAGTAATGATGCTCTCATTTAAAAAATAAACAATTAGCCATTGCCACGAAAGGATAATGATTATATCAAGTGGGATTGGAAGGATAATGATTATATCAAGTGGGATTGGAATTCCTCTTTTAACTGCACATCGTGTGGGTTGACGTTAAACGGTGTTTCTAAAAGCAAAACCAGATTCATGAAGGCGAGGTTGTCAGAATGACTATGGATACCTAAGTACACACCAAATTATTATACGGAATAAGAATACGACACGAGTAAGATGAAGTAAGTGAAATGGGAAAATATTTATTTAATCGAAATTGTCGTAAATTATTTAGTAAGAACTTTCCTTTCAAATAAGTTTGAAATGTTTTTTTGAAATATTGACATTTAGGGAATAATAACACAAATTAGGGAAAATTATAAATTGATCCTGGTAGCCGATATAAATCAAGGAAAAAATCGAATCAAAACATAACCTATTTGAATTTATTATTTAATTCCTACATTTCAATGTTCACTATTTTCAATTTAAAAAGAATTAGCAATACTTAACAGTTCATAGAAATATTGGCTGTAAATTAAGTACTCGAATAGAAACCACACCTTGCCGGGGTGCAACGTAGGCTGTCTTCAGGGTAAGTAGGTATATTATTACTATAGACTGATGGATAATTAAGCCTGCAGGAACGGGTTGGATGCAAGCCTCTTCTAACCAGTTTATTGGAAATCAATAGGGGAGGCCTATGTCCAGCAGTGGATTTTCTTCGGATGATATTGATGGTGCTCTTCATAGCCAATAAGTGATTTTAACTACTTAATCCAAATCAAAAATTCTTAGTTTAACTTGACCGTAATACCTAGGGCTTAGGATTATATTGTCAGACCTCAATTTATAATCATTTTACCTACATTCATATGAATGAGAAATGTAAAACTTAATATTACCTAATATTATAAATTGATTCTTTTTTACAGCTGTGAAGATGATGTAAACAAACAACCAAGTAGCTACTGCGTGTTACAAACTGGAAGTTAAAAGCACAGCGTACTAGAAGCTTATCTGCTTGAATAAAAATAAATGTTCAGCGCATTGAACATTCAAAAATCATACCCCGGCAAGTGCAACGTAGGCTGTCTTCAGGGTAGGTATATAATTACTATAGACAGATGAATAATTGAGGCTGCAGGAACGGGCTGGATGCAAGCTGCTTCTAACCAGCTTATTGGAAATCAATAGGGGAGGCCTATGTCTAGCAGTGGATTTCCTTCGGCTGATAATGGTGGTGCTTCTCATAGCCAACAAGTGATTTTCACTACTTAATCCAAATCAAAAATTCTTAGTTTAACTTGACCATAATACCTAGGGCTTAGGATTAGATTATCAGACCTCAATTTATAATCATCTTACCTACATTCATATGAATGAGAAATGTAGAAATTAATATAAATTGTTTCTTTTTTTCAGCTGTGAAGACGATGTAAACAAACAACCTTGTAGCTACTGAGAGTTACAACTGGAAGTTAAAAGCACAGCATACTAGAAGCCTATCTGCTTGAATACAAATAAAAGTTTAGCACGTTGAAAATTTTCCTGCCGCTGCTTTCCACTGTTTCATAATATATAAAATTATTGTTTTATAAATAATTACAATTCATTTAGTAATGTATGAATTTTCGTTATTTTAATAAAATATACATATTCAAATGAAAAATGTAAGTAATTAATTATTGTGTATTGATAGTTAGGTTCCCACAATGAACAGTAAAATAACTTCTGTCTACATTAAGGGATGATTTATATTAGGCAATGCTGGGCCCAGAAGGGACATGTTTATGCCTCGTTATAATATAAAGTTTCATATTAAATGTATGCAACGTCTCTCATTAGTGACCCATCCACAGCCTTTGCCCGGCGGTCTAATATAAATCATCCCTAACAACTGCTTGTCTTTTGCTCATACAAGAACAGTTGACTACCTATAGTGTTAAGGGCAAAAAAGGAAAAATCCTGTGCTATGCTTTAATGTTTACTTCCCAACATTCATAAGTTTTAATTTATGCAATGCATTTCACACAAGTTTCACACATGTATGAGTAATATTGCAATTTATAATAATAGATAGTTCATTTTAAAGCAAAAAACAAGAGATATTCAATACAAACATATAGTAGATCAGGCATGATAGTCACCTAATCAATTACAAGAAATTGGAAGGTTATTACATATGTGTGTGATTTCTACTGGATAAACACATATTTATCTCAAAAGCACCGAGTTCTTTTCACATTGTTACACTTAGCATGCATTGTGGAAAACACACAGGAGGAGATTATTTTAGCAGAAGATTTATGTTTGATACTCCGGATTGGCACTGGCATTAACTTGTCTCTTGAGCTTTTGACTGGTGCACCAGACTTCCAGATGTTATTGTTTGAGCTTAATTCTAAACTGTTGACTTCGTTGACTGACACAGGTTCTTGTTGAGCGTTGTATTCACGATACTATATTCCTTGTTGACAAGCTTGGTATGCATCAATATAACCCCAAAGGGGGCTTGTTGAGTTACCTACCTAATTCTTACTTAGTAAGTCTTCTCCATTAGGTAATGCTGATTTTCTTTCTTTTGACCCGTAGTATTGACTTGTAAACATAAGTATATTATTACGTTTTAACAAAGTTGATTGCAAAGTTTTGGGTTTTGCGATAAATCTTGCGACAAAATACAGCCTTCGAAATACATTAAGGCTACACTGCACAATTTCTTGAAGAAATAATGTACGCTCTCACCTAATATTTCTCAGTGAGTTTGAAAACAGTAAACTTCAAGTTTACTGTTTTAAATACGGTTGGTAAATAGTCAAAGTGCACACTCGTACTGCCGTTTGATACAAAAAGTTACACGCTGTTTTGTGTATGACTGAACGAAACAGCAAAACAGCATGTAAACTGCCGTTTTGTAATCTTATACTACCGAATCTGTTTACGACTAGTTCTTGCTCGTTTCCGCTAGGGGCGCTGTACAAAAATGTATGGAGCTACACTCAAACGCGAAAGTTTAAGTATACTATGCAAAACCTAGACTAAACATACAGATGCCCGCCCGTCTGCTATACCGCTCGTACCGCCTGTGTGTAATGGAGCCTTAAAATCTACGGTATAACTAGACAGGGCGCTAAATAATAATAATTACAAAGTAAGACAGGGTGAGATGTGCAAGTACACAGAGCTATTACAAGTGTGCAAGTATTAAGGCTCCTTTACACACAGGCGGTACGAGCGGTATAGCAGACGGGCGGGCATCTGTATTGTACTGGTTATATAAGAAGGGCTCACACAGGTCCGGTCGCGGTACTGTCGTACCGCCCTTTACCGCTCGTACCGCTCTACCGCTCGTACCGCCTGTGTTTGATGGAGCCTTTAAAGTGTGAACAGGATGCAAACGAAAGGAAACGAATCAAATTATGAAATGCTGTACCCCGAAGAAGTTAGCCACAGACATACAATATATTGTATTTCTGTGACTACAAATTCTCCAGCCATCCTCCCTCCACCAATGAAATAGAATTCCTTTTCAATGCCCTCCACGCATATATATATATTCGTGATAAAAATAACCATCATCCCCGATCCGACAGCTCCCTGCAACAGGAAGTATTCCGTATTTGGTATAGGCGCCGGTTACCAAAGGCACACAGTCAGACACCGACCCCGCCGGCGAGGTCGAGGACCCTCTGGATCTGTTAGAAGATCGGTTAGATTCTCTCCAAATAGTCAAACAGCTCAACCTATTAGGGCCCCAGGGCACACCCCTTCTGGGGTGCCCGGGCAAGTCTGATCTCCCCTGCCGGGTGACGGCCCAAGCCGAGGTCCGTACCTTCTCAGGTGCCCTTGCGCTAGTCACCCTATAACCTAATCTTAGGGCTCAGCCGCCTTCTGCGCTCGCCCATGCTAAGCTGTAGAGGCCAACCTTAGATTATAGAGGGAAAGGCCAACAGATATATGTCATTCACAAAAAAAAAAAAAAACAACCATCATCCATTTCGTTCAATCGTTCATTCTTATTATTTACATTCTCTTTGATATCTTATTTCATTGTTTATTTGGAAAATCTTGCGCTACGCTAGCTTGTTTTTAATTTTCAAACAATTTTCCACATTACTAGTTATTACTTCAGTCCTGTACTAACCGAGTTATGGCCTGTGTGATTGAAAATTGTAAAACATCGATTTACCATAAGCCTCCCGGCGTGAGCCTTCACCCGTAAGTTTGAGACTTTCGTTGCTTTATTATTTAAAGATACTAGATTAATGTAACTAAACTTTGTTTTCCATTTCCAGATGCCCAACTAATTACGAAATGAGAAATAAATGGAAGAAAATTCTTCAGAACAAGTGTTACATGCTTGACTGGTCCAGAAGTAAAATATGCTCCAAACACTTTGAACATAAGTATTTTGACTCTCAAAGAAAATTGAAGGAAAATGCTATACCTACGTTATTCGGCCCATACTCTAAGGTAAAATATCAACTGGGTACTACTGGTGGTACTAGTGGTAACATGTTATTTTGATATAACTATTCATATAGACAATACTACACTACTACTACATAGAAAGCAATTGGATCATCCACAGACCCTTGAAGGTCTAAAGATAATCCAAGTGCTCAAGCCCACTGCCAGTTGGCAGCGTGCCCAGCATGCTGGCAGCATTGCCACGCTGAATGGCAATGCTTATACATTGAGCCAAATAAACACCAGTATTTTGGTCACGCGTCGCGTCCACCAGACGCTCAGAAAGACTTTTGAAAACGAGATGAGCTCCCGGCCCCCACGGACCCAAAGTCTCAACTCCAAATGGCTCAAATATGTAACCACTACCGAGGTTAGCATATTTGCGCCGCTTGTGCTGCTCAGCCGAATTGGCCGCCGCTCCAGCCCTTCTCTGAGTCTCAGGAAGATGTGACGGTGCCAAAGTATCGACGCAAGTTGTGTCCCATACTAAGGGCCGTCCACACTTCCATGGGACCAGCGTCATGCCATCAGGCCTTTTGCCATATAGGCTGAATCATATAATCGGCGGATGTGAAGTTAGCTACAACCTGCATGGAACTCAATCAACGCGCAGCTTTCTGTGGACTTTAGTCAGGATTGGATATTGCGCAGCTTGGTGCTAACTTCACATCTGCCGACTCTATTTTGGCCTATAATAGATAATTCAAAAGTAAACAATTACTTATATGTTTCATATTTCAGAGTGAAATGCTGCCAAAATCCAAGGTGGATAGACTGCTGACAAGAATGTCTCAAGCTGAGCTGACATCTGATGTCAAGACTAGCTATGCCCGCTTGAAGGAACCATCAAACTTAGACGCATTTGTCAATGATGACCTCCGATGCAAACCTGATGCACCTATGGAGGCAAAATTGTGGCTTATGGTGAAAAAACAAGATAATTTGATAACCAGACTAATGGATCTAGTAGTCCAGACTAAAAATCATGTGGATGTACTCCAGAACAGTATTGAAGAGTCTAAATCAGTGAGGAAGGAACAAGAGCATGATGTGGAATCCCTGAAGTATATTGTAAAATGTTTGCAGGAGAAACATGCCACCCTCGAGGAACAGATCGAGATATTGACTGCTGTTGAATCTAGATAAATCATGATTTACTTGGAGTGTACTGTAATATTTTAAGTAATAATAAAGCACATATTTGGACAATACCACTGTAATTTTTTATCTTTTCCCTAGATTTTCACCTATAGTCTGGTCAAGGAGAAAATGTGAACCTGAAATCTCAAGTTAATTGGACATAAATAATGATGGGGAATAAATAACACAATTATTTACTTTGTAACTGACCCAATAAAAAAGTAACCAAGTTTGATTACCTACAATAAATAGGTAGGCTATGATAACTTACCATAATGAACTTGATAATTTCAATTGACTTTATTCCAGCTTATAACAGAAACTTGCTCTCAAGTATAACAATTCATTCATTGTTTGTCAATTACCTTGCAAAATAATCAGAATAAGGAATAAATAAAAGGGTTTACTCCCAACAACCTACTAAAACTGCCATGGAAAAATAGATTTTTTTTTATCAACTATGCACAAAATTTCCAAACCAAACTTGTTTTATAATAATCAGACGGGGTACATCGTAGCCCTACCCATTGAATATCCTATGATGGAGATACCTTAATTCTGACAACTACAAACTTTATTGTTGAATGTTTTTTTAACATGCTTTTATTAGTTTCACCTGTGTTTGCTTGCTTGTAACCAACCCCTTTGAGCTCGATTTTGACCGATCATATTTTCTTTAAACTTTGCACACCTATCAAAGACCGATGACCATGAATCTTTGATTATAAAAGCAATGCAATTAAAAAAAACCGGACAAGTGCGAGTCAGGCTCGCACATCGAGGGTTCCGCACAAACATATTGTTAAAATAATTAAAAACCTGTTTTAGAATGTGCTAATGAAGTTCTTTTATATGACACCTTACATGATATGATTTACTCACTTTGAATTTTGAACCCATATTTTGTGAATTTTGAGGCTATTTTTTGTGATGTAAATAAAAACTTTTACACAACAGCAAGAGTTTATTGATATACGTATACAGTTTAAATTTCAACTCGATATCTTTACGCATTCTCGAGATAAAGAGTCTTGACATACACACAGACGGACAACAAAGTGATCCTATAAGGGTTCCGTTTTTTCCTTTTGAGGTACGGAACCCTAAAAAATGTGTTAATGAAGCATGTTTTTTTGTTTTTTTTTAAAACTATATTTATATTATTTGTTGAAATTATCTATATTATCTTGAATAATCAGGTTAACATACCGATTGAAGATTTTAATGAATTCAAAATGTATATGTAAAGATGACTTGCGTAGTGAAATCAAACCATTGTATTTTTATAAAAAGAGTTTATTTTCTAGGTCAATAAATAATGATTTATAATTTGCTTATAATACGTTCAGTCTTCAGTGTGGACGACAGAAAACTTTTACACTGTTATAGAAAAATACATAATTTTAACTAGTGGGTGAATATTTATTTACTTCTAATTTGTTTTGCTAAGATTTCCCTTAGTTTTAGCTTCTTATTTGTCTTGTCTGTCAAAGGTCTTCCAAGTGGTATGATCTCCATTTGTTGCAAACGTCTCCTAAATCTTTGATAGAATTCTAGTACACTAGGATCTGCCCACACATGACGAGAATCAAAATCCAAAACCCTCAGTGTATCTAAGCTCTGAGCTCTACTGAGGGCTACATATGCTTGTCCGGCCTCAAATATCTTTGACAATGACATTTCTACACAGTCCAGAGTCAAACCTTGAGACTTGTGTATGGAAAAAGCCCAGGCTAAATTGAGTGGGACCTGTCTTCGGCACAATAAAGTACCAAGGGAATTTTTGACATACCATCTTTCAGTCCTAGCTGTGTATTCTTTCTTATTCTTAAATCGCACAACTGGCAATCCCTCTTCGAATCTGACCACGACTCCTCGTGCACCATTTACCAAACCAGCATTAACATTTACATTCTTCAGTAACATAACTTGAGCACCTATTTTAAGGGTAAGTTTTGAAGGAGCTATTGTTTGCATGTCTAAAATTTTGGTGGCATTGTCACTATCCAGTGAGGAGAATACCTTTTCTTCTCCTTCTAAGTCAGATAATTTATTGTTGTTAATCATTTTTGAGTCATTTGTATGAGAGCATAATCTTGTGGCTAAGATACCATCACTTTCAATTTTCTGTCTCGATGTTCCTGTCAAGCGATCACTTATTTCTTTGGTTACTCTACCAATTCTTATGCTGTTTAGTATGGACACAAATTCTTGATCTTTTTGTCTGTGTACTTCTTTTAGTTCAAAGCAAAGTTCAATGCACTTGTCCCAACAGGGTGATTGGAAACAGAATCTTTTGCTATTTTTTCCTTTTTCAATAATGGGTGGCAATTGCAGAAAATCTCCACAAAGGATGAGTTGTATGCCTCCAAATGGTTTGTCATTTCTCCTTACATGTCTTGCAACTGCTTCTAATTTCTGAAAAATATTAAATATACTTAAGAACTGTGATGACAAAAAAGTACACTCGCATTTGACTGTAAAGTTTCATATGAACCTCACCTCAAAAAATGCACCATCAACCATTGAAATTTCGTCAATGATGAGATGCTTACATTTTCTCCATTTCTGTGCAACCAAAGGCAGTTTTGTTGCTCTTTCACATAAATGCTCTAATGTACCACTGCCATCTCCTATTCCCGCAAATGCATGAAGAGTTGTCCCACCTAAAAAATTAATGAGTAAATCTTGAATAAAGAATAGATTAAATGATATCTTATAGAATAAACAATGTTGATGAGAAAATTTAATTGTGCTTTTGATTTCAAGTACACTCACCAATGTGGCAAGCAGCCACACCAGTAGAAGCTGTAGGTATTGTAACATCAGGTGGTAGAGCTGCCACAATCCGCTTCAGCAAAAAGCTTTTCCCTGTCCCCGCTGACCCGGTGAAAAATATGTTCTTGCCACTGAGACAAGCTTCTAGTACTCTTTTTTGCTCGGGGTTCAATGAACTAGTTGCTGTTAATGGTGATGGAGAGTAGAGCTTCTTTGGTGCTGGACCTCGGCTTGGGTCTTCTTGCTTACGCTTTTTAGAAGGAGGTGAAGGTGTCGTCACTGTGGACTTCGGAATCTTGCTTTTAGCACTATGAATATCGGCTACAGTTACAGGACTAATTTCTTCAAATGACTGAGCTTTTCCGCTCAGCAATTGGGCGCGCATGGATTGCTTGGACGAAGTAGCAGATTCTTTATCCCCAGTCATCTTTACGAAGATAGTTCGCAAAAACGACACGAGATTCGTTGGCGGTGCGTTGGATATAAACAAAGTGCATCCGGCCTCTTGAAATTTAATGCTAGCTTTGCCTTCCACCATGAACTTTTTAAATACATTTATTCCTTTTAGTGCAAGCCTGATTGCAGCGTGCTTTTCACTTGAAATCTCCATAAACATCTCGCGAAATTCATTACGAATCAAGCGAATGGACGCGGTCTTGTAAGCCACTTTTCTAGTAATAGATCCTTGCGGTGTTATCCACTCTACGGATAAAGCACATGACAAAAATGATTCTCCACCTTCCATGGTGTTGGCGTTACGGTTTATTGAGATTATAATTCATTAATTATAATTTACAGTACAAAAAATAGCACAATGCAGTTCAAGCATTTTGAAAACGAAACGAATTCCGAATACACACTACAAATGACACTGACAGTTGAGTTAAGTTGACATTTGACATTGACAACACAGGTCGCTTGCACAGACCATATTTTAATTAACAAAAAAAAAACAAAGAATGAATGATAACTTTGGCGGGAACAGGAAAATATTCGCGTACATTTTTCAAAAATAATAATTATCAAATGTATTAGAACGGCAAAACGTTTAAGCTCAGATCAAGTAAAAAAGAAGTCTATTTGGTTTGAGCGTTTAAGTTAGTGCCCTACTAACTTACTTGACCACAACTTAGTGGTCAAGTGGCCGAGGCCGAGTGGGAATGGGAACGAGCATTAAAAATCTGTGGTTGTGCGAATGGGAGGAAGAGCTATATTTTTCGTGTGATCAATTATTGCGTCCATGGGGATTTATTAATAATTGAGTCTAAGTGCCATATACGTTCCTCGAAGTATTTCATTTGACTAGTTCGTTAGTGCTACGTACGAGCAATAAGCTACGAGTTACGAGCTAAGATGCTACGCGCATATGCTATGGTTATGAGAGTGGTAGAGGCTCAAGCTCCGAACAAAAGCTTTAGGGTTCAAGCATGTCTTCCTTAAAATTGTATTTAAAATCATTCTATTTTTAATATTCTTCATTTCTTCATATAGCCAACCTTTCTCGAAGAAATTATTGAAAATGAGAAAATGCAGACCTTCATAATAGATACCTACAACTTTGACATCCTGAATCATATCATAATTCTTTAAGAATGGATCGTTGCTTGCTCCATTATATTACTGTACTGTACCAGCCTTTTAATAGTCCACTGCAGAACGTAGGCCTACCCACGAAGGGTGATTGGGCCATATCCACCATGATGGCGCAGCGCAGGTTGGTGGATTCACACACACCATTGAATTTCTTCCAAGGACGTATGAAAGTTGCCTCACGATGTTTTCCTTCAAGCCAGTGGTGTGAAATTCCGTATTGTATTACCTACGTAAGTTCCAAAGAAACTCATTGGTACGGGACCGGGATTTTGAACCTACGCGGCTACGACCACAAGAATGACATAGGCCAGCATTACACTTTCCTTCTCTCTCTTCTGTGATTACAACCACTAAACATTTAGGTATAGACGTGTCCATAATAAACCTTTTTTGAGGGCTGGATCCATCGTGACACCCATCATCATCTGTGGTCCTTCCATCACCTTCTTTGGAGTGGTATTGGCCTCGGAGTCTCTCCCCTTTGCCAAGGCTGGGCGCCAGAGGCTGCGACCTTTGGGGGATATGGTTTGCCGCAGACACTGTATCCTTTTTAGAAGGTCTCTGAACGGCTTTTAGGTGTGAGATGAGAAGTACCTATCGGTCTTTGCGTTTCAAGTCAAAGTCATGCCAATTTTTTTTCCTTTCTCCGAGGGTGGTTGTTTCCGCGTACGTTTGCTATGTAAGTAGGTATATATTAGGTAGGTATCTATATATAATCAATATATGAAACTGTAGGAGGTGAATAACTACGCTGTTATTTTATCCGAGCATTATTTCAATTTTATTTGGCTACCGGAGACAGGCTGTCACTGATGGACGGCTAATAACTCATCGCGCGCTCGTAAAAGCGGCTAAAATAAACAACCCGTCAGAACTGGACAGATATTACCAATAATGCGTTCGGAAATGGGCGCATTTTCCAATAAAATTCACAAATGCTAAGAACTCCATATTATTACGCATATCTAAACATAGTAACCGCACGATTGTGACGATACAAAGTTGCTTTTAGGTGTTTGGTCGCGAGTTGTATCGGGGGCTGTACTTAATTTCCTTTTAGTTTGCTCGTTTCGCTTTTGTATACGAAAATACTCTCAAATAGTCAGAAATAGTTTAGAATACCTAGTTTCAAACATAATTACCTACTTACTTAATGTGGTATAGGCGGAATCTAACTTAATGGTGTCAGTGAACTCGTAACGCAGCGCAACAGCAAATTCCTATGTCAGCGAGTAGAGTTTCTGCAAAAATAAAACCGTCGTGGCTTACGGTGAACTAATAATATGATAAGAGCAGCCAAGGTTCCGACTACTTGGTAGATGAGAATCTACTGATGAAAACCGTATTAGTGTCTACCAAGTATCAAATACTTAGTTGTAGGTACTAACAATGACAGAGCAGTGTTGTCAACTTAATTAACAAGATCAGTAAAATGGCACACTGGCGACCTCTCTTATTGCACAGACCCTACCTAACTAGCGCGATCAGGAGAAAAAGCGAAGCCAAATATCAAAACACGTAGGTAGGTATACAACGACCTTAGGACTTTAAGTTTAAAAAAAAACGGACAAGTGCGAGTCAGGCTCGCACATCGAGGGTTCCGTACAAACACGTTGTTAAAATAATTAAAAACTTGTTTTAGCATGTGCTAATGAAGTTCTTTTATATGATACCTTACAAGACACGATTTAGGACTTTGAATTTGATTTTGAGGCCCTATTTTTTTGTGATTTAAATTAAAATGTACAGTTTTCAGATTTATTCCTTTATGTGTACTCTTAGACAATGCTTCCCGCTAAATTTCATAGTTCTATGTCAACGGGAAGTACCCTGTAGGTTTTGATTTTTGTGAGTGCGAAATATGCGGTTTTTTACGACATAAACGGTTCTAACTTTTTCAAACGATAACTGAGAAGTTTTTCTTTTACACAACTGCAAGAAATCATAGATATACGTATACAGTTTAAATTTCAACTCGATATCTTTACGCGTTCCCGAGAGTCTTGACATACAAACAGACAGACAGACGGACAACAAAGTGATCCTATAAGGGTTCCGTTTTTTCATTTTGAGGTACGGAACCCTAAAAAAAGGACTTTAAAGAGACTGAATAAACTCCGTAGACCCGCGATATAACAGCAATATAGCCGTACGTACCTACCCTCATTAAATGACGTAACGTCAGTGCAGTCCCATATTTCAAGAGCCACGACAGTAACCATTGCTCGACGTCTGGCGGTGCGCGAGGTCATCACTCAATCTCTTTGTAGTTGTGCTCGTCAAACACTCGTAAGACGGTAAGACATATTTGCGGAACAAAATATCGTTATACAGTGCGACACATAAGAGATGAAATTATTCGGGAACTAAATTAAGTATCACTTTTGCTAGAACCACAATCTGAGCTGTGAATCGTTGTTAAAATCCTAGCATTTTTTTTCGTTTTACGTTATTTTGTAGATTTTGAACAGGAAAACAGTATCAATAAGCAAAAAATATTGCAAAATATATTAACAAAGCGATGGTGGCGACCTCATATATTTTTAAGTCTTTTATATTGCACTGTACCTGTAATTAAATGATTTAGTTTTTTGTTTCTAGAGACTTTTACTATGGGACCAACTTCGTAGGCAATGTTGAAGTCTAAGACTTCTTATACGTATAGAACAGCTGATTATTGTACCGTGATTTCTGGTTTAATTCCATAGAAAACGTTAATCATAGTGACGAGATAGACTATTACAGATCTTATAATTATGTATTATTATTATCATTTAGGATTCAATGACATTATACATAAAAGATCTGTAATAGTCTATCTCGTCACTATGATTAACGTTTTCTATGGGATTAAACCAGAAATCACGGTACAATAATCAGCTGTTCTATACGTATAAGTAGTCTTAGACTTCAACATTGCCTACGAAGTTGGTCCCATAGTAAAAGTTAGTCCACGATGAGTGAGTAGGTACAATACCTACAACGATCTAGATATTTCCGTCGTTAAGTTAAACGTTCTGTAAAACTAATCGAAGTGAGCGAAGTGTAGGATCTCCTCCAAGTTATAGGGAAAACTAATTTTATGTCACAGACAGTAAGAGAGAGATTTACCTATCAAACAGTGCGATAAAGTTTTTGGGTGATCATGATCAGTCGACGAGTTACAGCCAGCGGGGGCTAAATGATACTAAATCGTAATCTTAAATCACTCAAGATGTTATAAACCTACAACAAAGTCACTAGCCTAAACAACTTCCTATTTGGCAAGCGAGACGTTCAGTTGTTCACTCAACAAAGCTTCGCAAGAAGTCTACTTAAATCTGCCACTGCGAGCATAAAACCTCAAAGATCTGCAATAACGGTCTCTCGTTTGATTTTATAAGCAAGGAGGCGTCAATTAAAATGAAATACAATCGATAATATCGAGAATCAACTGAAACAGCCGCGATGTACTTATGAGAGGAAGTCTTCACTAAACTTATCAACACCGCTCCCTCTCAAAGTAAATACGATTATTTTTGCAATCGTTTCAAACCGCTGGATATAAAGTTCATTATAAAGGAGATATTTGAAGCTGGTTCAACGAATTATATTTTCATTGAAAATAAAAAGGAAAAAACCGATGACATTTTACCAAAGGCCAATGAAAAAAATTGAAAATATTTTTCATGACGCGCGCGAATATTACGTAGGTACACTGCTCGTATGCATATGAATATTATCTATAGTAGTTTGTGGGTACACCTATGTCTAGATCTAGACTGATAGACTTGCTCTAGAATATAATTAACCAGGCCAACTCTGAAATCCCGAAATTAAAAGCACTTCCAACATTTTGTCGAAATAAAGTCAGTGACTGCATGAATGATGATGCCTTTTTACATCAAATAGCTGGTTTTTCGCGATCTACAGATACTCCGCCGATACACCCAATATAGGCACCTATGGTCTTAAGTCCGGATACTTACTTCACATTTAACTATCTAGACTATTTATGCTAAATCTGATGTACCTATGTTTGTACAAATACCTAACTATACTAGGGTACTAGTAAGGTAATCAATTCCTTTTAAGGGCTTATTCTATTCATCAAATATTCAAAACTAGCAACTTTTGTAAAAACTAAAAAAAAACAGATGTTTCATACGTTTTGTTGAGGGTGAACGATATTTTTGTGTGGAACAGCTTTGTTTTGAGATTTGATATTAGTCGTTGAACAAAAGTTGTTAGCTTTGATGTACAGAGTAAGCCCCTAACTAAAAGGACGCTAATTGATTACTTTCCAGTAACCCTGTATAAATAGGCGTATCGTACAGCCGTGTTGGTCTAGTGGAAATGATACCCGCCTTACAATCGTGAGGTCGTGGGTTCAAATCCCGGTCCCATACCAATGAATTCCTAGTAATTTATTTACGGCCATAGATAAGTATGACTAGAAGCGTGTAGGGTGTGAGAAAAAAGATGTGCTATACTTACATATTTAGATAGCTATATACACGTTGTTATGATTTTATCATATTTAGACTCTAGATAATAGTAAAAACCTGCATAATACAAATAGAAATGATATAAAATGGGTAATAGTTCATAAATATGTTGATTTACTTAAGCATCTCATCAAAAATTCAACAGTAGTTTTTGGCGCGAAAAATATTTCTGACTACAGTGACCACTACGTCTAAGCAGTGCGTAATAGCCAGACAAAAAAAAACGTATACGCAGATAGAGACAAAAGATATTAGTTTCGTCCTGTTCACTCTTTATACTTGCACATGTCGCCTTTTCTTACTTTTATAATTATTATTTTTTAGCGCCTTGTATAGTTATATACTTCACTATGTGTATGGCATTTCACACCACTGGCATTTCGGTGAAGGAAAACATCGTGAGGCAATCTGCATACGTCCTTCGAAGAAATTCGATGGCGTATGTGAATCCACCAACCAGCACTGGGCCAGCGTGCATGGCTGATATGACTCAATCGCCCTTCGTGGGTAGGGCAACGTCCTGCAGTGGACTATTATATAGGCTGGTACAGTACAGTACATTTTATACGTTGGCATTCTACTCTATTTCCTACACATCGAGTACGTAAAGCCATCGTTTTCAAGAGGCTATAAAACCCACATAAACAGCCGGCCGTCCATTAGGATGACAACTACAAGACACCGGGATCGATACAGGAAATGGCACCGAACATAACCCAGAATTAGTGACGCGATGCCTGCCATTTGCAAACCGACAAACGGTTGAGTTTAAATGTGGAATATTGAATTTGCTGCACCGCACCCTGGGACGGTTTGTCTCACCGGTTTCATACCTACTTTAGAACGATTAAATTGTTCTGGAAACGTATGAATTCACTATCTGTAGTTTAGTTTAGACATACATATTAGTTTTACAGAGTGCATAATTTGTAACTTCTAGTTCTAACAGCTCAGTTCAATCCAAAAGGTACGTATATTGAGAAAACCTCCTACACATAAAAATGTTAAGATTGTCTCAGAATTTATCTGAGATTTACCTAATTACAAAATTAGGTAAAAACCATCTATCATTTAATTATATCTAATATGCCACGCAAGGGTGGTTTCTAACCAAGGTACCTAGCAAATGTTCTTAGAAACAATTCGATGTTTGAATTCACCAACCCGCACTGGGCCTGCGTGGAGGATACGACTCAATCGCCCTTCGTAGGTGGGCTTGTTCTGCAGTGGACTATTAAAAAGCCGATATAGAAAAGGGTAGCTTATTACAAGAGCAGATAGGCCGAATCCATACATGTAGGCGGATGTGGAGTTAGCTACAAGCTGCGCAATATCCAATCAATGCGACATCAATGCGAGAAGTTAGCCGCAGATGACACTTCGCCGTGATTGGCTAATTATTGCGCATGTGTGCACAATTCCGACGCTGATTGTCGTAGTGCGTAGGGAGCGCGCGGGAGGCATGAGGTTGGCGGGCGGGTGTGCCCCGGCGTCTCGTCTCTCTGGCTGCCACGAATGCCTATATTTCGGCTGTTGCGCAGTTCTCTGCGCATAACTACCCATCCGTCGATTTGTGTGGCGCTCAGTATACCATTATTAACGTTGTAGCGCTCGTAGCGTAGCTTGTATAGGTAAACAGAAAAAATGACAAGTCGATGGTGTAGGCTAGGTATATAATATATTTCTTAGTGATCACTGAATTTATGAAACGTTCGGCAAGCCAGTCTACGGACGGGTGACCGCAGGTGTTTACAACTCAGCGCTGCCGTGGCTAGGATGACACGATTAATTGTAGGTTCGTTTGTTTTTTTAACCGTTTAGCCATGTCAGTGACCTTTAGGCGGCTTAGAAACTGACATTTTCGGCCTATAGCCCTATAGGTACCAAGTTTCTTTACTATTATTGTACGAAAATTGTGCTAACAAAGTAGAGATCACACATAATGTTGCAACTCTCTCGACATTTTACAAGAATTCAGAAGCAAAGCAGACTACTGCGTTACACGTCATGTTTCACAAATTTCACGTTAAAGAAGTGACAGCAGCATTAACGAAACATGCCGTGACACGCGGATTTGTCCGTTTGTAATTAGTTGGCAGAGTTCCGAGTAGGTAGGAATGCGGGGTTGCGTTAGGCATCTGCAGAAACAAAACAATTCGTGTGAATGCCGGACAATACAGGGTGACGTGCGGTGACCACATGGTACAGGCTCTTCGGGATATAGGTATGGGAAAAGCTTTGGCAATAATACATTATATAAAGATATTCTTAAATCGACTAGGCAGCTGCTAACGATGACACATTATCACGTGTGATTGCAGAACGATTCATTAAGATTCCTCAAAATATTTTTTAATGTTTGATTGTGATGATTTTAATTTGAAGAAACTAAATTTCATAACATTTACAGTATAAGATGATCTCTTTTTTTTCTGATTTTAAACTAAGCTAACTAATAAGCTAAAAGATCTTGAAAATACATCACTTTGTAATGTATTTCATTAATACATCGAGAATACGCGAATACTCAGGTAAGTATAACTTAGTACTAACTTATTATCTACTCTACCGTTGCCTACTCTCCGTGGTATGTATAAGAATCTAACTCCTTATTACGCATTCCAATAAGTTAGTATGATTTGTATCTGAAGAAAATCACAATAAAATATTAAGCGAGTATCTATATAACATGTCGTATATAGAAGTTAATATATTAGACGACCGCGCTTAGAGAAGCTCCGATATATTTTTTTTAATTTTGCTGAATGTTGTGCAAAAACAATAAATCACGTTTTCTCGGTAAATGTTCTTTGCTATGAATCTAAATTGCTAGTTTCGATTTAAAATATTTTTAGATAATTAAATAATAAATAGATTATCCCACAGTTTCCTCACGCGTGGTAACCGCCGCGGTGGACGTAGCGTCGGCGGAGCGAAGAGAGCCACACATGGGAAGCATCTGTGCGGGAGGTGTACCCTTCCGCTCCTATCTATAGTGCGACATTTTCAGTATCTTAAACTTAACTACGAAAAATAACCCAGTAAATATCTTATGCAGGATTATAGGTATTAAACGCCCAAACTCTTTTAAGGGCGGGTCTAGTACATCTAGTAATTCTAGACAAACAACTTTTGTACTACGACTTTTGAAAATTCGCAAAAAAAATCGCTTCTCCATACATTTTGCCGCGCGTTGACGAACTTTTTGTACGAAAAACCTGATTTTATTTCGTGATTTTCCAAAAGTCCTACACGAAAAGTTGTTTGTCTACGAGCTAGATGTACTAGATTCGCCCATAAAAGGTTTTGCGTTTAATACCTATAACCCTATGTATGTATAGTAATAGGCTAATAGGTGTCTTTAAACGCTAAATTCGATTGAACAAAATTCGGATCTCGGAAGCAATTCTATAAAGACTATAGGATGGGTATTTGGAAAAAGGTTTCCTTGCGAGTTTGCCTGTACGGTACCTGGTATGTTATAGGCGGTACGTGCGTGAAAATGCGAAAATCCTATCTTTTAGGTTTTATTACCACCGAAACTCGGTCGCACTCTTGTTCTAATTAAGTTGGAGATTAAATTAACTGATAAGTAGAGCTATATTTGTAGCTTATTTTACGAAAACTGTGGTTGGGATCTCGGTTTCAAGTTTCAGATTGATAACACCTAATGTTTTTTTATAAATATAGAGCCACAAAAATAGTTACTATATTTTATTGTTTTTTTTTTTATTTAGAATTTTATTTCAGACAAAGTCCATAAAACAGAATTCAATTATAAAGCCAATTTCGAGATTGGAAAGAATAAATGCAGCTCTTATTTTTTTCAGGTCGTTTTAAGGTTTCAGATTGTCCTCAAACTTGTTCAATAGCAAAAGCTTAGGTTTTTGCTATTGAACAATACTTAAATCAGATTAAAAAAAATGTTAGGGGATCTTACACACGGTCTCTTACCCCAAACTAAGCAAAACTTGTGATATGGCTGCCAGAGACTGATATACTTATATAGATAATACCTAAATAGCACCCAGACACAGAGCAAACACCTATGTTCATCACATAAATATTTGCCCTGGGTGGGGATCGAACCCACGCCTCTTTGATCCAGAAGTCAGGGTCACTAACCACTGAGCCACCGAGGCAGTCTAAATAATATAAATATTTAGTATAATTCTTGCTTTTCTTTTCGTCCAAAAATTATGTCATTCTAAGGTACTTATACTTATCTAATAAAAGTAGTATTTTGGCGAAATTCCTCCAAGGCAATACGTAAGACATAGGTAGAATTTGGTTTGGATTAGATATTCTACCACGCCTGATTACGGACAAAATGTTCAGGAACTAATTAGTTATCTAAGATATTAATAACTACAGCCTAATGACGGTTTCACAGAAAAACGGTAGGTAAACTCTGGCACTATACTATTTTAATCTAAGGCCGACACAGACAATTGAACACCTGCACATTCTTTTCACAGAAAAGCTTAAAAAATCCACCGATCATGTAGTCATAAGCAGTTCCGGCGAACTCTAATACCTAACCATTATTCTGGACGCAGGTGTTCATATCTGATTAGCAGCGGGGTGAATTTAATGGATTCTTACAAACAATAGTAACGTTATCAGCAAGGCTTTTTAAGCAGGTATAGCGCTGGGCGCTTTCAATTGGTGACTATTAGAACTTTGCAACAAGATTACTTTAATAGTTCACAGTTTTCATACACTAGATTAATTATAAGTGTCACTAATAAGAACAAGTTTTACCATAATAGCAACCCTCATAAGATTAAATTTAAGAAATGCATCAATAATGCAGTTAAGAGTTTTGAGACATGATACTTATTATGATGTTACTTTTAAACTTTCGCGATTTGAACGCATTATCATTATATACACACCCGTGACCACGATTAGTTCTAGTGCGAGTATTTATTGTAGTATACAATAATAACATATTGAGCTGTTTAAAAAAAATATACTTACCACAAAAAAGTTTCTTAATTAGATAGATAAGTACTTTCATTTTGGTGATCATAAGTTTACTGCGTTTATTCATGATAAAATCACATTTTGGTCCGTTAGTTTCTCCCATTGTCTCATCATTTTGCTAGAGCGTAACGAGCAGGCTATAGATAGAGCGCACGTGTGACGTATTTCCCCTGAGCGCAGCTGCGTAGGCCTCCGCAGATGTTTTACGACGCTGAATATTTCCAAGACGCTTTATTATTTATTACGATATTGCCGTTTAGAGGCTAATCTCCGTTTTTATTGTAGAAACAATGGTCATCACTGGCCAGTACCGTACCTACCGAGTATTTTTGGCATACGGTACGCAGATGTGGGGTTGCGTTGCGCGTGGGAAACTGACATTTTTCTCTCTGTTTTATGACGGCGGTGGATTGTTTGGAAGTTGTTGCATTCAACTTGGTAATGACTTTAAAACATCTGTTGAAAGGGAGTCAACAAAGCCCAGGCCAAGTAAACAGTAGGTATAGCTTATTGTTCCTATCTTTATGGCCTTACGCCTTTACCCAAACGTAGGTATTAGGTAGGTATGTATAACTAAATAATACAAACACTTTACACTAAATGCGAAGTGACTAGACCACAATCGAGGCTTATTTATATGGAACTAGTTTTCTCTGCTTTGGCAGTTATGATAGTAGTAGGTACCTAAGTCTAAAAATCGTCACCCTATCGTAAATCCCAAAATGGCGATGACGCTAAGTATAATCTTCCGAGAATAAATTCAGTGTCATGGTTTGTGGATGGTTTCTTTTGCTTCGAATGATGCATTAATTACTAGTAGGCGGAGATTTGTGGGAGTACCTACCTAAGCTTTGATAGGTTTACTACACATTCAGAGGGAGGCTAAAATGCAATGAGATAGACATCTAGGTATCAGGTAGGTATGAGCAATCTAATAGATATAGTCGAACTGAGCTTAGTGCAAATAGCAGCGCGGGATGATTCTACAAATTAATAAAGATTGTTTTCCAGATTAGCTGTAGTTATCAAAGTTTTAATTGAGAGAGGAAGAGGGAAGAGATCGACACTCTTTTGTTCTGTGGTCGACACAGGATAACGATGATGAAATTATCCATCTGGGAGGTAGATGGATAATATCATCATCGTTATCCACTCTACATTATTAGGAATAATTTTATATAATACATTACAGGTGCGTGAAATACCTAATACGGAGAAATAGTGTTTCGGATTTTTAGTCCTCGAGTTAAACATTTTATTTCAATGAAGTAGGAATACTTAAAACTTGATCTTATATGCCTACTTTTTTTTATTTATTTTTTTATTGACACTCCATAGACACCGGGGCCTGTGCTCTATAAAATTATACATTACTTTTTTAATGATTTAAACAATATTTCTAAAACTAAGAATTTACTAGAGGACTCTACACTAAAATAAATCTAAACCTAATTAAATTTCTAATAACATATGCTTACTTTTAACAGGTGAACAATAAGCAACGTAGAAAAATGTAAAATATAAAATAATACCTCGCATGATTCAAAGCTTTGATCGTTAGCTCTAAGAATTCTAGATCAATGCGCCACGCCAAACATGACCAAACGTGTTCCATTTAACTTAAAAAAAAGTACAGTAAGCTCAAGGCACGTGCATTTCCAAAGTGCTCGTTACACCTCGTTATCTAAATCAGGTGTCATTTACAAAGGCACAAAGAAAAAAGTTGGAAAATAAACCGCGCTGTAAACCAAATAAACTTGGCGAGACGTTAATCCCGCGCTTCTAACATCTGTAGCTGCCAGCAGGCTCAGTCGGGGGATGACGGGGTGACACATATTTTATCTTTACTTCACCTACGTAGAGTAGGTGAAGTAAAGATAAAATTATTTATTGAGATAGAGAGATTACACTAAGTACTTAGTAGGTATCGGCTTGTTAAGTGTTGAGTAAAAAGTCAAACGCCGAAGATAGCTGGTTGCTTGTGAAATTGTTCTCTACTATCGATTGTAGAGTAATAAAACTAAAATAATAATGTACTTAATATTGCCTTGTTATTGATGATTTATATGTCATATATGTATTTAATCCAAGGTTATATCATTACAATGAGTAAGTATAAAATATTTAATTGGTACCAAACTGTTACTCGTACATTTAATAAAATTGACAGATTTAGTTTTGCTCTACCTACACTAATAATTACAAAAATAATAATTTAGTTGACGATAATGACTCGTTCTAATTTTCAATGGAAGTACAAATAGGTAATATAGTATCAATCTTACCTCATTTTATAATAATTTTGAGCCATATATGAAGTCGATCTACTCGTTTTATTATACAAAATTAATATTATTTGATTAAAATACATACATATGTGATTTTTAATAATTTATTTAATTTAATTACCTATAAAAATATTTTGATAAATGTGAACTACTTATACATTTTACCCAGATTCGATATTTTAACATTTCAGCTGGGCTGATATTGAATATGGTACATAACTATTTAATTTAATAGTAAAATTAAGCTTCACATTTTAGTAATAAAAGTTTATTTTAAACCATACTCATTGTTTCAATAACTGTACTGTACATTATTGCTCTAAACTGTATTACGAATTTTTCACAAGTAGGTTTACGTCACCAAATATGTATCTACTATATACATAGTAGTAATGATTTTACAACTTAGCTTTTAAAAGAACATCTTGTATATTTTTTATATTACCAAAACTTCTTTACCGATTGCCGAACTTTGATTAGAGAAATTATCTTTAAACATGAGAACCAGATAACGGTAAGTAGGTGTCGGCATGAATGAAACTATCGCTCTCCCATGGGCCCTTGCCAGATGTTTGCACGTGTTTCTGTTATCTATTTTTTGTTTAATAATGTACCTACGTATATACTTTATTATTTTATTTATTTATTTATTTTTAGCCGTTGTTGTCCCACTGCAGGGCAAAGGCCTCCCTTCCCTCTTTCCATATTTCTCGATCGAGAGCTTTGGTGTTCCATCCACTGCAGTGGGAATCAAGCTCGTCTCGCCATCTTTTTTTGGGCCTACCGAGGGGTCTCTTGATGATGGGTGTCCACATTGTACAGGTTTTGGCCCACAGATCTTCGTGCATGCGGCAGATGTGTCCGGCCCAATTCCATTTCAGACTTCCGGCCTTCTCTCCGACATCTAGGATCTTGGTTTTGGAGCGCAGTTCTGAGTTTCTGATACGGTCAACCAACCTCACTCCAAGAATGCTGCGCTCCATAGCTCTTTGACATACCCCGAGCTTGGACCTTTCATGTTTAGTCAGAGACCAAGACTGTGCGCCGTAGGTGAGTATGGGGAGAATGCGTATGTCCATAAGCTTTTTCTTTAGTGATAGTGGTAGGTTACCTTTCATGAGGTCTTTCATCGACCAATAACTCTTCCAAGCGCTATCAGTGCGCCGCGCAACTTCCATTTCCTGACGTGCTTGGAAAGAGACTATTTGGCCGAGATAAAGGTAGCTTTGGACATACTCAATCTCGATCCCCTCTACATCGATCTTGTTTTCTGTGCTGTTCGTCATGAGCTTGGTCTTCGACCTATTCATACTAAGTCCAACCTCGAGGCATGCATGATGTAGATCTTTTATCATTGAGCTCAAATCTAGGGCGGTGGAAGCAAAAAGGACGATATCATCGGCAAAACGGAGATTGGTAAGCCTCCGTTCACCGACAACGATGCCCTTGTTTTCCCATTTGTCTACTAGTGTCCTGAAAGCTTTTTCTAAGGTGGCTGTAAAGAGTTTGGGTGACAACGGATCTCCTTGTTTGACGCCTCTTTTTACATGGAAGAATGGTCCGGTGGTGTGAAGTTTTATGGCTGCTGTGCTATTTTGGTAAATATGTTGTAGTAAGTTGATGTAAGTTTGATGTATTTTTTGTTCGTGTATACGTATATACTTACTATAGAAAATATGTATTAAGACTCTAAAACTAAAATATCGTAGTTAGAACATGGTTAGAACACTGTAAGCTTTTGGAGTGCTACAGTAGGTAGGTACATTTTTCATAGAGGTAGCGCCGTCCAACGAAGGACATTTTAATTTTATTTTCAGTCAACCTCATTTAAGAAAACGTTAGGATAGTGTTTTCAATTTAAATTGAAGTATTGATAAGTAAATAATCTTCTAAAATATTATATGAAAATCTGTCACAGTGTTTGTTATCGAACTCTGAAACGGCTTGACCGCTTTTTCTGTTTTTTCAGAAGCTGTGGACAGACATCCGTTTTTTAAATCGAAATACGAAACGAAATAATTAAATTCCTACGTACTTGACAAGCTCATTGTGAAATAATTGTAATTGGATAGGTTTTCATTTTGTAATTATTTTATATCTTACTATGAAAATTTACGTGGTTTTCACACATTTTAAACTATATATAACGGGACTAAACTCACGTGTAGGGATAGTCGTAACGACTATAGTTTCGGTCGCATTCGGCGACCTTTCTCAAGTTGGCGAGTGCTAGCACGCGGAGCCGTCTCGCAATGCACTCGGCGAGTGCTAGCACGCGGAGCCGTCTCGCAATGCACTCAAAGGTGCATTGCGAGACGGCTAAACTATAGTCGTTACGACTATCCCTACACGTGAGTTTAGTCCCGTTATATATAGTTTAAAATATTTTATATCTATAAAATTTAATATTAACTGTGCGGATATTTTTTTGGATACCTAGGGTATACAATAGATATCCAAAAAAATACCCGCTGTATTTGATAGTGGAGAAAAAACAACAGTATAGCCAAAGAAGATATAATAATACTAGTGTAGCTTCACATATTCGAAATATTAAATTATTTTAATTAACTGTTACTAGTCAGAAGAATCACATTGCTCGTAAGGATAGTAATATAATGAAGAAAAAAGTTATTTTTAGGAGATCGGATAATGAGCCTATTAATATTTTTGACGGGCACGTCACCAGTGTGGTGGCTTGCCTAAAAATACGCTTTATTTTCGAACTTGAACACGTATTTTGGTTTTACTATGGAAACTAACGGTAGTAGCGTGGTTTTCACACATTAACCACACACTTGTTGTTGTTATTGTGTAAGTAAAAAACTAATTTGTTTGAGTTGATCAAAATAATTTAAATTTGGGACGAAATCAGTTAAGTACAGTAAGTAATCCGAATGTCATAAAAACTTATACTATTAAACGAGAAACTATTATAGATGCTAAGTAATCTAGGTACTTATATTTATTTGTTATTTATTACTTACTTATTTATTTCCACTACAGAAACCGGATATTGGGAACGGCTCTAACGATTAGCTTTTAATTTATTCTAGTTTATCTGTATTTGGGGTATTTTCGAGAAAATGTGAATTTAGATTCTTCTCCGGTCTCTATATAGTTGTAACTAAGTAGTCTAGTATCTATCTCGTAGGTACATACATTGATATTTTCTCAAATAATCTTTTTGATACTGCGCGATAATATGTCGCTTCTGTTTCATACATAATTTAAAAGGACTATAACTATTTCTTAAGTAGTATTTTAATATTTTTGCTCCCTAAGATGACTAAGCTTTGTAATCAGCAGGTAAGGCGCTTACATAGATCCATAATCCTATCTCAATCATCGATTTCCATAAAACAAACGTGTTGACGAAAAACAGACCACACAGCGACCGACCGGCGACCGCTGCACCGCTAGCCAACTACCAACGCTTCATCATCGGACAAAAACAAGATAGATAAAATCTCAAGCCTGTAGATATTATGGAGACCGTCAAATTTAACATAAAACAGGCCCCGAAAGCCGTTTGTTATTACGCCGATTTAATTCAAATATTTATAATATAAAGGCGAGCGAGAATCCCTGATCCTAGTTGCGTCACGGATATTTTTAGTGGGCGACAGGACGACGCGGCGCGACAAAAAACTGACGGCAAAGAAAAGGGGTGGCGCCAAATAAGATGTAGACTTGTAGGTGAAATAAAAGGCAGCTCGGGTGTTATAGGACCGGATCTAATTTTAATGTTGTAGCGCTTTACCTTTTGTGAATGGACATTTTCTAAGAAACGATCGGTTCGAATACCTAAATACTTTAGGGAAAGCACTAATGATTAATTATTTACCTTTCAATGTTAAGTATTTCTGACTTTCTGACCTTAAAATATTAGGTACATTCTTACCTAATGGCGTAGTAGAGCAAGTTAGACAAGCATAAAACAAAATAGAAAGATATTTTGATAGTAGCGATTTATCTCAGTTGATAAAATATAAATTATGTGTCTTTAAATCTTAAAATTTGTGAGTAAGTAATATTTGAGCGCTGCAACCATTCAAAATCATTTAGCATCCGAGCGCGGTACAGTAAAATTCCATTAGTATGACACTGAAGATGACTGAAGTCTCTGATCCCTCACAGGATGCGCGCACCGATGCGATCGGTTATGGCGACCGAACACCCACACACATACACCTATGTAGTAAATACGATGATGGACAAGATAAACAGAAAGCGACGGACGCTTCTCAAATAGCGGCGTCCCTGTCTCGCACGAGCTGGAGCGCCGGAGTCGGCGGGAGGCGGCTCGCTGGGAGGCGCGTTCGGTGGAGATGGTTATTTTTTTGTCCGTTGTCAATGAAGGGACGGGTAGGGGCGGACCGCGCGGGCGCAGGACTCAGTTCCGTAGCTGCAGCCCGACTGCGCTCATCCCGCGCGCATGCGATACCGCGCCCGCAGCATGAACTACGAAACTTGCGAAAACACACCGGTGCCGATCAAACGCGAAGAGGATTTCGACTACCACGAGGACGAGGAGCACTACTATGGCTATATGCCGGTAGAGGTGGACCGCCACACCATGGCGCCGAGCTTCGCGCCGGCGTCTCCCGCGCGCCTGATGGACCTCAGCAACTCCGAGCGGCCGAACCAACCCTGGCCCATGGCGCCCTTGTGCAACGACCGCGACTACCAACCGCCCTACCCGTACGACCCGCAGTTCGTTGACCAACGGCAGAGACAGCCATCCAGAAGCTTCTATTTCGACGACTCCAACTCGCAGGATGAAGGTAGAAGCTTCTACGAAACGGGTGATATGGCTAAGTTAGGAGAAGTGCCGTACAGACCCGAAGACCGGAGGCAGGAGACGGAAGAGCAGAGAAGATCGCGGAAGAGGTCGAAAGCTTCGCGGAAGAAAACGCAGTCATTTGAAGAGATGCAGATACAACGAGTGATGGCAAATGTGAGAGAGAGGCAACGGACGCAGAGTTTAAACGAAGCTTTCGCGAGTCTGCGACAGATCATTCCCTCCTTACCGAGCGACAAGCTGTCGAAGATTCAAACGCTGCAGTTGGCGACGCAGTACATAGAGTTCTTGTATCAGATTTTATCGAACAGTGATTCTAGCGGGAACAGTGACGCCGGTAGCGACGCGGGCAGCGACCACGGGAAATACCTCGCTCAAGATAAGTTGAGTTACGCTTTTTCTGTGTGGCGTATGGAAGGAGAGTGGACTACGAACGGCGGACAAACGTGATACGATGGTGCTTGTGTTATACGCGTTTTCTTTTAGTATTCTAGGTTCTTCCATTCTGTACATAACTCTTAAAATTATTAGTACAATAACTGTTTCGAAATTTTCCAAGGAACCATCTAAAATACTAAATGAAAGCGCAAAATTACTTCTAACGGAAAAGACGCTTTTATAATTCCATAGTATAAAGTTTATACGTTTTTTTATTTGTGCTAAATATTATAAAGGTATTTGAAGATGTGATAGTTAATGTAAGTAAATAAGATCAAATACGTTGCAAAATTGATTAGAATTTGTAAAAAGATGTAGACAAAGTTGAAAGAAAAATTATTAATTTTAAGTTTAGTTTTAACGTAACTTTAAGTAATTTGAACATACAGCTGTAGACCAAAAGAATTCTCTGTGCCATTTCAATTATTGTACAGCTAGAATAAATGTTGATTAATTCCAAATAAATAATTAAGTTAAAATCTACACAATCTTTTTTTGGCTTAAAACATAAATACAAAAATTTTCTATAATAAATATCTTCACTTCTCAGATCAAAAAACAAGACAGAACGTCTGGAAAGACAAGTGAGGCCGGTTTTTTATACATGCGAGTGCGTCGGTGTTGCGCCTCCATAGTTTGACTGACGAGCCAAGGCTTAGTTTCCTTGTACGTGTATGTGTGTAATTGTGTCTGTACACGGCGAGGCTTAGTTTTGCCGGCCTCACTTGTTTTGTTCACAACATTCTGTCTTTTTTTATTTGGTCTGAAGACTATTCATATTCAATAGTTTCAAGAATAATATGTTTAAAGTACAATTTAGTTTACTGAAAACATATTTGTCTGACTTGAATGGTATATAAGTCCGAAACAGAATGCTGCTTATGAAGGTAGATATAGGTACTATAAAAATTACGACAAAAACAATATTACAACTTGACTTAAACTTTTATTACAACTTTTTACATTTGATTATGTTTTAAAAAATATGTACAAAATACACAGTAACACCTAGATTACAATATACAATCAAAACTAATTTTAATATAGAGTATTAGTTTAATAATGCAGTAAGTATAAAATATAGAAGAAAATACATAATTTACGTTTCTAACAAAAATTGTAGACAAGAACAGTTGCCTTTACATCAAACTTGGGATTGTTTGACCCGACTTTTCACATAGGCCGAATCACACAAGTCGACGGATGTGAAGTTAGCGAAACCAATCAACGCGCAGCGTTATGTGAGCTTCAATCAGAATTGAATATTGCGCAGCTTGTAGCTAACTTCACATCTGCAGACTTGTATGATTCAGCCTATGGCTATTGGTAACTTACGTTGGTACCTACTACGTCAAAGACCTCCTTTAGTACATCAGAATGACAACTTTTACTAAGGAATCAACTCTGAAATTACAGAAAAACAAAACAACTGTTCCATACAAAAAAATAATCGACAGTATCACAATGAATGGGTAAGTAATATGTATAGTTGGTCTCACAGTAAAAGTTATTTATCTTGATGCACATACTACATCGTCCGTTGAGGTCATGTGTAAGTAACCAATAACCCTGCATATGAGGAAGCCACTATGACTATGGCTTTTATAACTATGGAAGTACATATTTTTAGATTAGGTAAAATATTATCATAAAAGTAAACGATTGAACTTAGCAGTCAAACGAGCATCTATTTTGTAAAAAATATAATAACAAATCGGTACTCAGAAGCAGGCTTGTTTAGCTATATTATTTTAAGGTATACACGCAGATTTTCGTTTAATTAAATCGAATAATCGTCTGATGCCACTTGTCAACCACTAGTTATTTAGTTGGAAATTATAACTGACTCGGGATTTTCGGGTATTTGCTAGAGGCTCCTTTGTAACATTTATAGGCAATACTTCTTGTACTTATTTACGACATTTCACCGGTTCTTGGATAGGTACATACATGAGTAGTTTCGATGCAGCCAATGAAGCCAGGTATCAGGTATTTTAGCAGGAATTTGGCTTGTACGGCGTTCCTTTCTAAGTTCTGAGAAAAATAAACATGGGTATTGAATATAAATGGATCATTCAAGGCCTTGGTTACCTCAACTATACATTTTTTTACTATGCCAATTTTCTCTATGACAGTTTTGCTGGAATTTGGACTTTTTTAGAATAATATACTTCTTGTACTTGTTTGCGACATTTCACCGGTTCTTTGATTGGTACATGAGTAGTTTCGATGCAGCCAATGAAGCCAGGTATCAGGTATTTTAGCAGGAATTTTACTTGTATGGTGTTCTTTTCTAGGTTCTGAGGAAAATTAACATGGACATCGAATATGGATGGATCATTCAAGGCCTTGCTTACCTCAACTATATTTTTTTTTACTATACTAATTTTCTCACGAATTTCTGTTGCATTACTATGAAATTCATGACTTCGACAGTTTTGCTGGAATTTGGACTTTTTTTAGAATAATTGTCTTCTTGTGGTAAGTGTAAGCACGTTGGACTGATTCGCTAAACTGTGTTTGATTTGTCTTCATAAAATATTATTATGCTGGCTCTTCACGTCGATATCCGTGTTCACGTACTTATTTGTCTTATTGCCCAAATACAGTAAGCGAGCCCAAGTGGATCGTATTCGGCTGTTTTTTTCATATTCGGCCGAAAAACAATACACAACTTAGCGAATTCCCAGATCCGTCGGCTTATGTGGACATTAGGCCCAATTATGAAGGCGCCGTCGTAATTATAATAGCAATTTAGAACTTTCCTGTTTCTTTTTCACTATACGCATTCAATAGAGAGAACACTTTTTACGCACTGTTAACACTTTTTGCTATTAAATTTACGATGGAGGCTTTATGGCCTTTATGGCTTTTTTGGGCCTAGTGTCTTCGTGTAATGCATATTATTATTACATGCAAACAACGCCGAAAAAAGTGCACCGAATAGCGATTTGAAAACCCAGTATTATAATAGGTATTTATAGTATTTACTGACCCGCCATACGTTGTTTTGGCGTAATAATATTAAGAAATATCACCTATAAAAGATTTGAGATTGAGATTGATTGAGATATATATATACACTATCCTATCTCTCAAGTTGGATCAAACTACAGTGAACAAAATTTGGTTAAAATCGGTTGAGTAGTTGATCATCGCAGACAAACAACGTGACACGAATTTTTTATATATCAAGATGAAGAATCGTCTTATACAATACTCTCAAACGATGCCGATGTGCATGCGGCGGAAGTGAAATTTGGCGACTGCAATTCGATAGAAATTTGGTACGAGTAAATCCTTTACATCACACACTTTATAAAGTGTGTGATCACTTTATAAACCAGCCCCTTAAAATGAATGAACACATTAAGATATATGTGAAAAACATAACTATCGAAGAACAGTTAAATATTATATAGCAAGTCATTGCCCGTTCGTTTCGAGATACGATTGATTATGAGCATTAGCGCAGCTAGAAATGTTTGCTAGGGAGGCAAATTCGCCCACCCCAGAGAAATAGAATGTATGTACAAAGAAGATATCAGGTATAATAATACTACGTAGTACATATTGACATTTTCAAGTTTTCTGAAGTGGGTAAAAACTTTCTAGTGTGGGCACTCCCCCCGTGGCCCCCTGAGCTATGCCCATGAATAAAAATACATATAATTTGCTTTAAATGAGTAAATAATATTTATATTTGTACGAAAGAACTTTAAAAAAAAATTAAAAGGTAACTTAGCGCCAAGCTAATACGATGAGACGAGAGAAAAAAAATCGTCTGCTATAATAACAATATAAGTATCTAATACTGTAAAAAAAATAATACCTACCGTTAGGTATGTATTCTAATTCGTTAAGTACAAAAATGCATTTATCCAATTTACTTACTATGAAGAAACAAGACAAAATAATATTGCAGACTGCACTAAATAAAACTTTTGAAATTACAGTTTTGCTCTGTCTGTGTTTAAAATATTTCTGGCGTAAATTGTAATGCCATTGACTTCTAAATAGGTACAAATCATTATAGGTACCAGTACCACCTAATAATAAACATCATAATCTTCTTGTCATTACACCTCTAGTTTCTTTTCGCCGTTTCCCCCTGTCATACGTTAACTCATCATCAACTCCTCTCGCGTATAGGCTGAGTTACACAAGTCGAAGGATGTGAAGTTAGCTACAAGCTGCGCAATATCCAATCAACGCGCAGCTTTATGTGAGCTTTAGCCAGGATTGGATAATGCGCAGCTTGTAAGCTAATATATCAATCCGCCGATTTGTATAATCTTCACACATTTTTCCATACTTTTTTGATGAGCAATACCTTGACCAAAATCGGCATACTACATACGAGTAGTTACACACGTAAACACACACACACACACAGAAATAGGCTACAAAGCAAGTGTGATTAACATCCTTTTGTGCCATTTCGATTCGCCGTAAAAACCTAAAAATAGCAATAACGTAGTCCTTCTAAACACATTTCAAGAAGGATTCATATCAATCGACGACATTGCAACATAATAATGTTTCATTATATTCACTCAATAGCTCGGAAAGACATATTTTAGCAACTCTTATAATACATACCTATATAAATAACCTTGTGATGGCAAGTTGGCATCAAACTCTACCATTATGTTATTGGATAAACTACTATGTATTTAAAGATTTATATCAGGTGCATTTTACAAAGCGGCAAATTGTACGGTATAGGTACTTTGAAACCACGCGGTAGAAACAAGTGAGAAAGTAAGTATATACTTACGCGTATGTCCCTATGTAGTTGCCATCTACATATATATAGAGGAAAAGTCATAAAACATTTAGTGGTGTACTGTAGCATCCTATTCCTAGAAATCACAAACTTTTATGAAGGATATAAATAAATTAGACATTTGATTTGAAAGTGAATGATGAAATTATTTTCTTTTCAAATTAGTAATATAATTACATTTGTCTACCTAGCTCAGTTCATAAATAGTATTATTTCTAGGAACAGAAACATGGATTCGGGTTCTAACTTCTACAAAACGACATGTATTATGCTTTGTGATTTTGAAATCGTATTCTCTCACAGCATATGGCGCTTGACAAGTCTTCAGTCTCAAATGTCGTATGCATACAGCTCTGGGATATTATTCTCTATTATAAAGTAACCATGTAACCCGCCAGTCAGTTTTAACGTCGCGGGTTTCCCATGAAATAGTATCTCTAATTTCTACTTTATATGTCAATAGATTGAACTTTTTAAAACTGTGTTTTTCTTGAAACATTAACATGTTACAAGTAGGTACATATTTAAAAGAATGTATACATAATAATGTGCTGATACTTATCAGTAGCTGGCAGCGATTTACAAGCTTTGATTAGATTGGGGTCAGAGACCGTATGTACCGTGTGTAAGATGTCCCTACAATATTTGGCCATTTTCAGTCGAATTGAACACCGTACAAATACTCTACGTTAGATGATCTTTCATGACTTGAAATTGCGAAACACCCTCACATAAGCCCGAAAAAAAAATAATGCAACACTGACTCTCACACCATTCAAATCGATGTTATCTGCCGCGTGGTTTCAACCTTTATCTACTGTAGGTATGAAATTATTTTTATCGTGCTTCACACACTAGGTGTATAGAAACTTTCTTTTTGTGATAAACATTTCAAAAATTGACGCGTTCGCAGGATTTGAACCTGCATCCTCTGGGACACCGGCCCAGATGCTTTGTCCAATTAAGCTAAATCGCGCCCTGCGAATACGCCGAATTAGTGAGTGTTTATCATTTTTACCAACTACTACATTGTTGTCCCAGAGGATGCAGGTTCAAATCCTGCGAACGCGTCAATTTTTGAAATGTTTATCACAAAAAGAAAGTTACTGTAGGTATTTCTATAATTAGATAATTATGAGTTTAAAAACGTTAATTGTCAAGAAAATCTGAAGAGAAATGGCAGTAGTGGAAAAATCGAAACGTGAACGCAACATTGGCACTGAGCGGAAACTATTTGAGCAATCAATTTCAAAACGTCATCCATATGGACATAAAAACTGTTGCTTTGCAAAGTGAAGATTTCGGAGATATTTTTGTATAAGTACTCAGCTTTATGAACTTTTATAATGGCGCCAACCACGAAATAGAGATAAAAAATGAGTCGTTCCATACCTAAGCAGGCATTTCATTTTTTTTGTATGGGCCAGTTGAATTTTTTTCCGGTTTCGGGTTGGTGACACTACTTGCGCGTAGGGTAGCAGAAAATGTATGCAATGATTTCAATTTTATAGTGCTTCCCACATTAGGTTTATCTCAAAGAGTTATTTTTGTGATAAACATTTCAAAAATAACTCTTTGGAGAAAATGTACCAAAAGCCGTAGAATTTGTTACGGCTGAAGACTCTACATAGATTTTGTAATTTTTTGAACACGGCAATACCCGTAGCATTGGTAACACTTATGAGTAAAATTATATCATTGAAAATCCCTGCACTTTGAAAGGCAGCGCCTTGTACTACTATCCCGCGTAATAAAAATCATTCTCAATAACCTAAAAAAAATCGTCTGGAAAAGCGATGACGTAATCAAATATTCGTTAAAATTTGCTGCCTAGGATTGGCCCCTTATCGCCTAAGCGCAGTACAATGGCGTTGTATTTATGTTTTATCTTGCTCGCACTAATAAACGAGCAAACGAAACGAAAGACAAAGTCCGACGCTCCATGCCTAGCACTTGACGGAATGGGATAGCATTAGGGTCGTCTCGCCTTCTCTACAGCTGAGAGTGCGAGATTAAAGCCATAGCAATCAGCAAATACAATGAAATCATATCGTTGTTTTTTTATTCATTCAATATAACATTATATGTACTTAAAAATCACTGTTTTCCGTTTCCATTCTGCTGCCAAATCTCTTCACAGTTTACTCTATATCGAGCCCATTGTAGTATCATAGGGTTTAGTAATGCAAGACTTTTTTATAATACCATTTAGGACATAAAGCAGTGGCAAATTTTTATCAAAATTTTAACCTCATAGGCTTCAAAAGAAATTCATAAGACTATTCTATAACCTAACTAGGATGTTCCGTGAACTAAATATAAAAAGAATAATTAGGATTATTTAGTTATCAATTAATCATATGTATAAAAAAATGCCTTTGAAGTCTACGAGGTCAAAAGTTTGATAATTTGCCACTATTTCATGCCTTACAAATACTTAAAATTTATACGATCATTATTACATCAATTTTTGAAGGTTTTAAAATTCTACAACTTATACAATACATATTGGTCTCACTCCATTTCAGCCTATGAACGTAAGCTAGATATTGACCTCAATTATGATATACAATTAAAATGATTAAATTTGGTAGCCGTCCTTGTTTTACACACCAAAATGAAAAAGGACGCAAAGTATTTAAGTCTGTGTAAGTCAGGACAGTTATGAAATATTTTTTGTAGCAATCTTTGAGTTGGGAAGGTAAGCATTTTAACTATTTTTTTGCCTCCTTTATGACGAGGTATCCATACATCAGCCATAAGAAGTCCATTGTTGGACATAGGCCTCCCCTATGGATCTCCAATAAGACCCGTTAGAAGCGGGTTGCATCCAGCGCGATCCTGCAGTCTTAATGAGGTCATCCGTCCACCTTGTGGGTGGACGTCCTACGCTGCGCTTGCCGGTACAGTATTATTATATCTTCTTTGCCGGTACGTAGTCTTCACTAGAGAACTTTTCGACCCCATCGGGCGCTATGTGCCCTGCCCATTGCCATTTCAACTTGCCCATCCATTGGGCTAAGTCGGTAACTTTGGTTCGATCTAAGACGCAGCTGCAAAGTCTTGAGCATCGTCGCAAGGTAGCGTGTTTGTCGGTCTTTTACCGGATACACTTCGGAGAGTGCGCCCAGGAGTTGCACAATCTGGTCCCCCCTGCCCCTTTCTTCTATCGTACGGCTAGACGGACGCGACCAAAGCGTCACCCTTTTATGGTGGACATTCCGCGCGTTAGAACCAAGCGTTTCGAATCCTCATTCCTCTTACGAACAGCCGGAATGTGGAATACTTTGCCTGGGTCTGTCTTCCCGTTAAAGTACAACGTGAGTGTCTTCAAATCCCGAGTAAATAGGTATCTTCTAGGTAAGTGTGCTACATCCTAGACCGCACATCTGCTTAACATCAGGCAGTGTGTAGTCAAACGCAAACCTATTCGAAATAAAAAAAAAAAAAAAAAGATCTCGCAGAGAGACTCCCATAGTGAGAGACCACGTTTCTATGCCATATTTCGTCACTGGCAACACACACTGGCCGAAAACTTTCGACTTGAGGCACAGAGGTATGTCGGACGAGAAGACGCTACGCAGTTTTCCGAACGCTGCCCAGCCGAGTTGGATTCGGCGATTGGCCTCTTTCTTGAAGTCAGACCTACCTAACTGGACTATTTGTCCTAGGCAGAAGAACGAGTCAACGACTTCAAGAACCGAGTTCCCAACAGAAATCAGGGTGGGTACAACATGGGGAAGTAACATCGCGAGGCCCCACTCCAGAATTTAAAGAAGTGGGAAGACCGAAATTGGTGCTGCGGTTCGCAATGCAGGTCCAAATCCAGCGGTCAAGACACATTTTAGAAATATTTTTCATAAACATAATTATCTATTTTAGTTTAATTGTATATTAGAATCGAGGCCGATATCTCAAATCTTATCTCTAATTAGGAACTATTAGTTCATCCGCTGGGATTTCCAAATCAGTAATCTGCAAACAAAACGCGATGTTAGGAATATACTCGTAGCCTAATTATGACAGACAGGATCGCATCACAGGCTCTGTAATACAAATATACAAGGAAATACAGTGAAATTGAAATTGTTTTTGAACTCGTTTAAATATTATTTATCAACTCTTATACAGGGCTATTGGTAATCAATTAGCATCCTTTTAGGGGGCTTATTCTGTACATCAAAACTAACAACTTTTGTTCTGCGACTTTTGTCAAAACTCAAAAAAAGTCATACATACATTTTGTCCAGGGTGAACGATATGTTTCTATGGAACAGTATATTTTTGGAGTTTCTATAAAAGTCTTTGAACAAATGTTGTTAGTTTTGATGTACAGAATTAGCCCCACAAAAGGATGCTAATTGATTACGAGTAACCCTGTATATTATCTTTTGGCAGCCACGCCTTATTTAACACGCTTTTATAAGTTTCACCTGTATATTTGCTTGCTTGCTTGTAACCAACCCCTGTGAGGACGATTTTGACCTACTTTGAGCAATTAGATTTTCTTTAAACTTTGCACACCTATCAAAGACCGATGACAATGCATTTATATAAAAAAATTATGACTTCTAAGCGTGTTTTTTAGTTTTTTTTTTAAACTATATTTACTTTATTTATATCGTGGGGCCCAGTTTTTTGACGATTATAGACATGGTTTGCGCCCAGCGCCAAATGCCTGTCAAGTATAGGCGACTTTCGCGGTCAATAGGTTAAAGAATATCAAGACTTATAAAAGTAATCTAATAAAGAATCTGGTCTCATAAAACTATGATCTTATAGGAGTCTGTCCTTTTAGAAAACTGATAATAATCTTTTAAAGAATTTGGTCCTATGGGAATTTGTCCTTTTAGGCAGCTGGTATTAATAATCTCACTACCGACCTGGGGCCTTATTTTTCAACTTTGAACTCCTGGGAACGTATACGGAATTTTGACAGATTATATCAAAATACTCTATATTACTATGGAAGTTGCGAATGATCCATACAAGTTCCGTATTCGACCAAACCATGCGAAGTTGAAAAATCCAGCCCCAGAGGCGAATGATTGGACGAAATGGAGACGCTAAAATTTCTTATGTCTGTGCCTTCACGTCAGTCCATATTTCAGCTTGTACCTATTCAAATTAGGCCTTGTTGCCCAGACAACAAGACTTATCGGATAACGTATCATCTATCTATGTTATTTAATACTATTATAGAAGTTTATTTGAAGTGTAACATTAGCGACATACCTCCTGCGTTATATCCTTGGTATCCGTTTCGGGCGCGTCATCTTTTCCCGACCAGTTTTCCAGTTCCACCTGCGACAAACACAACTTTAATTGGTATTATTATTAATTGATATTTGATTGGGCCTATACTGTCTGTGTGTGTATGTGTCTGTCTGTGTGTGTCTGTCTGTGTGTGTGTGTCTGTGTGTGTGTGTGTGTGTGTGTGTGTGTGTGTGTGTGTGTGTGCGTGTGTGTGCGTGTGTGTGTGTGTGTGTGTGTGTGTGTGTGTGTGTGGGTGTGTGTCTGTGTGCGTGTGCGTGTGGGGGTGCGTGTGTGTGATTTTTCATGTCTGTATGTATGTAAACTCTGAAGACTCAAAGCGGTCTAGTGCCTTCACGTCAGTCCATTATTCAGCCCGTACCTTTTAAAATTAGTTCAATACTTTTTTTATTGAAACTACATAATGATTGATTTGTCTGAATGATTTGACTAAGATTTTTGAATGACATGTAATTTTTAAAATCAAATCCTACTAATATTATAAATCTGTAAAGTTTGTTGGATTGTTTGTTTGTGTGTTGGTTTGCTCCTCTATCACGCAGCAATGGATCAACGGATTGACTTGATTTTTGGCATGAATATAGTTCAAAGGCCAGAAAGTGACATGGGCTATTTTTATCCCCAAAAAATAACAAGGTTCCTGTGGGATAACACAAAAGTGAGAATACCACACGGGCAGAGCCGCGGTTACCAATAAATATGTTTATCTGTTTAAACTCTGTTGAGTCAAAACGGTCCAGGGCCTTCACGTCAGTCCATATTTCAGCCTGTACCTATTAAAATTAGGCCTTGTTGCCTAGACAACAGGACAAGACATATCGGATAACGTATCATAAATGTTATTTAAATTTAATACTATTATAGAAGTTTATCTTAAGTGTAGCATTAGCGACATACCTCCTGCGTTATATCCTTCGTGTCCGTTTCGGGCGCGTCATCTTTTCCCGACCAGTTTTCCAGTTCCACCTGCGACAAACACAACTTTAATAGATATTATTATTAATTGATATTTGATTGGGCCTATACTGTGTGTATGTGTGTGTGTGTGTGTGTGCGTGTGGGGGTGCGTGTGTGTGTTGTATGTACCTATGTGAGTATTATGTGTGTGTGTCTTGTGTGTGTGTATTCTGTTTAGGACGGGGAGAGCGATAATCCATATTGACCTTAATTACATACACTCTAGTCAAAAATTGTGTGATTAATGTGTTACCCTTGTATTATCATGACAGAGGGGGGCTTCTGGTTTAAGGATATTTGTTAATCTCAAGAGAATTTACAAAAAATCACTTGCTGAGACTACACACTCATTTATGTACATTATACATACTCGTATTACGTAGTATTACGAAAGCGCAGCATGCAGATTAATATAAATTAAATAAATCGCTTCTCCAGTAGATAAATCTTCCAGTACCTAAAGGAAGCATGTTTCTGATCAATTCGTCGAACCACTTCGTTAAAGGAGCTTCTACGCTGTATTTTTTGGTACGTGGTTACAATCAATTTACTGACCGAGCTAATAAAGTAAGAAAGGTCTCCGCTTTAACTCTAACGATTTTGCTTTCGTTTGTCCTGGATATTAATTCTTCACTACTGGTCGCATTTTCCAACGAATCTCCAAATCGGTCAACAGCGAGTCGAGATTTAGACTTATGAAGAATCAGAGTGCCGAGTGGCAGTTTTGCAAATCAAATCGAATTACTTTTACGTCCCGTTGACCGAACGCGTCGAGCACACACTCGAGCACATTGACACACACGCTTGAATTAGCCAATCACAGACGTTTCTACGCTCGTTTTGGATTGGTTTGGCGCTCGTTACATTACCGAAAAAGATACTCACACTTAGCTATTCAGTTTCTGTATGTTACACAAGATGTCGCTATGTCATTTCCATAGAAATCACATCAAACGTTAACGCGATCGAGCTCGAGCGAAAAACTCCCACTTGGCCCTCAGTTAATGAGATGTGCCGTGAGGTCTACTGTTCGGAGACTGCCTCGGTGGCCCAGTGGTTAGTGACCCTAACTCCTGGATCAAAGAGGCGTAGGTTCGATTCCCGCCCAGAGCAAGTATTTATGTGATGAAAATTTGTGTTTGATCTGTATCTGGGCGTTATTTAGCTATTATCAATACATATAAGTATGTATGTATTTAAAAATATAGGTATTTAAGTAGTATATCAGTTTCTGGCAGCTATATCAAGCTTTGCTTATTTTGGTGTCAGAGACCGTATGTAAGATGTCCCCTAATATTTATTTATTAACTACTAGTCTAAATATATTTCGCCATTACGAAACCTAAAAAGGCCACAGACATTTGTATGTTCTCACATCCATCTAATAAAATTAGTATGATGATGTCATCTTTGCAGACAAGTGGTTTGGGTATCGATTTTGTCTGGTTTTCATCAATGAGACGTCAAATGCTGATGTTGACCTGACCTTCATACAGCAGATGTTACTGTTGAAATAAAATATTAATCTGCAACATTGAACTCTATAACAGTAGTCACAGACCCTAGTGGCAGTTAAAATCATTGTGTATTTTTTTTAAATGTGTGTTACGCGATTATTCCGTCAATTATGTACCGATGTTAATAACGATACTTCAAAAGTGGTCCCATTTTAATTACATCGAAATCAGTTTTTGAAAATCAATAGTAATCTAAAAATTGCGTACCTACATCGATTTTAACAAACTATTCAGAATCTGTACGCAGACTGCTGAAATAATTTTTAGTGAAGTGTAAGTTTAATGGTGGTATAGGCCGAATCAAACTTCGTGGCGGCTGTGAATCCTCCCGACGCGATGTTATCTTTTAAAGTATAAATAGATGTTCGAATTTGGTACGCTCCGCACCGTCCGTCGGTGCGAATTCGAATATTAGTGCGCACACCACCGCACCGCACAAAAACGATCGAGTGCTTTCCGTGCAACTAGACAGTGATCACGTCGAAATACCTCCAACTTTATTCGAACAAGCTAAAATTGCGTTAGTTGCTGCAATCATCGTAACTACTACATTTATCATTTTTATTTTTTATTTTCCAACTCTTGAATTTTGTTTTTTTTTGTTGAATTATAGGTCGAGAGACGAACCCCATGAACACGGAAAAAAATTGTAAAGTAATAATACTTCCATAATTAAACTTTTTCCGTAATATTTATGGCTTCTCTGTCTGGCTCCATTAAAAACGTGTATCTCTCTCGGAGGTAGAATTGCGACTAAAGCACTTAATGGTGCGGTGGTTTGGCCACACGATCGAACTTGGCGCAGACCGCACCAAATCCTATGGCAGAGTCATCGAACCGAGCGCACCGTCAATAATAATATCGTGCGGCGGACCGCTGAACATACCATCGAATTTGGTACGGAGCACACCAAGTTCGCGGTGCGGAGCGTACCAAATGCGAACGTCTATTTATACTTTTAGAGTAAACGAGCGCGCGTACATCGCACCGCACCGCGGACAACAGAACTTCAGATTATTCTGCCGGTTGTGCGTCTCTATATACAGGGTCATATGTATTAAACGCCATCTACATCTAGACAAACCACTTTTGTTCAAGGACTTTTGGAAAATCACGAAGGAAAAACCGGACAAGTGCGAGTCAGGCTCGCACATCGAGGGTTCCGTACAAACATATTGTTAAAATAATTAAAAACCTGTTTTAGCATGTGTTAATGAAGTTCTTTTATATGATACCTTACATGATACGATTTACTCACTTTGAATTTTGAACCCATATTTTGTGAATTTTGAGGCCATATTTTTATGTGATTTAAATAAAAATATACAGTTTTCAGATTTATTCCTATATATGTACTCTGAAACAATGCACTTCGCCAAATTTCATAGTTCTATGTTAACGGGAAGTACCCTGTAGGTTTTTATTTTTGTGAGCGTTGAAATATGCGGTTTTTTACGACATAAACGGCTCTAACTTTTTTATACGGTAACTGAGAAGCTTTTCTTTTACACAACTGCAAGAATTCATAGGTTTCCGTATATAGTTTAAATTTCAACTCAATATCTTTACGCGTTCCCGAGATCAAAAGTCTTGACATACACACAGACGGACAGACGAACAACAAAGTGATCCTATAAGGGTTCCGGTTTTTCCTTTTGAGGTACGGAACCCTAAAAAATCAGCTTTTTCATACAAAAAGTTCGTCGACGCGTGGCAATATGTATAGATTTTATGTTGTGAATTTTCAAAGAATTTGTAGAACAAACGTCTGTCTAGATGTATTAGACCCGCCCTTAAAAGGTTTTGCGTTTAATACCTATGACTCTGTTTGGTGGTAACTTACCATAGTGTCCTGAGCATCGAACTCCTGCTGGTGCACCTGTTTGATGTGATCTTTTAGAGCGAAGGCCCGCGCGTAGCTCGCGCCGCACCGCGGACAACGGAACTTCAGGTTGTTCTGCCTGTTGTGCGTCTCGGTGTGGACTCGCACCGCGTATAGCGACGCAAACGGCCTGATAAAATAAACGAAAAATATACATTATAGTTTGCGACAACTTTAAGCCGAATCAAAGTTATTGGCGTTTATGAACAAGGCAAATAATTTTTTTTTTATATATATATAACGGGACAATAGCTTTAAGTTTATTTTTAAATAGTGCCACTTAGCTAGGAATGGCAGTGGCAACATTCCTGGGGTAACGCTTGTAACAAACGCTGCTGATTGGTTCCAAGGAGGTTTTCAAGTGATATCGCATGATCGGCCGATTGGCGGGAAAATGCGATGATGACTTGACAGATGTCACTTGAGAGTGGTGAGGAGAGCTGGTTCGGGGAGGTTATGTTGAAAATGTGGTTGAGAATGGCTCGAATTGTGATTCTTGATAAAATGGTGGCAGCGTGCGTTACGCTGCGGAACGCCATGTCCTTCGCTTAAGTTTTCTCTATAATTGTAGTCATACGTAATCTTCTGTGAAATAAACTGATTGTTCGTGACGTCGCAATTTATCTCCTCGCCCGCTTAACCCACGCCACGCCACACTGAAGTATTGTTGGGTCAGATGATATAAAATCATTACCACATTGAATCACCATAACTGATGCGGATCCTTTTATGGATTCGACATATATATATATACTTCGAATAGGTTCGCGTTGGACTACACACTGCCTGATGTTAGGGAGATGTGCGGTCTAGGTATATATATATACAACGTTAACGGAAAGACTGTATACATACTGAAAGTACCAAATCAGATAACGGTAACAAACTAGATGGGGGCATGTTTAGCCGTGTAAGTTCGTTTGCTGATTTTTAATCTTTTTTTGAAAAACTAGTCATTTTTATGACTAATTCACATTTGCACAGCACTATCACAATAAACAGCTGTGAGATCAATAACACGACCTTGCCCATCAAAATCAGACCACACCTCCTTGAACTGCTGTCCTTTTTTTTCTAGTCAGTTATATTTAATTTTTTTTTTAAAAGTGAAAGTGAAAAGTTATTTTGGCTCGGAATTTCGAATACAGCATCTATATAAGGTATAGTATCAACCCACTTTTTATGTATACAGCCTTTCCGTTACACGTTGTATATCAATATTTTTATTTGACAAAGCTAAGTCTAATTACATACTTAGAAAACCCATATAAACAATCTATTAACTATGTTAAAACTATTGACCATTTCTACCCTCATAACACAATTTAAATACAAATGTTGTTTTTAAACTTTCGCGATTTGAACACATTATTATTATATACGGGACTAAAGCACAGCAGTCTACCCGTGACCACGGTCGATGCAACTCGGCCGAAACGTTGGGATGACGAGGTATTAGTGCGCGATTAGTACCGTAGTATATAATAATAATTAAATACAAATAACCTATACTACTGCAATGCGCTGTACAATAAAAATAATATGCTCAAATATTTTATTTTGGATTCGGTAACATTTTTACATAGCGAAACATTTGAAAGTTTCGGGTTGGGTTAGGCATCATTGCATAGTAGCAAATTCGTTATGCCTACGGCGCGCGCGAAGCGGCAACTGACTTTGATCTATACATAACAAGATTATTTTTTGCAAAAATTAGCATGACCGACTTTACCCGTGTACAGAATTCGCGAATATTTCGCACGGATGGATGTAGCATTTTTCACATTATTGTTGATTTATCAAAAATGGCTCGGCTGATTTCGATAAAATTTAAATGGTACCAATTTCTAAGTATACTCTTTCCAATAAAAAAAGAATTATTGAAATCGGACCACTACGAAAAAAGTTATGTATAACCATATACATAAAAAAAAATATATACGCGTCGAATTGTATACCTCCTCCGGTGGTTCGTAGGTCAAAAAAGATGGCAAAATCTTTAATTTGCAGCAGAAAACAAGTTCCTTCACACGATTGAAATAAGAATGGTTTTGTGGAGAAGTGACCGCGCGTTCTTTTGGGTCTCTAGTCTTTCACGGGTAGACAGGAAACGTCGGGATGATGAGGTATTTATTTATCTCGTAATTTTAGTGCGCGATTAGTCCCGTAGTATAAAGTAATAATGTGTACAAATTGCGAAAGTTTAAAAACAACATTTAGTTGGACTTGATTCGACTTAAAGTAAGAAAATTGTTTTTCGCAAAAATGGCATGGCCGACATCAACCGTGAACAGAATTGGCGAATAGTACGCACGGATCGATGTGGCAATTTCACATTATTCTTTGATTGCTGATTTACCAAAAAAGGCTCAGCCTATTTCGATAAAATTTAAATGGGACCAATTTCAAAGCCAATAAAAAAATAATTATTGAAATTGGACAACTAAGTAAAAAGTTATGCGTGGTTACACATAAAAAATATATACGCGTCGAATTGAGTACCTCCTCCGTTTCGTCGGTCAAAAAGCAATTGAAACGGTCTGACTTTTATTAACATTTCATAACGATGCCAACGCGATTGTCAAATACGGCGACAAATAAGGCAGAGGCGCGGGAGGCGCGAGCCGCCGCCCAGCTCACGGCCGTCGCTGACTCCAGTGCGCGGGCGTCCGTTGTCGGGGGCGCGCGTATTCCCTGAAGAAGGAGTACTAACTACTCTGAAACCGGTCGGACGCATAGCGACTCGACCGTTCAAATAATCGTGAGTTGTATCCGGTGTTCATATAAATTTTAATAAAAGACCCAAATCATGTTTGAGCCACCTAAGTTAAAAGGAGAGCTACATCTAAGACAATCGAAGTAACAAGTTCCGATGAACATCAAACCGACCAACGCTCTGCTTGACTTATTCTATGATGATATAAAAAAAGCTTACCTATTACATTGTGTGCAAGAGAACGGCTTTGTGTGTGAGTTTTTATGTCCGGCCAACTGTACGGAAGTTTTAAACGCCTTTGGGCAATACGGACACTTGTACGCTCGCACTTCTGAATGAGTCAGCAGATGGTGGTTATACACGCTGTGCGCTTTGAACCTGGAAAAAGTTTAATAAAGCATTGAAAAAGTGTTTACTTTGATAATAAAATACCTAGCTGCTGCCCGACCGCCTAAGCAATAGCAATCGTAATAGCAATCGTTTATGACTTCATTTTAGTCATTTGGCACCGCCTATGTGATGTTAGCCATCAATTGCTTTGCGCGGATTGCGAAAGCAATCGTTGAATGAACAACTTTGATGGCTAACGTCACATAGGCGGTGCCAAATGACTAAAATGAAGTCATAAACGATTGCTATTACGATTGCTATTGCTTAGGCGGTCGGGGGGCTGTTCTGGTTTCATTTCAGTAGATCATTCAAGGTATCGAATCTGAATTCATAATTCAGATTCTATATCTATATTCATATTCAGATCTAACCAGGAAACTTTTGAAGGCCAAGTCAAACACTTTTCTTTCCATAATGTCCAACTATTTTTAATGTAGAAAAAACACGCAAATCTCTAAAATGGAAAAATACTAGGACATTCCATGCTTTTCAGGGGTTTTAGTAAGAATTTGTACAATAAAAGAAAACTATTATAGATTTTGTGTGGCCCACGAAAACTACCCTTAACGCGCGTATCAATAATAATAGACATTGGTATTTGAGAAAAGGAAATACAATTCGGCTAATTTAGATTTCATTCTGTTTTTAACACGCTTTTATTAGTTTTACCTGTATGTTTGCCTGCTTGCTTGTAACCAACCCCTTTGAGCTCGATTTTGACCTACTTTGAGCGATCAGATTTTCTTTAAACTTTGCACACCTATCAAGGACCAATGACAATGCATATAATAAAAAATTAATGACTTCTAAGCGTGTTTTTTCCCTTTTTTTTAATTATATTTATTATCTCAGAAACCAATGTTAGAATCAGAAAAACCGTCACACATGACGGAGGGTTTACGGCTTTTCTTTAACTGGACACCAATATTTTTTTTTCTAAAGACCGATGTCTATTCTTTACGCACCACTAGTAATTAGCGTTAACTAAGGTGACTGTAGTTTTCGTTTACAAATTATTTCTAACTGCTGTTATTATATCTTTACAATTTTATACATGATATAGTTTAGCTCACCGTTTGTCGCAGTGCGGACAGGCGTAGGGCCGCGCGCCTGTGTGCGTGCGCATGTGTAGAGTGAGACAGTATGATACACGGAATGATTTACCGCAGATCTCGCACTCGTGCGGCTTCTCACCTGCGACAATATGACGATAGTTTTAAATGCTTATTCTATCCTCGACATCCTCGGTGGCTCAGTGGTTAGTGGCCCTAACTTCTGGGTCAAAGAGGCGTGGGTTCGATCCCCACCCAGGGCAAATATTTATGTGATGAACATAAGTGTGCTCTGTGTCTGGATGTTATTTAGTTACAATCGATATAAGTATGTATTTAAAAATAATCAGTATCTGGCAGCCATATCACAAGCTTTGTTTAGTTTGGGGTCAGAGGCCGTGTGTAAGGTGTCCCAAAATATTTATACTTATTTTATTTATTATATAGACGAGAACAAAGCGCCACCCTTTTATTGTAGACATTCCGCGGGATAGAACCAAGCGTTTCGACTCCACATTCCTCATACGAACACAGAATGTGGAACGCTTTGCCTGAGTCTGGCTTCCCTCTAAGTACAACGTGCATGAGTGTCTTCAAATCCCTAGCAAATAGTTATCTTCTAGGTAAGTGTGTTACACTCTAGACCGTATATCTGCTTAACATCAGCCAGTGTGTAGTCAATCGCAAGCGTTTACGAAAAAAAATGCGATACACAGATATGATAATAATTTAGCAACGAACTTCGTACCGCCAGTATTTTGCAAGCAAGTACGAAATTTAAATAAAACCTTTGATTAGGTACCTCCTTAGTTCCCATGTTTTGGTCTATAAAATCGTTCTACTTTTATATTATACAATTTATTATGCTCACCAAGCATGTTTAAGTTTTTTCTAATTTAAATTTCGATATTTTATTGTTATTATTGGAGAAGACGAATCAACAAAACAAAAATCATCAAAATCGCTACTGCCATTCTCGAGTAATAATGGTGTAAAAGTAATAAACTAACCATACTTTGTTTTATGTGTATAGAAGAAGAATATATTCACAATTACAATCATGTAGGTATTGCAGATGAATAAGATAGTGAGTAAGTCTATCTATGATTTATTATGACCATCTGAAATAATAACATAAGTATAGGCTTATAGCTAACTTCACAGACGCCATTATGCTGAATTCGGCCTATACATCTCGAATAAAAAAAAATAGAATAAAAAAAACGGGGAACAATTTCTCAAATTCGTAAATGTACAGTGATTTTGAGGAACAAAATCGGCGCTTTTTCATAATAATTTAACTTTATCTTTTAGTACTGATTACATACCTGTGTGTATTCGCTCATGTTTCACCTTTTCATGTGGTCTGGCGAATTTTCTATCACAGTAAATACAGCTGTATGGCAAGGACTTGTCGGACTTCCCTTGTTGCGGCTGGAAAATAAATTAATCACGTTTCAAGAACATGGAATGATGGGATATTATCTAGATTTTCGGAGGACAGAACAACCTATTCATCTATCCATCCATCAGCCATAACACTCACTGCTTGACATAGTCCTCCCCTATGGATCTCCAATAAGACCAATTGGAATCGGCTTGCATCCAGCGCAATCCTGCGGTCATCCATCCACCTTGAGTGTGGACATTCTACGCTACGCTTACCGGTACGTGGCCTCCGCTCGAGAACTTTTCGACCCTATCGGTCATCAGCCCTTTGCGTTTCAAAAACCCCAGAGCTAAACTTCTTATTGCAGATGCCGTTATTAAGCATTTTATTGTTCCGTGGCTTGCTTGTGTATGCAAACATTTTCATGTGAAATTATGTCGTCGGTAGATTGAGACGACATTTACCGACATCTGAGGGCTAAGTGCGAGATTTTCGTTCGAGCTCGATCGCGTTAACGTTTGATGTGGTTTCTATGGAAATGGCACAGCGCCATCTTGTTTCACGTAAAGAAAACTGAATAGCTAAGTGTGAGAATTACTTACGGCAATGTAACGAGCGCCAAACCGATCGAACACGAGCGCGGCAACGTCTGTGATTGGCTAATTCAAGCGTGTGTGTCAATGTGCTCGCGTGTGTGCGCGGCGCGCTCGGTCAACGTGACGTAAAAGTAATTCGATTGCAAATCTCCCACTTGACACTCTGTGTTGATGTTATAAAATGAATGAATAAAAAATACAGGTATTTTACCTTCTCCATATTATGCACATTCATATGCATCTCCAAAAACTCCATAGAGCTAAACTTCTTATTACAAATGCCGCAGTTGAGCATTTTGTCGTGCTCGTGGCTCGCTTTATGTATAGCGCGGTAGTCGAGAGGGATCAGTTTACCGCACACGCCGCACTGGTATCGGTCGCCTCCGTTTGTGCAGTTCTTTGGAGGGTCTATGGGCCTAGATCTGTGGAAAAAATAATATGAAGCTCAATTTTAGAAACGTAAGAAAATAACTTTTTCATCACATCTATTCGAAAGGACACTTGGTTTGCCTTTAAGTGCGCCCAAAGGTGGTATTTTCTATAAGGAACTCTATAAGTGCGCCGGAATTATCTTTGCCGCGCATTTTTGAATTTGGAAGTATTTGTAATGTTAGTGTTCAGCGACAAGGAAATGAATGAAAAGAATATAAATATAAGTTTTACAACTCACGGGTTGCCCGGGATCTTTGAAGGGCATTGATGGGGCCGAAACCAATACCAAGAGGCCCTTTTACAATCATTAAGTAAAAAAATACAGTTTTTGGGTGATAGGAAGAGGGAAACTATTGTAAAGACGAGGAATAGGTACTTCTTAGGCTATTACAATGAATTATTACATGATTATAAGCTGGTCTATGGAATGAGGTGCGGCACCCGCCAAGTGATGCCTCATTTCAAAATATTTAGGCGGGTGGTGACTTGCCATCCACTAAATGGGCCCCCCATAAAGGCTACTGTAATTTGGCGCCGGAGGGGCAACATTGGTGTGGACGGCTGTCGGGTGTCGCGAGGTGTGCTGCGCTTTCACTAGACGCTACTCGCGGCCTTATGCCCTTTAACACTGGAAGTGTTAAAGCCCTGGACAGAGGCGGACTAGCAGTCTGAGCCGCTCTAGGCCAGCTTATCTGGCCCTCTTGGTGGATTTTTTAAAAAACTTTCAAAGGTATGTTTTATTTGAAAGACAATCCTTTCCAGAAATATTTCATTTTCAGCTTTATTTCTAGATTCCTAAAGCTTAATTTATGACAATGTGTTTAGGTAACGCAAATGTTAGACACGTGCTGAAGAACAAGTGCGATAGTTATACTGCCCTCTCAAAAAATACAAAACTTTGTAAAACCCTCATAAAATTCAAAAAGTGAAAGATTAAGGCAATTGTTAGCAACTCTTATTGTTATATAGCTCTCCAATTGTAAATTATGGTAAAACAATTACGTATTGCCAACCTTGGGTATTGTGCAACGAAGCACCCCAAAAATTATAAAGCTTCATTTCTTGTGTTAAAACATACAGCAAAGTATTTCCGCACACGTGTGTCCTCAACTACAGCAATAAGCATCAAGCTATAATGTGAACTCTGTAAAACTAGCCTTAAAGAACATTTTTGCATTTCAATATGTTGAGTTAACAATCTTCACTGACCGCCCGCTGATAGGGCAACTAAATCAACTCCACTGTTTTTGTGGAATATTTTTCAAAGGATGGGATAGATGAAACAAATATATTTTGCAGTAATGTGACAGTTTTGTTAGTGTTCTTTTTTTAATTCTATTATGGTACACACACATGTTTTTGGCCGCCCCTAAAATCCGGCCGCTCTAGGCCCGGGCCTAGTCGGCCTTAAGGCAAATCCGGCACTGGCCCTGGAGCTTAGGTTCTTAGCTCTTGCGGATTCCACTTCATTTGTTTTATTATTAGATACCATTTAATTTCAATTTAGTTGTTACTCTACGTTTTATTAAATAACAATATTACAATAAAATATGAGGCGCCTTTTATTTTCTCATAGAGGTGATGAAAAGTAGAGTGTGCCACTCGGGCGCAAATATATTTTTGGCTCGGGCGACGTACTTTGAATCCCTCGCTACGTTCAGGATTCTTTAGTAGAATTTCTACTAAAGAATCCCTCACTTCGCTCTGGATTAAAAAAAAAGTGCCCTCGCCGTAAAAATATTATTTTGCTCCCATATGATACAATCTACTATTTCTCAAACATGCTTGGCAAAAGCATTATTTTGACAAACTTCGAGACACATCAAATCGAAATTGCTGTACTGGTCAAATGCGTGTGAGCACCGGCCGATAAAAGTTGTATAAAAAATCTATATCTATCGTGTTTTGCGACCAGATAAATGACAATGTAAACCCATAATAATATCTGTCGTATAATTTAAAAAATAGAACGATGTTTTAGTCCATCATGGCAACCAATTTCGGCTACTGGCTTGCAAATAGAAAGATGTTTTACATCATTATATCAGCCGTAAGACGTTCGCTGCCGGACACAGATCTCTCCTATGGATTTTTAATAAAACCAGTTCTCGCTGGATGCAAGCCGGAAGCGGCTCGATTAAAACATCGGTCTACCATTATTATTATATACTACGGGACAAATCGCGCACTAAAATTACGAGATAAATAAATACCTCATCATCCCGACGTTTCCCCGTAGTATATGTATAATAATAATGTGTTCAAATCGCGAAAGTTTTAACAACATCGGTCTACCATGTCGGTGAACGTCCTACGTCATCATCTCAGTTATCTTTTCCTCTCAAACATTATAATTATGTTTAGGAAAAATGTCGCAAAATGATTATTATACTTACTTGATAGGCTCATGCATCCTTTTATGTAATTTCAAAGATTTATTTGTGAGGAATACTGTACAGCATATTTCGCATTCGAAAACCTCCGGTATATCTCGAATCACGTTGTCTGAAAGTTTGTTATATATATGTTTATAAATAAGAACAAAGCAAAAAAAATGTTTGTCTGTAAAGTCAGTTTACTTCTTTTTTCTATCCGTACTTGGTTGCCTGGAAGAAATCGCTTAAAGCGATAAGGCCGCCAGTTAGAAACCTATAAATTGTACTGTTTTGTCCCTGTAATTTGTTTTTTATGTAATGTGGTGGTCTAATAAAGTGTTATTGTTTGTTTGTTTACGGCTTCGAGCAAATATCTATAGAGTCACAATCGTGCAAAAAAAGTATCCGAGCCAAAACTCTGCCCAAACTACGTAGTGGGCAGACTTTTAGTTAGTCGTAAGGCGATTGCAAGCCGATTACAATGTCGCGCGACGTCAAAATGCTCGGTTACAAGCACTAATAAGGTGACATAACGTTGAGTTTCGAGAAAACGGGTCATTGTGAATTATTTTATGTAAATATCTAAATCGGTATGTATGACGGCGCTGGGACATTTTTTTATTACTTTCGCTTAGGGACTGTTGCTTTGTAGATATTTGCTCGAAGGTTTACGGACGATAATTTTACATGATGACGTCAATCTTAAGACGTTAAGATAATGCGCGTGCCTCTCTATATCTTGTACCGCGCTCTCGCTCCCACGCTCGGCTCAGGCGGGACGTGACAATGAGTCATGCTTTTTCGGGCGTGCAGCCGGCGTTCATCGATTTATAAGACGTAATCACGTCAAAATATTTTACAAGAAAAGATTTTACCTTTATTTTTAGCTATATCACAAAGAAAGTAAAAATGCGCAATGGGAGAATATTGAAAATAGTACATTGTTTACCGAGAGGAGAAAGTGACCGATTACCGTCGAGGGTGTCGTTTGAAGCCCGAGCCGTAGGCGAGGGCTTTAAAACACCCGTGATCGGGAATCGCACTTTCTCTCGAGTGATACATAGTGCTTTATACTACACCTACGAGGAAAATAAATTCTACGAAAACTGAATCCTCAAACAACACACAAATTGAAAATGGCGCCAATGGCGTCTGCAATTTTCACATGTTCTTTTTTCAAATTGTTTGACACCATCCAATACACAGCTAGTGGCCAGTGTCATTTTGCGAACTTGGAGATAAAAACTCACTGAAAAAACTTTTTGGCTTTTGATATTTAGGTTACCAGCGCATAGTCTTACCCAAAATTAAAAAAGAAAAACCACGTAAGAAATGGATTTTCATACACTTTTCTCTCCCGCTCAGATGCGTTTTCTCGCCGCATATTTGTTCGATATGCAATGACGTACTTTCTACCGTAAATTTGATAAAGTATCAAGGTACTTTCCGAGCAGGTGTAGTATAAATATAATTATTAAGTACAAAAATTCAAATTTAATAAAGAGGCCGCAATTAGATACAACTAACTATGAAATATTCTCAACTTTGTGTAGCAAAACCTCTAGCACCGATTAGTATTTACATATTACTTACCAGACCTTTGCTTATGCACTTTCATATGCGCGCATAGAGATTTCGAATTGTCGTACGACACGTCGCAATGATTACACGAGTATTTGGCTGAAACAATTCACACAATTTATTTGATACACATTGGTGTAATCAGATTTTTTTGGGGGCAACTGCCTACTTTAGAAAAATTGTATAAAATACTAGCTTTTAACCGCGGCTTCGCCCCCATGATATTTTGATTTTTGTGCTATCCCATGGGAACCCTTTATTTATCCGGGATAAAAAGTAGACTATGTCATTTTCCGTCTTTCAAACCCGAGGCCTTAGCTTACCATCCTTAATAAAGGAGGTGGAAAATAATAAAAAATAAAAATACTATTTGACGGTGGTTCGATTCGACAGTTGTTTTTTTTTTTTTTGACATTTCTTGGAGCGCACTCTAGAAGAGCTAGCAGATAGCAGAATTTTTCCTACTTACTTAACACTTATCGTTATATTATAGATTTTCGCCATTTCATAATTTATAGCCTGTGTTATTCTGATATTTATATATCAGAATAACACAGCTATATTCTTGCAAAGTTTCATCTCAATTCGTTCAGTAGTTTTTGCGTGAAAGAGTAACAAACATCGTCACTCGTGGCAATTCTCAACCACAAAAATACATCGATAATCTTCCAAGCTGCTGTCAAAACCGTCACATATGTATTGGGATTTGGCGTTCTCTGTCGAAAAATCCGACAACAACCACTTGATCGAGATATTTTTCATGTCTCTTTCTAACTCATGCCATATTAAATCGATGCATCTCTTTCTGTTTTTCTCGATCGACCACATTATCCCACTGGTAACTCTGTGTCGTTGATACATGATTTGTCTAGATGTATTTGACCCGCCCTTAAAAGGTTTTGCGTTTAATACCTATGACCCTGTATAAAGGATGTTTTTTCTTTCAGTGTACATACTTTGCATACGGAAAGTATAATAAACAAACAATTAAACCTCTACATTGGTTTCACTCACTTTAGTACAATATTGAAATAACTTCAAGAGAAAGTATACAGATAAACAGAGTAATCAATGTCACCCTACGTCTGAGTACCTACGTGGCCGCGTCGTACCTACGCCCGAGACGTTTTAGGTAGGTAGTTATTGTCTGGAGTGTAGGGTGCATGCAATATAATCTTTGGAATAAAATTACAAAAAATGATGAAAATAAAGTCGATCTTTTTATGAGCGAAATATGTACTATTAATGATATCTATGGCGCGATAAAAATTTGTGCACTGAATAAAAGTCGATTCAGTAAGTAAATCATGCTGTATAGTATTCCTACCTCTTTAATTATTGTAAGAAGACCTACCAGCTTTACAGGGCTGCGATCTGAACTCGAGAAGTTGGCTGCCGTACATTTTGCACAGAGTGCACTGGTACATCTTCACACTTTCACCTTCCGGCGTCACCACGGGGGCCGCCACTACCAATTTGTGGCATTGAACGGTCTTTTCTGGAGACAATGAAATAAAATAATATATTCACTGGGTTCTCTGGCAATAGGCATGATGACTTAAAAAAAGAATTCGTGCGTCAGATAGACTATCAAAAAATATTAGCCGCATATTTTTTCTTTTGTCAATTAAATAAAAATTGATGAAGATACAGCTCGTCAAAGTTCCGCTTGACGTCACAAGTGCCATACAAATGTATAGACTTCTGTGAGAGAGGTGACATCACGACCCCCACTCCCAAACGTTGATAAGGTTTATCTTTGTCATTTGTTGTTTGATTATTAAAAGAAAAAATTCGTGTCCAATATTTTTTGATAATCTAACAGACGGACTAATTATAATAATTATTTTTTTTACCCAGTCATCATGTTTATTACAGCAGGTGTGTAATATTTAAATTTTTGTAATACAGAATTATCTGCTTGCCCTGTATAGGCCGCATTACACAAGTTGGCGGAAATGAAGTTAGCCACAAGCTGCGCAATATCCAATCAGCGCGCGGCTTTATATTGTGAGCTTCAGTCAGGATTGGGTTATCCGCAGCTTGTAGCTAACGTCACAGCCGCCAAGATGTTTGATTTCTAAGAGTTATCTTTGTGATAAGCATTTCAAAAATCTGAAGCGAACGCAGGATTTGAACCTGCCCCTTCGGATCACTAGCTCGACGCTCTAACCAACTGAGCCAGCCACAGGTGGCGCCACCAACGCTATAAGTTGGTGTAATGTAAGCACTTCAAGAATTTGAAGCTTGCGTAGGAGGCGGGCTGGCTCAGTTGGTTAGAGCGTCGGGCTAGTGATCCGAAGGGGTAGGTTCAAATCCTGCGTTCGCTTCAGATTTTTGAAATGTTTATCACAAAGATAACTCTTTGAGATAAAATCTATTGTGGAAAGCATTCAAAATAAAAATCATAATATTGATTTAGCAGTGCGTCATCTCTCGTCAATCTTTAGAAGTTCTAATAACTTCTAGTTGAGTGATAACCTGTCTAATACGGGTATCACAGGTGGCGCCACCAACGATATAAGTTGGTGTAATGTAAGCACTTCAAGAATTTGAAGCTTGCGTAGGAGGCGGGCTGGCTCGGTTGGTTAGAGCGTCAGGCTAGTGATCCGAAGGGGCAGGTCCTGCGTTCGCTTCAGATTATTGAAATGCTTATCACAAAGATAACTCTTTGAGATAAAATCTATTGTGGAAAGCACTCAAAATAAAAATCATAATATGTTTGATTTCGTCTATAGTATTGCATTTTTTTTATTTAGTACTAGCTGACCCAGTGAACGCCATCTCATCATCTGTCAACTGTCAATGACAAATCTTACATGAATCTTACTTTTGTGTGGGAAAATTAAATTCATGTATTTGTTATTTTACTCTCTACATTTTTATTACCGTATAAACCTTCCCTCATCGCAATCTAATATACCATCCAAGCCACTGGAGCAGTTATGCCAGCGGCCTAGAGCCACGCTCCGTTATTTTAAGAAGCTGTGCTGGCTCGAGTAGACGCTGGAGGGGGAAATGCACAAAACACCCCATGCGGGACGTCAGTGCAGGACTTATCGCCCCCACTTCGAATTAGAATTAGAAACCTACCCTGGACTTCCACAAATATTTCAAGACTAAAATTAGCCAAATCGGTTCAGCAGTTCTCGAGATTAAGCGAGACTAACAACAACCACGATTCATTTTTAGGGTTCCGTACCTCAAACGGCAAAAACGGAACCCTAATAGGATCACTTTGTTGTCCGTCTGTCCGTCTGTATGTCAAGACTCTTTATCTCGGGAACGCGTAAAGATATCGAGTTGAAATTTAAACTGTATACGTATATCTATGGTATTTTGCTGTCGTGTAAAAGAAAAACTTCTCAGTTATCGTTTAAAAAGTTAGAGCCGTTTATGTCGTATCTGTCGTAATCTGAATATATCGCACTCACAAAAATCAAAACCTACAGGGTACATCCTGTTGACATAGAACTATGAAATTTGGCGAGAAGCCTTGTCTCAGAGTACACATATAGGAATGAATCTGAAAACTGTACATATTTATTTAAATCCCAAAAAAATAGGGCCTCTAAATTAACTAAATGTGGGTTCAAAATTCAAAGTGAGTAAATCGTATCATGTAAGATATCATATAAAATAACTTCATTAGCACATGCTAAAACAGGTTTTTGATTATTTTAATAAAGTGTTTGTACGGAACCCTCGATGTGCGAGCCTGACTCGCACTTGTCGGGTTTTTGTTATACATAAGAAGGTTATTATTTTGTTATAGAAATAATATACTTACGTTCCGAAGGCTTCAGATCTCTGATAACACTTTCACAGAGATTTTCCACATGGACGTATCGTTTTCGGCCCGTCTTTTCATCTTTCATTTCTTTTACTGGCCTGACTTGTAGAGTTCTTATTGCATCTGTAAACAACAATTAATATTTTACTACGGAGATAACAACCAACCCGCACTGGGCCAGCGTGGTGGATATGGCCCAACCACCCTTCGTGGGTAGGCCTATCTCCTGAACTCTTAAAAAGGCTAATACAGTACAGTATGGAAACTAACGTGGTTTTCGCAATTATTTTCCTGACTTTCATTAGCGTTTTTTTTTATTTTTTTTGTTTATCAATATTTTCGCCATCTGTGAACCGATTTTAAAAAAAAAAACTTTTTTTAGCTTTAAAGAGTACAGTAGAACTCCAATTATCCGAATTAATGGGGACCGGGGCCCATTCGGATAATCAAATATACGGATAATCGGATTTTTTTTAAAAAAAATTGCCATTGGAGAGAATAACAGCTACGTTTGTATATTGCACTATTTTTTTATTGAATTAAATGAAAGAAACATGAAAATTTCACATGTTTTAAATATAAATAAAATGTACTTATGTACAAGTTTAGAAATAAAAATCATTGTTTTTTAAACATCTCCGTCAATGTAAGCTGTTTTGCGGTCTTTTTTGTGATTCGGATAATCGGCGATTCGTATAGTCGGAGTTCGGATAATTGGAGTTCTACTGTATTTATAATATATACTCTCGAGGTGGTCCCATTTAAATTTTATCGAAATCAGCAGTGTCGTTTTGTCGTAGTTTCAGGAACTGACGACCGGAATTTAATATATAGTCGTAAAGATTATAATTTTGTCCTCATTCGGAGGTCTTCCTCAAATTGAGTGCTAGAGCGTGGACTAGCCTTAGTCGGGCTTAGCGGTTTTTATAAAAAAAAAAATTCCAAACGACGATTATAAATCAGGGGCTCTATAGTTAAATCATTAGAGCGGCTGAACGTATGCGTAAATGGTCACGAATCGGAAGCGAACATAGAAAAACTGTACGAGCGAGAGAGCATAGTCTTTGTTTTGAATAAATATTTAGTGTATTTCCGCTATCTTGTTGTAGGCAAATAAGTTTAAGGGCATTAAAAAAAACAGAAAATTGAAATTATTCTTGCGAGCGACCTCGAAGAGTCAACACGTCCTGAAGATGCCTCGTTGAGAGGCGAAACACGTGTCGAATATTTATTAGTGAAGTGTTTTCAATATTTTGTCAAATTATTTTTAAAGATTTTTTTTATTTTTATTTTTTTTAAATGCCCTTAAACTGATTTGCCTACAACAAGATAGCGGAAACACACTAAATATTTATTCAAAACAAAGATTTGAAGATGAATTTCCGCAAAGTAACGCCTGATTCAATCAACTATCTTGAGAGAGCATAGCATACGAAATCTGCGAACATTAGAAAACATTTTAACAATTCGAATATTGGGCTTTTTAGTGACTGATGTCACTATCTCTCGATAAACACTACTACTGCGCTAGGCACTTAATGTGTTCGCCTACCGGGATAGGTGTACGGATAAATAAAAGTCATTAGTTGAAGTTCTCTTGTACTATTGGCAGATAAAAAGCAAGTCCGTTCGAGGTGGCGTGCGCGGGGTAACTGGCGCTGTGTACTCTACACGCAACGTCGGCGAAACCGGGCCAGGCTTCAGTGCCCTTGATAGGCCCAATTAAACTTCTTGAAACTTATGAACACATGCTCATAAGCTGAGCGAAACCCAATCCACGGTTCAGTCAGGATTGGGTTTCCCGCAACTTGTAGCTAACGTCACAGCAGCCAAGTAATTTGATTGACTTTATACATGGTTATCTGCTTACCCTGTATTAAGCCAATTGGGGGGTGATTAAGACCATCATTATGAACAACTTTTACTATGGGGCCAACCCAAAATTCGAGATAAAATTGTGGGAGCATAACACCGTGCAGCATTCATACGTGTGCATCGCCGAGTGCGCGACTGCCAACTGGCGAGGGGCAAATCGCCGCGCACACGCAGCGCGCGAAGATAAGAGCGGAGCGACGAGCGACATGCACTCGCCTTGGACATAAAATCGTTACTGGCGGGCTCGGCGAATGGCGTATATCTTTATAGTTCGCGACAGAGACGGAAGATATGACGCCTCGCTTCCGCAACTGCACTGATTGCAGATTTAAATAATAAGATGCTCGCGCCATGAATATTGATAAGTAGTTAGTTTAGTTAGGACACAAGGAATTAGATTTTAATAAATGATGAGTTACTTATTTGGATATTAGCGTTTCACTTACTAGAAAGAAAAACCTTCTGATAGGAGCACACGCCCACAAAATAATCAGCTGTTCTATACAAAACTGCATCTCGGGATGGACAAAATGAATAAAACAGTAGACTTTTTTCCAGATTTCCGGATTGGCTCCATTGTAAAAATTGTTCATGATGAATGGTATGAATCACCTCCTTTCGGGTCAGTACACCAATTCTAGATAACCCTATATGTTCCATAACCAACCTGGATGAATCTCAAATGTTTTTTCTGCCTTGGCCGCTATGGGAGTCTCGACAATATCCCCCGTGTCGGTGATGACTCTCCGATGCGCCTGGCTTTCTTTCACTGGCTCTTCAGTTTCCATTGTTTCATATTCAGCATCAGTCATACCGGCAGACATATTCCCTATATTGCCCTGAAAATGTAAAATGTCATGGCATTTAGAAACTATTTTATTTTAGACCGTGTAGTGTATGACGGTATAGGCCGCGCCAAATAAGTTGGCGGATGTGAAGTTAGCTATAAGCTGCGCATAAGCCAATTAACACGCCACTTTATATTGTAAGGGGACGTTCAAGTATTACGTAAGCAGATTTATAACAATTATTTACCCCTCCTCCCCCTTTTTCAGCAAAAGTAAGCAAAGCTTTCACCCCAAATTCTTACGTAATCATTGGTACCTCTACCTATATGCATTTTGCTTGTTTATTGATTCATGAATAGGAAATAAATAACTATTACTGACATAATCACCATATAGACCCCACCCCACCCTCATTGTCATCAAAAATAAGCAACGGATAAACCCCTCTACCCCCCTATCTTGCTTACGTAATACTTAACGGTCCCTAAGCTTCAGTCAGTATTGGGTTATCCCCAGCTTGTAGCTAACTTCACACCCGCCAACTTGTGTGGCGCGGCCTATATCAACTGTACAAACTGCAACAACTGTGACTTGTACAGTAGCCCAAAAAAACGTAAAAATATGGTTAGCAAAACGCAGAAAAAAACAACGGTATTTAAAATATAAATTTTGTAATTTCATATTTTCCAGTTTGGCACCATATTTTACAAGCAATGTCATAATAATGTCACGAAAATATGAAATTAATTAAATGGAGATTGCTATCAAAGAAAACAATGTCATAATCATTTTCTAAGACAAATAAAGCAACTATGTAATTAAATAAATAAATATTTGGGGACATTTCACACACGGCCTCTGACCTCAAACTAAGTGATATGGCTGCCAGAGACTGATAAACTACTTATACATATTTTTAAATACATACTTATACATATAGATAGTAATCATAGATTAATAATTAATTTGTCTATGATAGTAACTAAATAACACCCAGACACAGAGCAAACACTTATGTTCATAACATAAATACTTGCTCTGGGTGGGGATCGAACCCACGCATTTTTGATCCAGTCGAGATTTGAGGCAGTCGAATACTGTACAAGGTTTGCATTATTCATAAATGTTTGCATTAGGCCTAATTATGAAGGCGCCGAAGAATATTGAAGCCGTGGTGGCTTAGAGGTAGTGACACCCGCCTTACAATCGTGAGGTCGTGGGTTCGGATCCCCGGTCCCGTACTAATGAGTTCTTTGGAATTGATGTACGGAATTTCACACCACTGGCTTTTCGGTGAAGGAAAACATCGTAAGGCAACTTGCGTACGTCCTTAGAAGAAATGCGATGGCGTATGTGAATCCACCAACCCGCACTGGGCCAGCGTGGTGGATATGGCCCAATCACCCTTCGTGGGTAGGCCTACGTCCTACAGTGGACTATTAAAAAGGCTGGTACAGTACAGTATGAAGGCGTCATCGTAATTATAATAGCTATTTAGAATATTTCAGTTTCTTTTTCATTTTAGGCGTTCGAAAGAGAGAACACTCTTTACGTTGCTATTAAATTTACGATGGCGCCTTTATAATTGGTCTTATTATTTCCTTTCTGTATAAATATGTTCGCCAGTGTTTTCCTCATCTCGCGCCCTATCTCGGTATTTACGTAATCTAAAAATGGACTATTTTAATTTTGTACATAGATTGCAATGATTGAAGTTGGTCATTAATAATTATTATAGGTATCGCCACACAAGTCGACGGATGAGAAGTTAGCCGCAAATGACACTTCGCCGTGATTCGTTAATTATAGCGCATGTGTACACAATGCCGACGCCACGTGACCTAGTGGCGAGCACGGGCGTAGGGAGCGCGCAGGAGACATGAGGTTGGCGGGCGGGTGTGTCCCGGCGTCGTCTCGCTGGCTCCCGCAAATACCTATATTTTGCCTTTTACGCAGCGTTCTGCGCCTAACCTCCCATCCGCCGACTTGTGTGGCGCGGATTATAATATTAAGATAAGGTTGCCCAAATTTGGGTGAAAATAATTATAAATATTAAGAGAGCAATACGTACCTCGACCACCACATCTTGATCTGTATGGTAGTTGTTAATGTGATCAAACACAGATGTAAAGGACATTTGGCAGGTACTGCAGCTGTACTCTTGTACTAATGTGTGATTATCTTCTTTTGCTGCTTGTGGAGCCATTTCCAATACCTCGTTTTTGATGTCTGTAATATTTTTAATTAATAAATTAATTAATTAGAAGCCTCTATAAACACCAAAGTAGGTGGTACAGACTACCTATACTAAACTTGTATTTTTATAAAATATAATACATCAATCTTCAGTAAGTCTATGTTTAGCAGTGGTAGTGTCGTAGCGTGCATTGGAAATTATCCCCCGTATCGAAATTAGTTGGAGGGCAACCCAATGAAGGGTAAAGATTTTTCTCAAAAGAATAAATAATAATATAATAATAATAAAGATTGATGATTGATTGATCCATTGATGCCTAATAAAGGACCAGGCTAAGCCTGTGAATTGAATCGAATAAAGAGGAATAATAATAATAATCGCAGGGGCGACTTTGTGGCGAGTCGTCGGTGAGTGGCGACACCGCTAACCCTGATTCCCTGGGGCTAAATGAGACCCCTGACTCCTCTCTTGCCTTAACCGGCCGGTTTGGAGTGGAAACCGCAAGAGCTAAGAACCTAAGCTCCAGGGTGAAAGTGTTAAAGGGCATAACGCCGCGAGTAGCGTCTAGTGAAAGCGCAGCACACCTCTCGACACCCTAAGCCGTCCACACCAATGTTGCCCCTCCGGTGCCAACTTACGGTAGCCTTTATGGGGGGCCCATTTAGTGGACGGCAAGTCACCACCCGCTACGAAATTTTGAAATGGGGCATATTTAGCGGGTGCCGTACCTCATTCCATAGTCATAGTCTAATTTTACAAAACATTTAAAATTTCACCAAAATAGCCCAGTTACAATATTTCAAGTCATTTTATATGCCATAGTTTCCACTTCACGCTATCTTTTTTATACCTACCACTGTTTTTATATTTCATAATAAAATTGTAAAAGGGGCCTCTCAATGTTGGCTTAGGCTCCATTGATGCCTAATAAAGGACCAGGCTAAGCCTGTGATTTCAGTTGAATAATAATAATAATATATTTCTCTCAGTACAATTAATACAAGACATATGTAGCCATGGCCATCAAACTAGGTGTGAGAACACCTGTATTTTGATGGATAATAGTTACATCATTAGCCTTCCTAATAGTTACATCATTATCAATTGCACAGTATAATTAATGGTATCTAAAAATTCTTGACTTCTTAATTAAAAAAATAATAATAATAATGTTAAGTTTAAAATGGTCTGAGCCTACAAGTAATGTCACAGTGTTTTTTTTTTTTCTTTAAATTTTGTTTTTCAAGTAAAATTAATTAAATAGCAATAATGTTAAAAAATAATAATAGTAATAAGTGCTGAAAAATATTTACATATTCATATGATGGTATAAATTATTTCATAAAATTGTAAAGCTTATTTATATACTTACAAGAGTTTTTGCTCAATTATATACAACACATGTTACTTAACAAGAGTAGGTACAGTTAAAAACAATTCATTAATATGTGCGTGTGTGTTTGTGTATGTGTGTGTGTGTGTGTAAGCGTCTGTAAGTATCTGTGCGTATACGCTTCGGAGGTATCAATGCGTACTCACAGACATCCACAGTCAGTACCAGTCCAGATTTAAGGCATAATTTAATCGCTCCATTGGTCTAAGCAAAGCTTCGGTCTCTTCGAATGCTAGGCTTTTCAGCCATTTAGCTAGAAGAGCTTTGCAATCACAGGATGATAGAGGATATATATTCAAGCATTTGTTAGCTCTGTTGTATACCAGAGCACTATTGACCTCGAATTGTCGTCCGGTAAGTTCGAGTCTATGGAATTTGTTGTCACAGATGTTACGTCCCTTCCTTTTGTCAAGATAGTTAAGATCAAAAGGAAGCTGAGAGTGCTTTTTAAGAATAATTTGTTGAACATATAGCTGTCGGACTGTTAAGACAGAATACTCTGCGTAGAGTAGAGCTGTTGGGTGCCTGAAAGGTTTGCACAATATGACCTTCAAAATAGCTCTCTGCGCTATTTCTAGCCTTTTTAAATGTGTACCAAAGGTTCCACCCCATACTGTGACACAGTAGGACAGAACTGATTGTACCAAGGCGTAATAAACTGTTTTCAGTAATTCAGGAGGAGCTGCGGATCTAAGTTTTTTGAAAACGCTCATGAGTTTCCTCACTCGCGGTACCAAGGCTTGCAGCTGGCCATTCCAAGTTAGCGTAGAGTCCATGATTATACCTAGGTACTTGAATTGTTCCGTCTTTGTTAACGACAAACAAGAGCAGGGCTCAGCTTTGGTGTTATGACTGCAAGTGTGAACTTTTATTGAAAAAGACACAGCTGGCTGTGACTTTGAGCTAGGACAAAAGGCCATATACTTCGTTTTTTCGAGATTTAATGTCAGCAAGTTATCCGAAAGCCACTTTGTTACTACTCGCAGGGCTTTCTCGGCATTATTTTTGGTACCTATCTTCCCAATAAGCAATCTCTCTTTTGGGCACCAATTAGAGAGATTGCTTATTTTGACTTTTGTCATTTCTGATGTGAAAACTATGTTATGGGTATGAGTATGAGTGATTTGGGGGCCTTGTAGCCCAGGGCTCCGTATCATTGATATGACAGTTGCTAAGCCCCTGAACAGCAGAGTATAAAAAAGTGCATGACGGCTCTGCGCGCTAGCACTTGCCAACTTGAGAAAGATCGCGAACATGGGATCAAAACTAGTCATGATGACTATCCGTGCACGCGAGCCAAACGTTGTACCTATGTCTTTTTATGGAGTATTCGTAACTTCCAAAGACAACATAGAGATTCTCCATACAAGCTGTCAAAGTTCCCAATTCAAGTTCAAAAACCATAAGAACTAAAAAATACTAAATAAAAATATTCAGTCAAACAAACTACGTCCCAGCAGTGGATATCCTATGGCTGATGGATGGAATTAAATGTATTAGCTTTTAATAGTCACATTTTATACTTTATTTAAATGCCAGTAGCTGGCAAATGCAAGGAGCTGTCACGCAAATGTGCTAGCTACTGGCATGTGTATTCCCAGCTATAGATTCAGCTTCAGTACAGTACCTTTGACAGAAGTAAAGGACACAGTCCCATCCTTATTCTGCTTTGACACAATTTCATGTTGCTTCAGACCAGCATCTTCTCCCGATAGAATTAGGTAGCGGTTTCCTACATCTTTAACGAGTTTCAGCTCTTGAGATTGCAGGCATTTCATCAAATCAATCTGCATTTTGTTTATTTCAGTGGAATTTATTTCAAGTTGAGGGAAATTATTTTCCTGGCTTAGTTCCGTGTTCATGTTATCTGAAGAATAAATAAGTAGTAGTAAGTTATAAAAGGTTATCCAGAACTGATGTACTAAGCCAAAAAGAGGTGATTTGGACCATAATTATGAACAACTTTTACTATGAGGCCAACCCTAAAATTCGAGAAATAGCTATAAGCTGCTCAAAGCCCAATCATAGCACAGGTGTTAAGTGAGCATCAATCAGAGTTGGGCGCAGTTAACTACCATTTTGTAATCAGGTTACACCAATTACAATTGCATGTTAAAAGTACACAGTTTTAATCAATATAAAGAATTTTTGATGCGAGATCAAGAACAAGTGGTATCTGGTATCGAACGGTCCAGCCACATCCATTGAGACACCCATGGATAGATAACAATATTCTAGACAGAAATGATACTGTAACTGCTTTAAGGTTTCGTTCTGGACATACTCCATGTAACAAATTTTTAAATTTGATGGGAATATCCAATACCCAATTTATATTTTATATATCCAATACCCCATACTGTCAAACATGTACAAGCAGAATTGATGATATATATCACATTATAATGGAGTGTGCACAGAATGAAACTGTACGCAGAAATATTTTTTCTGAAATACAATTTATGTATAACATAGGACACTGCAATAGCATTCTGGCTGATCCGCTGTCGGACTCTGCCAGAATGCTGTTTAAACTAAGTCATAGAGTATAAATAGTAAGTAGCAAATGTAATCAGAGCGACATATTTGTTCAAGAAAACGAAAAAGCTCTTTAAAATTGATTAAAAAAAAAAAGTAATCAGGTTACTAACTACGACCAAAAGTACTTAACTACATGTAGTTATGGTTACATGTAACTTATCTACTGCTGCATGAAAGAGGAACAAACCAACAAATACACTTTCAGATTTATAATATTAGTAAGGTGAAGGATTATTTGGAATAAAATCAAAAGTAAAAGTACAATAAAAAAGATCAGTAACTAACAGTACTATTAAGTAGTTTTACACTGCATCTGAAACAAGTCTAATCCAAATCCGTGAAAGTATAGTTCAGTTGGGCTAGTAGCACCACAATACAATTCTTTGATGAGTCAGAACGAGACAGAGTTATGGTAACTTATTTTTATATCTGTCACTTTTTCATAATAATATGTTTTTTGTTATATGTATTTCATTTTAGTGGTTGTATGGTAAACTCAGTAGACGTAGAACTATTTGTATGGCAGTATATGTACTAGAAGACTTCCATCATCTTTCATTTTTAAGGACAATTCTAAAAATGGATTTGGTTTGGTTTCACTTCAAATGTAGTGCAAAACCATTGTTATTGCAATTTGATAGGATAAAATTGTATTTTTTAGTTGCTGTATTAATTATAGGCAGGTTTAGTGTTCCAGTTATAAGCGGTTTATTCCTATTAGAAATCTAACATTAAAGTTAAATTTCAGATATCTACTCAAAAAGAAGAAAAGTTAAAGATTTCAAATGTTTGAGTTACCATTATCATGAGGTTTATATTCCATCGTAGTGGAATTTTCAGATTCATAATCATTGTTTTCTGCGCCTTCAAAAATTATATTTTGTGCGGTATCTATTGGCGCACAGTTGTCGAGGGATAGATGTTCAGTAAGCTGTTCTAAAGACGATACTTTGACATTGCAAACAGGACAAAATAAATTTGGAAGAATGGTGGATAAATGTTCAAGCAGAGTTTCTTTGGAGTTGAAAATCTTATTACAGCATAGAGGGCAGATCAATGTTAGGTCTCCCATTTTGATTGCGAATCAGGCATGCGAGCTACATGAATAATGGTGCATTATTTTGTAAACATTATCACTTTCATCAATTGTAATAAGTGCTACATTCAGTTTGTATCTCAATTCCAAGCACAACCATTTATTTGAGGAACTTCACACTATTTAGATTTAACGTGAAGAAGGCACCAAAACGAAACACCATCACTGCACCATTTTTAGACTTTTTTAAGTGTCATGTTGACATTGACATTTTTGATACTCTGATAGTATTTTTTTTTGCATCCAAATTAGTATTGTTTGTGATAAAAAATGTTCGAAATATCATTTTCCTGTTCGTTCACAGGCCTGCTATGGCCCCGGGCGATCTGTCCCCGGTCGAGGCGCGGGCAATTGTTTACAAACGCAAGCCGCGACCTGTGTGAGTCCTTCTTAGATAACCAGTATAGATGCCCGCTCGTACCGCCTGTGTGTGATGGAGCCTTTATTGTCATTAGTAATCTATGGTCATTGTTATTAACCTTAGTATACTATCTGTGCTTCTGTTGTGCTGGTAACACTGTAATCGCCGCACTGTAGTGATCGGATGAGTCCCTATATTGTACAGCACGTATTTGATGACACCAAATTGTACGGGCAGAAGAGCACGGCCCGTATTTCATGTCCCATGCCACCAATTATCAGGCTGTACAATACGTGTCGTACAATACTGGCCGTACATTATCACCTCGTGTCAATAATATACAGCCCGTATTTTGCGACCAAATAATGTACAGCATGTTAAAACGTGTCCCAAAGGACACAAAATATCATGCTGTACATTATTGTGTCGCAAAGTACGGGCTGTAAATTATTGGAACGATGAATATTTGCTCCTATGGGTTGGTTTGTCTGTAACTTCTGACAGTTCCAAATAGATATACTATGCGCCACACAAATTGGCGGATGAGAAGTTAGCCACAGATGACACTATGCCGTGATTCGCTTATTGTTGCGCATGTGTGCACAATGCCGATGCCGCGTGGCGTAGTGGTGAGCATGGGTGAAGGGAGCTCGCGAGGGGCATGAGGTTGACGGGAGGGTGTGCTAACGTTTCGTTTCTCTGGCTCCCGCGCATACTTTTAAAGTATCCTTAGCTCGTAAAAAGGACAGGTTGTTTCTGGCGCTTTGCCGGCCGCTACCGCGGCATGCTCACTTCGCTCGCTCGGCTCGCGCATTGTTGTCACTGTTTTAACCTAACCTAACCAACAGAGTCGAATTACCTAAGACAACTCATACCTTGCTATAAAATAACCAAGGTCCAGGGACACCAAATATCAGCCCGTGCAATACTGTAACGGACATTATCGACACAGGCCGATAATGTACGGCCTGTATTTCATAGCCCAATATTGCACAGCTTGATATTCCATGGCCAGTGATACAAATTATCATGCCGTACAATATTAGGCTGTACAATAGTCGTGAACTACTGGGTCGTACATTATTGGCTCCCATCTGGGATAATCGCCATTTTGTTTTTTAGACAAGATTATTGTGTCTTTTAAACAGTATTTTGATTGCGAAACATTCTAATTTCTTGGTTGTAACTCAGTAATTGATTGTTTTCTGTGCAGACATCTCATTTTGCGATATATTACCGTGTTTTTCTATTTGCATCTTCTGATCGTAAAGACACTGCTGAATATTTGCAGATTTTCAAGTGCGTCATTGTTTACGCGCGTAAATTCAAATAATAGCGATGCTGGGAAAGAGAATGCATCACAACAGTAAAGGAAGACTAGCAAGTAAAGGCCACGATAATGGAAAACCCTCAAGTCCAGGAATATCGCCGTACACAAAGCCTGCCAAGATACCTGGGGCTGTTTCAGCTGGTAAAATCAAAGTGGAGACATGTCCTATTCCATACATAAAATTGCAGGATAATAATATGCTGTTGCCTCGTTTTACGGCGGTAGCAGCTAGATCTGCTGACGAATCAATCGGAATGGATGAGCTTGATGCTCTTCAACTTGAACTTGAATCACTGCTGTGTAATACTGCTCTCCGCATCAGATATTTCCAAGCTGAAATAGATAGCATTGATACAAACGAATCTAAAAGAGAAAAGAAGGGTAAAGCTGCCGGCAAACAATTACAGTACCCTGTAAAAAGAAAATTTCAAGAAGACAAACTTATCAAATCCAAAGATTCCAAGTTATCCAATCAACCAAAAGTGCCAAAGTTCAAGAACTTTTCTAACAGCTCTTCAGGATCCCATACTTATCAAAATGATCTTATGAATTCAGACAACTCTGTAAAGTTGGAACTGTCACAACTAGCTCTCCCGAAAAATAATATTCCATACAAGTTTTGGAACTCGGTGGAGCCATACTGTGCCCCTGTCACTTTAGATGATATAAAGTACCTAGAATCATTGATGGCACAGAGCAGCAACACCACACTTCCACCTATTCCTCCTCTCGGGAGACATTACTCAGAAGTCTGGGCTGACGAACACCTAGCAGAAGACCAGAATGCGTCAAACCCTAATAAACAAAAATCTTCAATGTCACCTGATGCTTCTAGTATTCGCAAAAAGCTGGAAAAAAACAATGAAAATATGATAACTGGGCCTTTGACACAAAGGCTAGTGTCTGCATTGATGGAAGAAAACGCTATGCCATATGATGTACCCGACATAAAAGTTAAGCAACTAGGGACTATCAAGAATAGCTACAGGAACTCTTTGACTTTGGAAAAATGCTTAAGGAAAGAGCTGGTGGAGCAAGGCATTTTAGACCTTGAAGATCTACCACCATTGACAAATCCTGCTGATGACGAAATTTTGGCTGAAATAAAAAAATGCCAGACTGAATTGACTGCTGTGAGAAAAGAGAATTGTCGTAATCTAAAAAATCTTATTGCACTGTGTAAGCAAGAAATGATTAGACTGAACCTAAAGAAACAACTGGACCAAGTTGACGCTGAATGCATTGATATTTATAAAAAGTTGGTAGGGGCTAAACAGAAAAAACGCCCTATTACTAAAAAAGAAAAGGATGATGCTTGGCGAGCTATTAATGAGCAAATAAGACTCAATAAAGAAATTAACGCACTACCCTTAACAGGGCCAAACTCAAGCTAAACTTGAAATATCATCATTTGAGTCTTCTTTTTTTTAGTATGAATAGTCGGCTTAGTTTAGTGCAACCACATCCTTTTATTTTTATTGTGCAAACATTATTAATAAAGAAATTAAACTGCTCATAATTTTTATTTGTAAGTATGACATAAAAAAGTGCAGAATAATTTTGATGCTGAAACCTAGAAAAAGCAGCTAAAAACATTTTGTTATGTTTTTGCTTACTAAGATATACATATTCATCAATATTTTAAACTATTTTTGTCTGGCGATTGTACTGAGAGTTGTACTGCAACTTGTCGTCTTGTTATTCTATTCTGCAGATTTTTTAATATTGTACATTTATATGTGACAAGTCATGGGGATGTCATATTAGTCATGCCTTTCTTTTGCAAAGAAAATTATACTCAAGAGTTCTTTCGTGCCTCATGTTTGGAAATGCACCACATTTCCACTGAATGGCCCAGATTAGTATGGCGAAATCCATAATAGATTTAGTCCAACCATGAATCCTATCAGTCGATGATCTTAGGAGCATTAGGGATGGGGGGCATATAGCATAAGTTTGTTATAAAGACCAGCACCATCATAATTGATGATGATGATCTTTATGCTCACGCACCAGTCTTCTTTTTCTTTTATGTTTTGGCGTCGCATTGTTGTGCATTTATCAGTGTCAAGTATTAAGTTTTAATAATCATTGATTTGTTTGGAAACATTTCTAATAACTATATCTATTAAAATTAAACCTACTTAAAAACTCATACTAAAAAAAACTGGTCACGTGTCACCTCTACCAGACGCCTAGCCAGGTCCTTATACAATATTAGAGCGTCCGGCCCCCACGGACCTAGTCTCAACCTCAAACGGCACAAAATGGTACATTCTGTCCAACGACTCATATTTGCGCCGTTTGAGGTTTTTAGCTTTAGCTGCAGTAGCGCCAGCCTTCTCTGTTGTGCCAGGAAGATGAGACGACGCCAGTGTGTCAATACATGTCGCGTCCCACACTAAAGGTCGTCCCATCTTTGATTTTATTTTATTAAAATAGTCATGTCATAGTCTAATCAAGTCGCAGTAAGTCCAAATCATACCTCAATAAAGCAGTGGAGACTTACATAGAGGCTTTCTCTATATAATTTTGGTAACAACACGGAACAATATTATATCCCTTGCCTACACTATGCACGTTATCAGCTCATAATCAACGAAATACCACAACTTTTCGCTAATTATCACTGATAAAAACACAAGTTTAACAAAATAAAATCAAAGAGATTATACACCTAATTTTTCGCGTTCCCGCCAAAACTCCGCGCCAGTCTTTTTCTTCTTCTTTTATGTTTTGGCGTCGCATTGTTGTGCATTTGCCAAAGTCTAGCATAAAGATTTAATAATTTTTGGTAACATATTCAAAGATCATTTTATCAAAATATTCAGACGTAGTCACGTCATAGTCCAAAAAAGTCACGGTCAAGTCAAAACATAGTCCAAGTCGGTCTGTGGAGTTTTGGTAACAATGAGGAACAACATGATACGTCAGTCACATTGTATCACTTGCCCACACTCATGCACGTAAATCAGCTCACAATCAAAGAAATACAACAAACTCGCTAATCAAATACAAGTTTAACAAAATAATACAATGCGGAGACATGATTATTTCGGCGCTCCCGCCAAAGCTCCGCCATTCTTTAACGTCATCTATCGAGAATCAATTGCTATCCTTGAAGCCATTCTATTTGTAAAATCCCATGGACTAAATAATTCCATCATCTTATCAGACTCCAAGAGCTGCCTCCAGTCTATCCTATCCAACCCATTCCGTTCCAAAACCAGCTTCCCGACTATCCTTAAAATAAGAAAAGCTCTATTGGAACGCCATAAATCAAACATCAATGTTCAATTGGCATGGATCCCCGGACATTCGGGTATCCTCGGCAATGAACATGCTGATGCCTGCGCCAAGGACGCTTCAACGTCAGGATCTCTAGATTATTCTCATATATATTCCCATGATATGTGCACTATTCTAAGACCAATGATGCGTAACTGCTGGACACAAAAGTGGCAAATTTCTAAATTAGAAAAAGATAAATTCTATGGAGATGTTCAGCCTGAAATCCCCCATAAACCCTGGTTTACCAAATATCCTAACTCAGACAAAAGAACCACATCCGTAATTTGTCGCCTACGTCTTAACCATGCTTGCACCCCAGTATTCCTGGCCAAACTTAGGATTAGGGACCACTCCCAGTGCGAGTGCGGCCTCGAAGAAGGAAACGTGGACCACATATTTTTCAGCTGCCCCTTAACACAGTACTCTTTGTATGATGCCATCCCCCCATAAATCCCTCGTCCCACCTCCTTCAAATCTCTACTATCCCTTGTACATACCCCATTTGTAAATATATTATGTAAATATATTAAAAATAACAATATTAAGTTGTAAATAGTACACTAGAATATCGTAGTTTAGTAAGGCTCCTTTACACACAGGCGGTACGAGCGGTATAGCAGACGGGCGGGCATCTGTATTGTACTGGTTATATAAGAAGGGCTCACACAGGTCCGGTCGCGGTACTGCCGTACCGCCCTTTACCGCTCGTACCGCTCGTACCGCTCTACCGCTTGTACCGCCTGTGTTTGATGGAGCCTATTGTGTGTTTGTGTGCGTCTCATGTGTTTATGTATTATACTGTGTTTGTTTCAGTGGTGAATGGTATAAAATCCAAAAACTGTTGTCTACCCAAAACAGGCAAAATATCGTGCAAACACCGTACCAATTCTCTACGTTTGATGGCAGTACCCCACAAGACATTGGCGAAATTGTGAAACACCTTCGCAGAAGCCATATACCAAGAATTGAATTGAATTGAACGTCATCTGTCAGCTGTCAACTGAACAAGCCATATGTTTGTCAATATAATCAATATTGTCATTTGTCATTAACAGATGTCATATTTCAAAAACAAAAAGGAACTTTTGAATATAACGGAATTACAGCCGCACTCAGAGACATTACTTAATATTTAATGATTACTTAAACCATCACTAAGTAAAAATTTCGAAAAGTTACCACTCAGAGTCAGTTAACGATTCGTTAGCGGGCCTAATCTTCCCTTAACTTTAAGTAGCGCCCAACCCTTACTTAAGCTACTTAAGGGATGGTTTTGACATCTACGATTGAGGTTATGTTAGAAATTGAAATTCATTGGTGTTGATCTTGTGTTGATTTTATACATATTATTCTTTCTTGTTTTGTAAAATGTCTGATTTTATAGATTTTGTCGAGTTTGTGAATTACGCAAGAAGATATAGGGAAGTAGGGCCAAGGCGGTATTTAAGGGATTATTCTGATCCCTTTACAAAGTACTCAGTGCAAGAATTTTATTCTCGCTACAGATTTACGCCAGAAACTGTAAAAAGTGTAATATTACCCATGCTGATTGACTTACGGAAACCATCGAGACGAGGATTACCATTTGCCCCTGAAATAATGTTACTGTTAACATTAAGATACTTCGCTACAGGCAGTTTTCAGGTTAGTTATTATGTACTTACCTATTTAAATTCTTCAAAGGTAGATATTGCACTGTTGTTATTAATAAATACCTAATGTATTTTGGGAATATTCACTAAGTATAGGTACATGTTTAGATACATACATACTTACCTAATTATATTTTTATTTATTTACAGAAACTAGATGGAGATGTAGTTGGTATCTGCCAGCAGTCGGTTTCGAGAATTATAGCTAAAGTCTCTACATTGATAGGACACAAAATGAAGGATTACGTCAAATTCCCTTCTACTGTAGAAGGAATTAACAAAGTGAAGCAAATTTATTATGAAATATGTTATTTTCCTGGAGTGATTGGTTGTATAGATTGTACCCACATCAAAATAAGAAGCCCCGGAGGAATGGTTTCAGAAGTTTATAGGAATAGAAAAGGGTGGTTCTCCATTAATGTCCAGGCAGTCACAGGGCCAAACTTGGAATTTTATGATGTAGTAGCACGGTGGCCGGGCAGTACACATGACAGTTTTATATACAATAGCAGTTCTGTGAAGCAGCGGATGAATACTGGTGTATTGCAGGGATTTCTTTTAGGGGATAGCGGGTATGCTGTTAGCAATGTACTGCTGACACCATTTTTATCACCAAATACCATTCCACAAGAAAAATATAATATAAGTCACAAGAAAACAAGAAACTCTGTGGAAAGATGTTTTGGTGTGTGGAAAAGAAGATTCCCTTGTCTACAAGTAGGAATGGGAATTAAAAAAGAAACAGTTGTAGCTGTTATATGTGCTTGTGCAGCATTGCATAATATTGCTTTATTAGCAGACAACTTGGTTTCATCAAACTGGGACTGCGAGGACATTGATGGTGATAATGATGTTAACCCAACAATATCTGAAAGCCCTAATAGTAATGGTTTCATACTGCGACAAGCTCTAGTAGATAGGTCTTTCTCATAAATAAAAAATCATAAATAGATATAATATGTGTTTTCATTTAAACTACCATTTACATTTAACAAGTTATTATTGACTAAACTAGAGATGAATATAATAATACTACTGAAGACTTATAATAATTTATTACATCAAAAATAATCATAATAATCAAGTATTTTATTTATTAAAACCAAAGTATGTTAGTTATTAAAATTAACCTACTTAAAATTAAAATTAAAACTAATCGGATTTCATTAACATATTAAACTCTATTTTAGTCTTCTCTAGTAAAATTTTGTTTCTCTCTTCCTCTAATAACACTGCCCTTTTTTTGATTTCTTCCACTTCCAACTGTAAAATAAAAATTCACAATTAGACCTTATATCAATGTAATAAAAGTATATCAAATATAACTGACTGACACTAATATTTACGATCCACAACAAAATGGCTAAATATATGTTGAAAAATAAGAAAAACATTGACATTATTATATTATAAAATCATATGTTATTTGTACCTGTGTCCTTAATATCTGAATTTCCATCTTTTTCTTATTTTCTAAATGCCTTATTCTTATGACTGCTTCCCGGCGAATGTAGTCAGTAGGTCTACGGTTTTGATCTTGACTGATCAAAGTTGGCAAGTTCTTTTTGACAAACTTATTACGTTTGGATTGCTCTAAAAAAAATAAACACAAATGTGAGACAAATACAGTCAAAGGCCCATATTAACATTTTTATGCTAATATAACATCCATGAAACAACACGGCTTTTACAAATTAGACTTTGTAAAATAAAAAAAAAAACAATCACCTGTTTTTATAGGCATATCATCATCAAACTGAACATCATATTGGTCATTAACATCCACCACTGAATCTGTGTGTAGATTTTTTTCCTCCTCGACAAATACTTGGCTGCTACTTGGCTCGGAAACTGAAAATACCAAAAATATAATCAATGATAAAATTTGAGTACATAACACATTATTAAGTATTAAATACATATCATAATTTAGCTTAATACCATAGGCAACTTCTGTTAAAATTTGCTGACTGTCATCTTCAACGAAGTCTACTCCTTCAGAGTTGATGGAATTTAAAATCATTCCATCACTATCCATATTGTTGCTGATTTCACAGATCATTACCGGTGCAGCCTGATAAAAGAAAATTAGTATAGATTATTACCTAATCTCACTACATAATTATTATAAAGCAAAGTCACTATTTCTGTATCTGTCTGCCCGTCTATGTATCTATTTATTTCTTCTAAACTATACAACAGATTTGAATGCAGTTTTACTTTCTTTTATGAGTATTTAAATGAAAAAATTTGCAGCTACAATAATCATATCTGGGAGAAACTGCGATGAGCAGTTGGTTTTATAAAAAAGCAAATGTTATTAAATGTTACTCACTTCTTCAATCATGGATATGATTGCCCCATGTTGCGGTGATAGCGGAGGCAGGGATGGGCCACCACCAGTACGGATGAGGTTTCCCCGTTCCATAGCTCTAGTTTTTCTTGTCCATGCTTTCATATTATCCCAAGCCCTTTTTAATGAGATGGTTTCACGCTGTAATAAATAAATGACAAATTGTATTATCATGGTTTTCTTGTAAAGCACAAGATTGATTAGCAGTGGATAGATGAGCTTACCTTGGTGACATTGGCGTGGCAGTTAAATTCTTTCGTTAATAATTCCCACGCCGTTTGTTTTTTAGCAACTGCCTTGCCGTCCGATAATTTCGATTCTATGATGGGCTTGTTCTTTACTAGCTGTGCTAGTAAAGCTTTTTCGTCGGCCGTGAAATTGGCTACTCTCTTGCGTGGTGTTTTTTCTTGGGGATCCTAAATTGAAAAAGAAACACTTTTATTAGGCTTGAAAGTTGATTTTAACATGAAATATATTTAATTACTCAATATATTGCAATACTTACCATGTCTATTTTATGAATATTTAGTAAATAAATAATACACAATCAAACGTAAACACAACACGACGCCGAGCGAAAACTTTTCGACATTGACAACTGATGAATTGACATTAGCATTCTGCAGTAAATAATACCATACATAAAAATCCTAAATGCAATTTCGAATTTGCACAAAAACATTTTGTTTTCTATGTTTTTTTAGTAAGAACTGATTGTAAAAGTACTATGCAATACGTAAAAATGTAGGAAATGAATGATTACATATGTTTTATTGTATATTTTTGATAATTAATATTTTCATATTTTCGTGCGGCAACACAACTGCTCCATCGATATTCTATCGATAGAGCTGGTTTGACGTTACCTCGCCCTAGGGATACTTAAGTCTGTCATTAACTAACGAATACTTAAATTCTGTCTCTGGGATGTAACGATAATTAACAGACTTAATAAAAATTAGTTAAGTAATGATTAGCGCTAATTTAATGAACGTTTCTGAGTGCGGCTGTTAAACAAGTTACAATTATTAAAGATTCTAATTGCACAAAACGGTGTACTAAAAGTGTAAACAGTGATTTTACTCGGCTACTTCATAATTAAAAAAATATAATGGAAAAAGCCATTGCAGTAACACCCAGTAAAATACAAAGGTTGATGCATTTAGCCGAAGATAATTCCTATCGAGATGATGACTCCAGACGGTAAATAATCTACTTCTCAAGTTTCTGATGCTTAATTAGCTAGCAATTAATAGCTAAACGTTTTCATATAAGTATTTGGATCTATTTTTAAAGCTAACTTTCTTGTTCTCGGTCTGCTACTTTTGAAATTGGAACTGAGATCTCTAGACTACTAATAATTTTCAGGGCTCCTGATCAACCCTATCCAAACCTACGAATGCAATGCGAATCATCATCTGGACTTTTAGATTTAGATGAGGTTGATGTACTTGAAGGTAAGATGTACCTGCAATTTTGTTGTTCACCATGCGCCACGGACAATGTTGATAAGGCACAACCACACCCTCGCTTGTCAAAGCTAACATTAACTCAGACAAAACACTTGAATTCTAATTAAGCTGTTTTCTCACATTTATCAATAAATATTCATCATCCCTGGTAAAAAAGATAACTTGATTAGGCATTAAAGAGCTTGGAAATTTGATAAACTTGCATATAAAGCTAATGATATATTTAATAGTCCGTTGCAGGATATAGCCTATTCACATATAGTGATTTGGCTATATCCACCATTCTGGCCCAGTGCGTGTTGGTGGATTCACGCTATTGAAATTTTCCTGTGGACATAATTATGCATGTTGCCTCACAATGTTTTCTTTCACCAAATAGTCAGTGGTATGAAGTTATGAAGAACTCATTGGTATGGGATGGGATTTGAAAGTATCACTAATAGTGGACTACCACATCTTATAATCATTTTTACTGTTAATTTTATTAGTTTTTAAATGGTTTTGTTTTATGCTATTTCATGTACACATAATAATTATGCCAATGGTTTGTTGCTTTTGGTCTAGTCTAGGCCATCACAAATTGAATGTATTATCACAATCACCTGTTATTATCTAACCATCAGTCTCAGCATGGCGATTTTATTCCTTTAAGAAACTACCTCAATATTATAGTAAAGGCTGAATCTTACAACTCGGTGGCTGTTATATTAGCTACAAGCTGCAAATAGCCCAATCCTAACTGAACCTCATTTAACAGCTGCATGATGATTGGTTGTGCTGCCGTCTATAACCTAAAAAGCCGTTAAACCACAAAACCAAATTTTTGGGTATCAGCGAAAAACGCGGGACTATACCGATAAAGTACTTTAACTATGATTTAGACAATTATTTGCAAAAACGCCTTTAAAGGTAATCTTTTATTTGTAGAATAATGATGTTTTCAAATAATTATGGGATCATAGCAGTATTTAAGTTATGTTTTGTTGGAAGACAACTTTATTGACTTCTAAAGTAGAAATAAGAATTCAATAGTGGTGTTTTCACAATTTCTATCTTTTAAACTATAAACAATATAAAAATAATTCTTACAGTGACAGATAGATAATTTTAAACTCTATAAGAATGTGTTTAAAAGTGAAAAATTACCCCCTGTGGCTTAACGGTGTTATAGCTTGTGGATGGCAGTGTGGTATTAGCTACAGCTGCAACTTGTAGCTAATACCACAGCCGCCAACTTGCATAATTCAGCCTATAGTTTTCTAAAAGATCAAAAAGCTCTATGGTTAAGTGATTTATATTACACACTTAATACCACATCACATGATACTTGAATTAATACAAAATTAATTTTTGCAGCCATGACAGAATCTGAAGTTGACAATAATTTCCTTGCAATATCTGTAAGTATTCAAGAGCTTTTTGTTATAACTTAAGTATCAGTCAGGGGTACCACCAGTTATACTCTATTCGCCGAGACGAGTTAGTATAGCGCCTACTCTATCACACATTATCATACAAATGACAAGGACAAAAAAAACTTTTTTATGGTCAGTGGGCATTAACAATACTCGTACCTTAGAGATGTAAATGCGTGTTCACACTGCGCTTCTTCAAAGTTTGCTTAGTTTATACCTGAGGCTTCATCAGTCGTATTTGAGAGCCATTTATTTGGTAATTTGAAATGCAATTTGAATTTGGAAAGCAATAAAATCGAGAGTTAATTATTAAATTTACTTTATTATAATTTACAAGATAGAACTCTCCAATGACGTATCACTACTGTCATCATTTCCTACATTTATTATGAATACACAAACCAGTTGAGCATACAGTCACAAGTAAGAGCACGTCTGCACAGTATGGGAATAATGTGTAGACTAAAAAGTACTCGTACTGTGTACACTGCCTTGGCATTTACCACTGACCAATAGCAGTTATAAAATTGTGTGAGTGAGATAGCGCTCTACTAACTCGTCTCGGCGAATAGAGTATAGCCCCTGCAATCTTGATAACATCGCTCCCATCTTATTTTATGAGATATGAGATGTTTCTTTAGAGATTCACCTAAAACTTGGAGCAAGTATGTACTAGAGAAGCTACTAGCATATAGGGTGTGAAAAAAAAGATGTTTATGTTTTTATCATATTCAGACTTTAGATAATAGTAAAAACCTGCACAAGTAATACTAATAGAAGTGATAGAAAATGGATAATAGTTCATAAATATGTTGATTAACTTAAGTATCTCATCAAAAATTCAACAGTAGATTTTTTGTCTGACTACAATGTCTAAACGTATACGCAAACAGAGACAAAATATATTAGTTTCGTCCTGTTCACACTTTCATACTTGCACAGTTGAAACTACTAAAGCACTTAATATGAATGTTGTGGGTCCAGGTTGTTTCCATTCAGCAATGTTCTAACATTCATTATCTTCAGGCAGCTTAATAATTTGCCAAGAGCGAGTTGGATTCGCGCACTAAGGGTTAACCGTATGGGAAGACAGATAGTTGGTCAGACGGAAGGACACCAATGTTCTAGTAATAGGGTCCACTTTTTACCCTTTGGGTATGGTACCCTAAAACTGACATCTGTTTTAGCCACATGGTCTAAATGAGCTTTGTCTAATTTCAGAGCGCATTCAATCCTGGCGAGATGACAGGTAGATCTACCGGTGCAGAGGAAGCATTCAACAAGTCCAAGCCAATGGGCCGCCATTCTATGGCCATCAACGCCATCACCAACGAGATGGATAAGCAAACAAATGAAGTTAATAACTTACTCAGGCATTCCATCTGTAATACTACTAGTTACTCATTCCAATCAAAGGTAATTATATCAATATTACCCATAGAAGAACCTAAGATACTGACATAGCCCAGCCCAAAGGAGGTGATTCAGAGCATCATGAACAATTTTTACTTTAACACAAAATTCGATATAAAAATCAGCTCATGCATACATTTTGTTGATTCTGAAATATAATTTTGTGTGAAGCAGCTAATATTTTTTTCTCAAATTTTGGGTTGGCCCCATAGTAGTTACATAATGATGATCTTAATCATCCCCTTTTGGCGTAGTACACCAGTTCTGGATAACCCTGTATGAATAAATAAATATATCTTTATTGTACAAATAAAGATATATTTATTTATTCATACAGGGTACAAATAGAAACTATAAACACAAAATAATTGTACAAGGGCAGCCTTATCGCCTTTGGCGATTTCGCCCATCTGTTCAATGACCGATTTGAACCAATTATACGAAGCGCCACACAAATCGGCGGATAGGAAGTTATGCGCAGAACGCTGCGCAAAAGCCGAAATATAGGTATATGCGGGAGCCAGAGAGACGAGACGCCGGGGAACACCCGCCCGTTAACCTCATGCTTCCCGCGCGCTCCCTACGCACTACGACACGCGGCGTCGGAATTGTGCACACATGCGCAATAAATAGCCAATCACAGCGAAGTGTTGTCTGCGGCTAACATCTCATCCGCCGATTTGTGTGGCGCTTAGTATACCTCTGTATTTATATTTGCAGAGAGATCTGACGGCGGATGAAGCGTCGCTAATGATGCGAGAAGCCCCCATACCAGTGCACCCTTCAGCTCGGATGCAGTTTCCTGATAGTATTGGGTAGGTATTCACATTACCTTTAAATACAAATGCATACTAAAGCTCGAGACATACTATCGGACGCGGCTTACGGACGCGACTGACAGCCGCGACCTAGACTATGAAAGTACACTAAGCCGTGCACACTATCGGACATAAGTCACGGACGTCTTCGGACGTCCGAGAGCGATCTGGCACACCGGATGTCTTAAGACTGTGCACATTGCTAAGTCGCGGCTGTCAGTCACGTCTGTAAGCCGCGTCCGATAGTTTGTTTCCGGCTTTACAACCCGGTCAGAATATCTGTGCACCTCGCTGGAATGCGGCGCCTCTCCCGCTTCCCCTGTCACCTCTCCGCGCACTCCCCGGTGCGACAGTACGGATAGCATCTTCGTTGCCGATACACGTCCCGATAATTTTGATATTTTCGCTTTGTTGTTGTTTTGTTTTTTAATATTTATTGTTAAGTTTAGACTATATGACGGTCACGAGGTCAGGTGCACAGATATTGTGACCGGGTTGTACAAGGTTAAGGTATTAGGCCAATACCAGATAGGCCGAATTAAACTTTTTGGCGTCTGTGAAGTTAGCTACAAGCTGCAAAAAACCGAATCATGGTGCGTATTTTTGCATTGCGTAGCTTCGCATTGCGTAGCTTCGCATTGCGTAGCTTCGCAGCCGCCAAGAAGTTTGATTCCGCCTATCATTTACGCTCAATCAACAATGAAACAAACCGAACTTGAACAGTCTGTAGGCTTTCCTGTTTCCTGAGAGATATAATCAATGTCAGAGTGTATACAGGGTCATAGGTATTAAACGCAAAACCTTTTAAAGGCGGATCTAGTACATGTCGACAAACATTTTTCGTACTACAACTATTGAATATTCGAAAAAAAAATTTCTTGAGGAACTTTTTGTAAATAAATAACTGATTTTTAGGGTTCCGTACCTCAAAAGGAAAAAACGGAACCCTTATAGGATCACTTTGTTGTCCGTCTGTCCGTCTGTGTGTATGTCAAGACTCTTTATTTCGGGAACGCGTAAAGATATCGAGTTGAAATTTTAACTGTATACGTATATCTATGATCTCTTACAGTTGTGTAAAGGAAAAACTTCTCAGTTATCGTATAAATAAGTTGAGCCGTTTATGTCGTAAAAAACTGCATATTTCGACACTCACAAAAATCAAAACCTACAGGGTACTTCCCGTTGACACAGAACTATGAAATTTGGCAAAAAGCATTGTCTCAGAGTACACATATAGGAATAAATCTGAAAACTTTTTATTTAAATTACAAAAAAATAGGGCCTAAAATTCACAAAATATGGGTTCAAAATTCAAAGTGAGTAAATTGTATCATGTAAGGTATCATATAAAAGAACTTCATTAGCACATGCTAAAACCGGTTTTTAATTATTTTAACAATATGTTTGTACGGAACCCTCGATGTGCGAGCCTGATTCGCACTTGTCCGGTTTTTTCTTCGTGATTTTCCAAAAGTCCTAGAACCAATGTTGTTTTGTCTAGATTTACTAGACCCGCCCTTTAAAGGTTTTGCGTTTAATACCTATGACCCTCTATATCTTCTTTTCCTATACTAAGCCGAAAGAGGGTGATTAATGTCATCATCAAGAACAACTCGTACCTACTATGGAGCCAACCCGAAACTGTCAATCTGGAAAATCAGCTGTTTTTTTTTTAAATGTATGGAACGGCTGATTTTTCTTTAAAGTTTAAATATGTTTTATAATATTACTCTATATCATAATTTATGGTATTATTTCCAGAACAAACAGTTCGGCCTTATCGGTTGGAGCATACTTCCAAAAGCGATGTACTGGCTTCGATTCTGTGTTGGGGAAAACTGACAGTCCTGATAAATCTATGTACTCCATGCCCAGTATCTCTGAAGGTAAACTACAATTTGATTTATCTATTAAACACTTCGAGCAAATATTTACAGAGCCACAGTCCCAAAGTGAAAGTAGTAAAAAAATGTCCGAGCGCCGTCATACATACCGACTTCATACGAACTAATTCACAATGACCCGTTTTCTCGAATCTCGACGTTATGTCACCTAAATAGTGCTTGTAACCGAGCACTTTGGCATCGCGCAGCGTTTTAGTCTGCTTGCAATCGTCTAACGACTAACCAAAAAGTCTGCCCACTACTTAGCTTGGGCAGGGTTCTGGTTCGGACACTTTTTTTGCACGATTGTGACTCTATAAATATTTCCTCGAAGATTAAACCTAATGAATATGAAAATACAAACAAAGAAATATGTTGGCTTGAACTGAAATACTTAAAACCTTATGTTCTTGAGTGGAGACCATTTGTAGGGCGAACCAAACTCAATGGCTTCCTGTGAACACGAGACCAGTCTTCTTACTCATAAACTTAAGGAAGTCTCTCATCATTCCATATAAACAGAACTAGACAGAAGCGAATTTGAGAAACGCACTCAAAGACGTCAGGGGGATGGGTGCTATCGTGTAAGCGCTTCTACGTATGGTACATTTTTTTTGTAGTAGGAATAAAGAGTGGTATTTAAACAAAATTTATCGATTTTATAATACTTATCGCGTTATTTAATACAGTTTGTCAATTTCAAATTTCATAGTAATAGCACTTCTCTATAAGAAAACTGCGGAGTTTGTTCTGGAATGTATTATTGTTTCTTAATTTAATTTGATATACCTATACATATACCCAATATGGTTATATATTTTTATTGAGGTGTACATGGGGCCTTTTTTGATCTATGCTTCTTGCATATATAAATCTATGCTTCTTGATAATAAAACTGAAAAATACTATATACTCGAATAATATAAGCCTATAATATAAGTCATCTTTTATGAAAATGGCGGCATAGTTTATATTTTCGTTAGTTCAAATAACTGTTTTTTTTAAATAATGCTGCGTACTAAATGTAGTATGCAGCCATTTTTAGGTAAAAATATTATAAATTATAGGTTTTTAAACAAGTAAAATCAAAATGATATTGCAATGGGCGCGCACGCACTATATCTATCGCCGAATCTATCTCTTCTTCAGACAAGACACCTGAGGTATCATTTATTTAAGCTACTCCAAACATGAGTTCGTGCCGTCAACTTGTTTCACCTTAAGTCTCGGCGTCTATTAAGTTAGCTACAAGCTGCGCTAATCCCCACTTCTTGCGCCGTTGATAAATTGCTCTGCGCAACTCGACTCGCTTCACGTTCACAGGCTCCATTGAGTTTGAATCGGCCTAAACCAATTACACATTTATATCTATACCATTTGTATTTGCCCCAGATTCTAGATCTTACGACGAGGCTAGTTGCATTTTTTGTATTAACTTTTTATATTTTTTGATAAATTACTGCACCACAGATCCTAAGAGAGAAGCCAGACGGGCGGTGTCGCCGCGACATTGCACCGCGGCGTCACCGCCGCTGCACCGCCGCGGTGCTGATCGTCGTCGCGGCGACACCGCGGCGCCCAGTGTTGCCTTAGACACTGATGACATCTAGACAGTTAGCGGAAAAAAAGGTTTTAGGGATAACCGTTCAACCTTAAGCTGAAGATAAGTAAAATCTCACAAAATCAGAATGTATATGAATACATTCTGATTTTGTGTGAGCCAACCGCGAAATCGGATCGTGTGTAGCGTCAGCGGTCCAACTTTGTCCTCGCTAACTCTTTCTAATATTATAAATCAGAAAGTGTATTTTTTGTTTTTCGTTTGATCACAGATATACTAGAGGAATAATGTGATTTTTCACGAGTGTCACAGTAATAGCTGTTCAAGTGTCAGCTGTCAATTTTCAAAGTTTCTATTCGATTTACGTTTCAAGTTTCGTTTCGATTCTACACTACTGCTGTCTTCACAAAAGTGATAGAGCTCAATGAGATCTACATTTCAGATGACAGCTGTCAAACTTCAACGTGACTTATCTCGGTTATTATCGATTCTAGACTACTGCTGTCTTCACAAAAGTGATAGAGGTCAACGAGATCTATATTTCGGATGACAGCTGTCAAATTTCAACGTGATTTATCTCGGTTATTATCGATTCTAGACTACTGCTGTCTTCACAAAAGTGATAGAGGTCAACGAAATCTACATTTCGGATGACAGCTGTCAAACTTCAAAGTGATCCGAAATGTAGATCTCGTCGAGCTTTATTTTTTTTGTGAAGAGAGCAGTAGTCTAGAATCAATAATTACCGAGATAAATCACTTTTAAGTTTGACAGCTGTCATCCGAAATATAGATCTCGTCGAGCTCTATTACTTTTGTGAAGAGAGCAGTAGTCTAGAATTGATAATAACCGAGATAAATCACTTTTACGTTTGACAGCTGTCATCTGAAATGTAGATCTCGTTAAGCTCTATCACTTTCGTGAAGTCATCAATGGTCTAGAATCAATAATAACCGAGATAAATCACTTTTAAGTTTGACACCTGTCATCCAGAATGTAGATCTTGTCGAGTTCTATCACTTTTATGAAAACAACAGTAGTCTATAATTGATAATGACCGAGATAAATCACTTTGAAGTTTGACAGCTGTCACTTGGAAAGCTGTTACTGTGACATTCGTCGCGACAAATTACACGATCTGATTTCTAACGTGTACGAGGGATTTTTCTCATCTTCAGTTTAAGATTGAACGGTTGTCGTGAAAACCTTTTTTCCCGCTAAAAATTCATAGAAATACTCGAATACTCTAGACTAGATTTAATGTCTAACAGACATGCCACACGGGCGTTGACGCCGCGTAATTGCACCGCGGCGTCACCGCCGCTGCACCGCCGCGGTGCAGCGGCGGTGCTGAGCGTCGTCGCGGCGTCACCGCGGCGACCAGTGTTGCCGGTAGCGATTTAGACATTAAATCTAGAGTATTCGAGTATTCTATGAATTTTTAGCGGGAAAAAAGGTTTTGACGACAACCGTAATCAATCGTAGACAATCTTAAACTGAAGATGAGAAAAATCCCTCGTACGCGTTAGAAATCAGATCGTGTAATTTGTCACGACAAATGTCACAGCTTTCCAAGTGACAGCTGTTAAACTTCAAAGTGATTTATCTCGGTCAATATCAATTCTAGACTACTGTTGTTTTCATAAAAGTGATAGAGCTTAACGAGATCTACATTTCAGATGACAGCTGTCAAACGTAAAAGTGATTTATCTCGGTTATTATCAATTCTAGACTACTGTTCTCTTCACAAAAGTAATAGGGCTCGACGAGATCTATATTTCGGATGACAGCTGTCAAACTTAAAAGTGATTTATCTCGGTAATTATTGATTCTAGACTACTGCTCTCTTCACAAAAGTAATAGAGCTCGACGAGATCTATATTTTGGATGACAGCTGTCAAACTTAAAAGTGATTTATCTCGGTAATTATTGATTCTAGACTACTACTCTCTTCATAAAAGTAATAAAGCTCGACGAGATCTACATTTCGGATCACTTTGAAGTTTGACAGCTGTCATCCGTAATGTAGATTTCGTTGACCTCTATCACTTTTGTGAAGACAGCAGTAGTCTAGAATCGATAATAACCGAGATAAATCACATTGAAGTTTGACAGCTGTCATCTGAAATGTAGATCTCATTGAGGTCTATCACTTTTGTGAAGACAGCAGTAGTCTAAAATCGATAATAACCGAGATACATCACGTTGAAATTTGACAGCTGTCATCCGAAATGTAGATTTCGTTGACCTCTATCACTTTTGTGAAGACAGCAGTAGTCTAGAATCGATAATAACCGAGATAAATCACGTTGAAGTTTGACAGCTGTCATCTGAAATGTAGATCTCATTGAGCTCTATCACTTTTGTGAAGACAGCAGTAGTGTAGAATCGATAATGATAAAGATAAATCACTTTGAAAATTGACAGCTGTCACTTGAACAGCTGTTACTGTGACACTCGTGAAAAATCAAATTATTCCTCTAGTATATCTGTTATCAAACGAAAAACAAAAAATACACTTTCTGATTTATAATATTAGAAAGAGTTAGCGAGGACAAAGTTGGACCGCTGACGCTACACACGATCCAATTTCGCGGTTGGCTCACACAAAATCAGAATGTATAATGAGAGATTTTACTTATCTTCAGCTTAAGGTTGAACGGTTATCCCTAAAACCTTTTTTTCCGCTAACTGTCTAGATGTCATCAGTGTCTAAGGCAACACCGGGCGCCGCGGTGTCGCCGCGACGACGCTCAGCACCGCCGCGGTGCAGCGGCGGTGCTGAGCGTCGTCGCGGCGGTGCAATTACGCGGCGTCAACGCCCGTGTGGCATGTGCCTAAATCGCTACCGGCAACACTGGTCGCCGCGGTGACGCCGCGATGCAATTACGCGGCGTCAACGCCCGTGTGGCATGTCTGTAAGGGTCACTGTCAAATTTTAAAATTAATATATTTATAACTATTTATTTCAGTAATACCAAAACCAAACTACATCGACGAATCGCTAGACAGCGTTCCAGTCCGTCAATCTCGCCTCGAACAACCTGAAAAGCTTAATATAAACAATCCGACTTCTAAAAACTACGAAAAGCAAACTTTCCGCCCTATCGATAAAATCGATAAAAATAGCTTGGTGAATAGGACATTCAACCCGGCTAACTATTCGTCCGTGACCAATGCTCCTGAGTCTAGCGTGCATCATCCTAAAGCTACCCCTAGAGCTATTCCGTCTACGTCTCATGCGAGCGCTCGTGCTGCTTTATCGACGAAGCCTACCGATGTTTTGCTCAAGAATTTCAATGCGGCTTTGAGACTTAACACAGAAGATACTGAAGACTCTGCTTGCCCCACTGATAATTCCCTCAGCATTTCGAAAATTGCTGATTTTCTAGGTAAGATTTACTATGGTTAGATTTTTATGTCGTTTTTGTTCAAATCGAGCCGCGCTAATTTGTGATAGGAAGAACTCTAAAAAACCTGCCTGCAAATAATTGGCAATTGCAAAGGCTTGGAATTTTATTTACATTTAAAAACGAATTGATCGAGATTTACGATTTTTACTAGCTTTGTCTTTAATTGTTTTAAGTCGCACGTTTCTTGGTGATTAAAATCTGTATGCTGAGTGTGAGTTTTGTCGTAAACATGATGCGCACGCCGTGAGCGCGTAAGCAAGTAATTTGTATGAACTTGTGCACAAAGTGTTTCAAAAACGCGCCGCTAGTGGCACTGTACATTTCTTCATACAAATTACATGCTTACGCGCTCGCGGCGAGAGCGTCATGTTGCACACTCAGCATACAGATATCCCTGATATTGAAACAAACGTCTTAATTAAGCACAATTATTTTTCAGGTAAAGAGTCAAATGTTAGCGTTTCTGCCATGCTCAAATACAACAACCGGAAAAATGCGCCGGTGAAAAAGCAACCACTCTCAGAGATACTCCTGAATTTCCAAGAAGACAAAAGTATAACACGTGTCACTACTTTAAGTGAAACGAGAAAAATAGACACGGCTAGCTCGGCCGGAACTGTCAGCACCGTCGTAGAAGCGAATAGGCTCATTAATACACAAAATATGGCTCAAGAAAATGTCCCAGAAATTATCGTATCTAATATGTCCATCTCAGAACAAGTAGAGGGTAAAAGCATGAGAAGATCTACGAGATCGAAATCGCCATCTTCTAAAAGTCAGTCTACTTTAAGCACTGTTCAAGAAAATTGCAGCAGTTTCAAGTCCGGTGATAGTCCTGTGCAAACTAGTAAAGGTAAGGTTTGAAATGTGAATTTAAAGTTGAATGTTTGGTTTGGGTATGCTGAAGAAACATATGTATTTTATAAATTGAGTAGTTGAGAGTACTCTTACTCTACAATTTTGCGCATTGTCTGTCTTCCTTTTTTCTTAATCAGATTCAGATTAGCAAAATCATTTGGTAGTCTTATCTGAAAAGTTATGCAGAAATGTGTGAAGTGAAGATGTTATTTCGACGCCATATTGAAAAATCATGGCAGCTGCTGGCCGCCGCCATATTGGAAAAACATGGCGTCGAAAATGATTTTTAAGGATATCTAACTCCTGGAAAGCTTTCCAGCTATTGAGTTACCAAATGACTAGCTTACTATCCAATAATCGTCCAAATCTACATAATTTTTTTGGGTACTGTTTTTCATTAGTAAATACGTAGTTAATTTTCAGGCGAAGTTAACAGCACGCCCGTACTTTCTCCAAACATTCAGTATAGAGAGTTAGATAAGTCCGTAGATTGGCACGACGTTTTACAGCAGAAAAGACTTAAACAACAGAGCTTGACTAAAGGTTTGTGGGTCGCTTCTATAGAAACTAACGGGAAACACTAATGACAGTCATGATGTCCATCTCTTCTCTTCAAAAAGCTAGTAAAGCCTATCACATGTTACTAAAAATACTAATCATATAATTTGTACAGTCAGCTAGAACTTTAAATGTCCATATAACTGTAACCATTAAAATACGTTCTTGTTAAACATTTATCATTATTTGTGAAATCATTTTTGCAATTACCGTTATAATTACCTATATAATTGTAAACACAACGCTAGAAACCAATAAATAATTTAGAATAGCAGGGCAATTTACAAACTACTATTTAGAAACAATCCGCCGAATCGTACTGAGCCAGCGAAGTTGATACGACCCAATCGCCCTTCGTGGGTAGGCCTACATTCAGTAGTGTTCAAAACAAGGGCTGAGCAAGGTAATCTAAATTGACTGTAAGTTGAATTTTTAATTCATATTTATCGATGCCATCTACTAATACAAAACATATGCACCACTTATTAACATCATCTTATATTTATTAGAACCAATAAGTAATGCAAAACAGACTAAATTCAATGTATGTTTCAGAGCAATGGGTCGAGATTGCCACTTCACCAGCTAGTGGATTTGTAGGTAAGTCATTTGAACCCCAACGGACTTAAAACCTTTTGAACGAGTGTACATTATTTATTTATTTACAACATTAATACTTGATCGGTAGTTATTCCGTGTTTTGTATTTTACAAATGAATTAAAAAAGGTATAAAACACGGACCAACAATTGCCAACGTTGCCTAAGTTAGGCAACATTACCTAAGTTAGGCCTACGTAACTCAGAATTTGTTAATGAGAATATTTATTATTCTTTCAAAACTAGTAGCTTTCCGAACGTTACACATCGCGGCACATCTGATTCTCTTTAACTGTATCTTCATAAGCCCGATCTCGACCGATTTGTTTCATACTCGCAAATCTTGCTAGCATTTAAATACTAAACAATTTTGCCAAATATTATCGAAATCGGCTGATAAATTGCGCGACAGCACATTTTCCTCTGGGGCCGTTCAAGTATTACGTAAGCACTATAGGGGGGTGGAGGAGTCTATCCGTTGCTTATTATTGATGACATAGGGAGTGGGGGGGGGGTCTATATGGTGATTACATCAGCAATAGTTATTTATTTCCTGCATGAATCGTTGAATGAATCGAATTGAAGCCTTAATGAATCAATAAAAAAGAAAAATGCATATAGGTAGAGGTACCAACAATTACGTAAGAATTGGGTGGTGAGAGCTTTTCTTACTTTTGCTGACAAGGGGGGAAGAGGGGTAAATAATTGTAATAAATCTGCTTACGTAATACTTGAACGGCCCCTCTTTTTGAGGGAAATGCCCGCAAATGTCAAACAAAAATCACCGACGACAAAAAATATCATTAAAATATAGAACCTGTGTACCAAGTTTTCGTTGAGTTTCGTTCGAAAAATGCGACCTGTAGACAAAAATCAACATCCTGATAGACAAAAGCAAAATCGTAGTGTTTAAGTATAGACTCTCTTCTCTTGGGTCAATTATTTAATTATCATGAGATTACAAATAAAAATACAATGAGTGTATACAAGGTATTGCTGGTTGCAACTTGCAAGAGACACCTCAGTTCCATATTTTACAACTTGTGTTTATTTTTAGGTGCAAGCTGCCCAGTAAACTGTACAGTCACCACTCTAACCGATAGTTGGCTAACAGCTAAACTCAAATTCCACGTACCCATTGACGACGATAACATAATCATCGAACCACCACGCCTACCTCTCCTATCTCCAGGGAAAACAGAAAAATTCACCTTCTACATTACTTCTACCATCAAACTGGAAGCCTCAATCTCCTTTACGATGTATTTGAAAGACGCCTCTATTGATCTAGAGATAGAGCAAAAAGGCAGCTTCGATGTCCATATCAAAATGCCAATGATACAAGCTATGTCCAGCGGAGAAATTAACAAAGTCACCTTCCCACCAATACAGGAAACATGCTCATTGCTGAAGTCTTTCGTTCTCGTTAGCGACTGCTCGGCTGACTTACAATTAGAGCTGTCTATAGTCGAAAGTGAACAAATATTCTCCATCAAAAATGTTCAGGAAATCGTAAAGAGTGATGTGAATAAAGCACTAATGGAACGACAGGGGTCTGTAGAAGAAATACAGCAAAGCAAAGTGAATGCGAAAAGTAAAGGAAAGAACAGGCAGCTCTGTAGGCTGTCCAATGGGAATGCTATCAGAGTTACTGTCAATTTTAACGCGCCTAATTTATCCGAGCTGCAAACTGGTAAGACTGATAAAAACATCCCTCAGATAGATGCGGTTTACGAGGTCTAGTTTTCGACCTATCCTTGTAGTTCCACTTCTATAGGATGTTGGACAACATCAGGGCAATTAAATAATATATTAGAGGACATCTTACACACGGTCTCTGACCCCAAACTAAGCAAAGCTTGTGATATAGCTGCCAGAGGCTGATAAACTACATATGTATATATTATTTTTAAATACATTATATATAGATAGTAACTAAATAACACCCAGACACAGAGCAAACACCTATGTTCATCACATAAATACTTGCCCTGGGTAAGAATCGAACCCACGCTTCTGAGAAGTTAGGGTCACTAACCACTAAGCCACCGAGGCAGTCAAAGCAGTCAATTATAACTTCTGAAGCTGTTTTTCTGAATAGTGAGATGTTACTGATGTTACTATTCCGCAGCAAACTGCAGACGAACCAATCCCGCAGGATTTTAAATACGAGTACCGCCTCAGCACTTCTCTTTCCGGCAATCTTCTCCTGGATGATGAGCAGGAGTAGCTTATACAGGGTTATTTGCTTACCGTGTACTAAGCCATTTGGGGGTGATTCAGACCATCATTACGAATAACTTTTACTATTATGTCAACCCAAAATTCGAGAAAAATCTGCTGTTACAAAATTGCTACTCGGAATCGACAAAATGTATGAAACAGCTGATTTTTTTCTCGTTTTTTTGGGTTGGCTTCATAGTAAAACAGGTTCGTAATGATGGTCTGAATCACCCCCTTTCGGCTTAGTACAGAGTACGCAATTAACCCTGTATTTCTCATTTTTCATTATTATATACAAAGTACGATATTCTTCTAGTGCTTGATAGTATTTATAAGCTCTATTTTCTTCCAATCAACCTATCGCAGGGTTCGGAATGTTCAAATCAGGGCTTTTGATTGGTTAATGACTAGATCGCAGCTGTAAGCTGTAACTGTCTGAAACACTCTAAAAACAGAGAGACTGATTCTGATTTCTGTGTAAAACGTTCAAAATCGTATTTCAATGCTTATTTATTTGCAGAAGAAAATATTGCCACGTTGAAAGGAGCATTAAACGTGAACCTGTTCGGAGTAAACACAGTGCTAAGAAAAGTGGATTTAGTTGGGACCGTGGGAACCGTCCATTTAGATATCAAGCTGCCAGGGAACAAATTACATTTGACTCGTGGTAATTTTTTAATGTTGGCATATTATACTTATTAGATCAAAACTTATTCCATGAAGGCGGTATAGATTTTTGTTTGTAACCCTTACTACTTTGTGGGCCCACTGCTGGGCCTTTGCCCATTCTCCCATTTCTTTCAATAAGTCGCGAAGACTTGATATTTCGATAAATTCTAATAGTTTTCATTAGTACTATCCTCCGCAACAAGACCGAAATTAAGGTCGTCGCGGCAGCTTTCTGAGGCATTTCTGAGGTATTGTCCGTCAAGCACCCACTCCGCGATGGTCTTGGCCCATGGATCGGGTTGCATCCGCGCCACGCGTCCAACCCAATCTCACATAAATATGCAACATATATTATGTTAATTGAAATGTTCACAGGTGATTGTTCTAAATCCAGAGCAGACCAACCTGACCCTTACCAATGTGGGATCTGTCAACGGGATGTGGGTGGTGCCGCCCGAATTCATTCATTAATTCGCATCAATGTGTCATTTTGTTTTGAACGCTATATTTTTTTCCAATCATTCAACGAGGTATTAACGAGCGGGAACGCCCCAGTTTTTTTTTTAATGACAGACTACAAAACTGAATGAACATTTTAAAAAACATAAAAGACTTACATAAAATGATAACTAACGAGCACATTCATTCTTCTAGGAGTAGTCCTAACATGGTTAAGTAGTTAAGCTAGCTACAAGTTATAAACATAGACGAGAAAACAAAAACAGATATGTTACTAGTATACAAACAGAAACTTAATCTTGATTTGTCTACCTAATCTATACAATCAATCTTATACAACAATATAAACTTAATAATTAAAAGCACTCGAACGCAAAACAAATAACAAGTTAGAATAGTACATTGTTCACCGAGAGGAGAAAGTGACCGATTACCGTCGAGGGTGTCGTTTGAAACACCCGAGATCGGGAATCGCACTTTCTCTCGAGTGATACATAGTGCTTTATACTACACCTACGAGGAAAATAAAAAACTAAATCTTTTGTAGTAAGCACTTTTGATTTCTTACTACGGAATCCCTCCGACTTTCTTTTCAGAAATGCTGTAAGTTTTTTATATTCTTGAATATTTATGTCGTTTCTTGTCAATATAGTACTTTTCAACATTGAGTACATAGACCATAACGTACTTGGTTTGTATTTTTGCGCTTTTTCACTGAAATAAGCTAGCAAAACAGTTTCAGAAAAAGATGCCGCATTTTTTTCACTTTTCCATTGCAAAAAATCGTCATAAGTTTTATTATATGTATTTTTTAATTGATTTCTGTGGTAAAAGGTTATCAATCAGTATTTTTGCTGTTTCCTTCAACTGCGGCGGAGTTAAAAATCTTCATCATCACTATCACTACAACTTATCATTTTGATAGTTTTATTTTACTTTTCTACGAAAACTGAATCCTCAAACAACACACAAATTGAAAATGGCGCCAATGGCGTCTGCAATTTTCACATGTTCTTTTTTCAAATTGTTTGACACCATCCAACACACAGCTAGTGGCCAGTGTCATTTTGCGAACTTGGAGATAAAAACTCACTGTAAAAACTTACTTGGCTTTTGATATTTAGGTTACCAGCGCATAGTCTTACCCAAAATTAAAAAAGAAAAACCACGTAAGAAATGGATTTTCATACACTTTTCTCTCCCGCTCAGATGCGTTTTCTAGCCGCATATTTGTTCGATATGCAATGACGTACTTTCTACCGTAAATTTGATAAAGTATCAAGGTACTTTCCGAGCAGGTGTAGTATAAATGCATTTTCTTTTTATGATTGAATAATATTCATAAGAAAATAATGTTCAAATGTGATTGTTCTGACTCCAGAGCCGACCAACCTGACCCTCATGAACGTGGGCTCCGTGAACGGGGTGTGGGTGGTGAAGGCGGCCAACACGACAGGCTTCCCCTTTAAAGTGGTGCCGTCCAAATTCGACATCCGGCCGGGCGCTTCCAGAGAGATTACCTTGAGTTACACGGGCCCCGAGGATACTGAAAGCTCAGCGTGAGTGTTATATTGTAAAACTAGCTTTTTAAAATTGGGCTATTGTATTGACCATGTATGTACGGACCCAGCAAAATAATGAAACGAAATATACATACACCTTGAAACCTTTATTGGATCTTACTAGATCACAAAATCACAATAAGTAGATCACACATAAAAGAAAATATCCAAATCTTAGTACAAACAACTTAAAACGCAGTCATATCGCGTTTTAAGGAGGTTCAACGCCATCTATCGAGCTCAATACAAACTAGTTTACTAAATAATCAGATAGATGGCGTGAACTCTTATTTACAATATTGTACAGCTATCGATCACAAATCGCCTATCTAGGTCTAGGTCACTTAATAGGTTTAATAATAGATCTTTAAACTATAAAGATGTAAAAAAGCGATCCGTCTTTCCGTTGCTGTGTGAAAGAGTACCAAACAAAAACACTTTCGGATTTATAATTAAATATGCTTGCTGCTTTTATGACCAGTGCCGCAGATAACATCAGTCTGGTCACAAGACAAATTACTAATGATTTGTTTATATCATTGTTTTTCAGGACTCTGGTTTTCGAAGACTTAATAACCTATCACAAGACCGGGATAAAAATAACCGGCGGCTCGGACGCGCCACAATCTTTCCCGATAAAAACGAACTACAGCACTCTTTCCTTCGTCCGCCCAGGCCGGATGGATATAAACTTGAAGAATTCCACCAATAAGAAGGTTCATATTCATATTTATTAGCTTCCACTGTACCAGCCTTTTTTTAACAGTTCTCTGCAGGACGTAGGCCTACCCACGAAGGCTGATTGGGCCATATCCACCACGCTGGCCCAGTGCGGGTTGGTGGATTCACATACGCCATCGAATTTCTTCTCCGGACGTTTGCAGGTTGCCTCACGATGTTTTCCTTCACCGAAAAACCAGTGGTGTGAAATTCCGTACATAAATTCCAAAGAACTCATTGGTGCGGGATTGGGGATTTGAACCCGCCACCTCACGATTGTAAGGCGGGTGTCACTACCTCTTGACCACCACGGCTTTTTTAGCTTCCACAGTGTAGTAAAAAGATGGTAAAATCTTAAAATATGTATTGGCCAATACACAGACATCATTCCTATTATATAAAGCGAATCATACAAGTCGGCAGATGTGAAGTTAGCTACTGCAAGCGCAATATCCAATCCTGACTAAGCTCACATAAAGCTGCACGTTGATTGGATATTGCACAGCTTGTAGCTATCTTCACATCCTCCGACTTGTATGATTCGCCCTATACAATAGGAATGATGACTGGGTTACATCATCATACAGGTAATGTAAAAAAATATCTTTTGTTGCCCGTGGTTCTACCAGATGTACTACTAGTAGGACTCACTCTGACGTCCGTCATTTTAGAAACTAAAAAAGAAGTAAGTATATGTTAATACTTTTGATTCTCTTTGACTTGAACCCAACCCAACCCTGAAAATATGTCACTGCAATATTAGTGGGACCACAGGCACGAAATTCTTGCCCGTAGTCCTACTAGTAGTACATCTGGTAGGACCACGGGTAACAAACGAAAAATATTGTTTTAATTACTCCGTGAGTAAGATTATTATCAAAAAATATTGGACACATATTTTTTTCTTTAGTCAATCATACTATCAATGACAAAAACCTTGTCAAAGTTCGGGAGTGGGGGCTCGTCACGTCACTTCTATGAGAAAAGTGCTATAATTTTCACATAAAAATGACAATTTAACGGGCTTATATCTTTATATTTTTAGTTTGATTGACAAAACAAAATCTATGTGTCCAATATTTTATGATAATCTAAGTAATGGACTAATTAACTAACATCATAGTCCAATAAAGTCGCGGTCAAGTCCAAACGTAGTCCAAGTCATACCTCAGTAAAGCAGTGGAGACATTACTAGAGGCGTCTATGGACTATGGAGTTTTGGTAACAATACGGCACATCATGATACGTCACATTATATCACTTGCCTTCACTCATGCAAATAAACCAGCTCATAATCAATGAAATACCACAATTTTTCATTAATTATCACTGATAAAAACACAAGTGTAACAATATAATACGATTTTCGCAAGGAGAATTTTCCGAATTACCGCCCAAACTCCTGTGCAGTTTTATACTATATATAACGGGACTGAACTCACGTGTCGTAACGACTATAGTTTCGGTCGCATTCGGCGACCTTTCTCAAGTTGGCGAGTGCTAGCACGCGGAGCTGTCTCGCAATGCACTGCGGGCTGCGGGTCGCGATGACAGCGGTTGCGGTGGTGGGGCGGGGGCGGGTAGAGAGGATTGTTGTGTCGGCGCGCGCTGAAGATCCTCTTCGTCGGTATCCTGGTATACGTCGGGGATACTCCAGCACACTGAACTCACTATGTCTCCACCAGTTCCACGGTTAAGTCCTTTGGATCCCTGAAGACACGGTTTCCACGTCGGTGGCAGTATCCATCCCCCATCTCTATTGAAGTTAGGGCGTCTGCTAATCTCAATAGCCTCCCTAACTTTCTTCCCTCCTGTGCAGTCCTAAAATATATTCAG